>OX104070.1:28735356-28755041 GCA_944474145.2 Dicrocoelium dendriticum
TAGGAAGGACATTCCTTACACGGGACACACGGATGGATAAAACGTTTCTTCGACTATCAAGCTGACTGCAGTGTGTTACTAGTTTGAGCTAATGACATCTCAAGTTGGTATTTCGGATCAGCTGCAAAAGATTGCGATATGAGATAGTTAGTTTCGTCAGTATTAAGTAAACTATGAATAGTCTCCTCGCTGACGTCGATATACATCACTATACAATCTCAGGCACTCAAGTATGCATTAGTAGGATAGATGAAACCATCCTCTAACGAGTTTGGTTACTCTGTTGTAAACTGTCAAGTGCATCGACTTGGCGCTTGCGCAATTGACGCCAGACCTTGATCGCGTATTCCACGTGAGGCCTCACATAGG
The DNA here is from genome assembly GCA_944474145.2 of Dicrocoelium dendriticum. Classification (NCBI taxonomy): domain Eukaryota; kingdom Metazoa; phylum Platyhelminthes; class Trematoda; order Plagiorchiida; family Dicrocoeliidae; genus Dicrocoelium; species Dicrocoelium dendriticum. Next base: position 28,735,726 of record OX104070.1, read on the forward strand.
CGTTCAGCAATTGCGGAATGATTGTTGGCTCGTGATTGCCGAAAGCCCACCGTAAGTGTCCAAGGTATTGACTGGCCTTTTGGATGACATTTCAACTTGTCTCGAGCAACCAAGATCCTACTGCACGATCGCGACGAGGTCCCTTTCTTGGGAAGCGTTATGCATGCTGATCCCCAAGGCTATATTCATTGATGTACTGATGACGTGTGCTTGCGACTTTGCACTTGGTCACCTTGAAATGGAGCCGCTAGTCGGATGACCAAGCAAAAGTCCTGTCGAGATTGCTCTGCAATGCCATCTGAACAGCAACTGTGCTGACAGCATGCCAAATTTTGATATCATCTGCAAATAGTAAGAAATTCGACTGCAATACACTGGAAAGGTCGTTAACGAATGTGACGAATATGTGTGGTTCCAGTACCGATCAATAAGCAAGCCACACTGGAGGTCAATTGGGTCGGAACTGGAGCTGCAGACTCTCGCATTCAGCTGACTTTGAGCAATGTGGCTGCCTATCCAAGCGAGTATAGGGTCGCCGATTCCATCGCTTTGAAGATTGTGAAGGAGATTGCGGAGGTTCAAACGATCGAACGTCTTCGAGAAATCCAGGTAGGTAGCGTCGAGCCTCAATCTGGCATCAGCTGACTCTGCATAGTTTTCTTGGGCTAGCAGCAAGTTTCTAGTGCAGGATCGATTTCGCAGAAATCCACATCGCTGTGACATCAGGATGTTATTTCTCAAGATATCCCATGAGCGTCTCTGCAATTATACATTCCATTACTTTGGATAAAACTGGGAGGAGAGTGGTTGAACATTACTTCGGGGACTGCGCACGATTACCACTTTATAAATAGGAGTGGCTAGTCAGTGTTTCCACCTTGTGGGAACCTGCATTTTTTCGATAAAACATTGAAAGGACTGAGCTAATGGTTAGCCCAGGTTCATGGGTACTGTCTTTCAGGCCTTCAGTGTGATGTCGTCCACGCCAGGTAGGCTGTGCAATAACACTAGCGATTTCATCACATTGGTTGACGTGAATGATACGTAGTTTAAACCTGGTGGCAATGGCATCTGTGCAAAAAGCGGTGGAAATATTTATTCATTCTGGAAAGTATGGATGAAGTGGTAGCAAAGCACGTTGTCTGCAAGATGTGCTGTTTGCGCGATCCCATATGTGGCATGTAAAACCGGGATCCCCCGGTGTATTCGGCGGAGCTTATTGGCAGAGCTATACCGTAACCTGGATTTTGTAATGCATTTCACCGCTAGGTGTTTTGCGGATCAACTTGACGCAGAGGTTTCTTTGAGTTGTGTAAGCAACCCAGGTCAAGTTACTTGAACATTAATATTAAGCCCTCCAGGCTAAATCCCTAAAATATAATTATTTTCTAGTACGGCTCCTTAGAAAGGAATTCACTTCCTTTGGGCGAAGGAATTTGTCTTCTGACGCATTTGCCACTAGCTTAGTGTAATTGGTGACGAACCACATTCAGATGACATCAAGCGGCTTCTTGGACATAAAGGACCAGTCGGTTTCTTGAATTATATTGGACAGGATATCGTAATTTGTAACGACATACTTATTCAGAGTAACAGATGGAACGAAAGAACAAAACCCACGGGATCGCTATTGCCAAATGGTGAATCTTTGGTCAATGTGTCGACAAATAGTTCCTCTTTGGAGAGCACATGGTCCAAATCAGCGGCTGTGTCAGCCTTTCCGAATCGCGTGGGAGAGGTGATATGGTTGTACAGAGATACATAAGCGATCACCTCTTGCAAATCAGCCCTGAACTGTTCAATGTGAGATGCTGGAACTTTGATTGCATGCAGTTTGAAATCCCCCAACAGAAGGAGGTGTCTTTATGATCGTGCATGCACGCGTTTCATCCTAAAAGCTAGACATTTCTCCATTTCCAAGGACCGTAAACTGTTACTAGTTAACACACATCACCACGTATTAGGTGCATACGACAAAAAAGAGAATTGACGACTCTTATTTATGTGTCCTCAATGATATTAACATACAGGTCGGAACGATAATATTGGAGCACGCCCCCTCCTCTACGAAAATCGTGCGATCGTATCGTTTAGGATACTCCAAAACGTCGGGCACCTAAATACATCAAATGGCTATCCCACTAAACTTACCCACAGCCTTTGATTATTTTGGATTTTCAGTAGACGTTACCAATATTTGCAAAGTGATATTCACATTGTTTATCAGAGCTTAAGTAAACTGAATGACTCATTCTATGAGCTTACAAAGCTTAGTCAAAACAACCAAACCCAAAGCCGCGATTTGAAACTAGCAGTAAAATACATTCAAGTAGAATCAAGCCACCGGTTATCCTCACTACGTGTTTATCATATTTGGATTTCACTAATGAAGTGTATAATTTTAGCCCCTATATTAGCTGTAGTCAAACATAGTTTCGACAACGCGATGACAACGCGATTCGCATTGAACTTAACCTAATTGTTTCGATATCTAGCACCGCAGTAAAGACATATGGAAATTAGTTATGGCCCACCAGAAAAAACTATACTCCATAATAGGTTTCGATCCTAATTTATCCCATATGTTACAGCTGAGTTCAATTGACCAAGGTTCCTTTCAGTAGACATCGTGATTCATATTGAGGTTGCACGTCGCAACCTATCCACATAACGTGTACTTCAAAGTGACCATACAATCGGTCCTTACTCGCTGTGCAAAGCGTTTCCCGTTTTGATCTGGTAGCTTAGGGGTAGCGATCACAAGTAAAATCCCACTGATTCCTGGTTCGATACCTGCCATCTCTATATGTTGAGATCAAATGAGATCGAAACTTGTCATGAAGGGTAATGTATCCAGGAAGGCAACAATTAGACTTCAACGAGCTACCTACTTAGTTAAAAGTGCCTGGATAGCGAAGTGGATGTCCACCTTCGCCCATAAAAGCGGTGGCCAAGAGGGAACGGCGGTTGCTGCTGCTGGCAGGAAAATTAACAACATAACTTCGCTCTATTTGACATTAGCATAGTTGCTTAACTATCAACCACTCTCCCCACCAAATGGATGCGTCTGAATCCAGCCATTAACGCGTTTGTTAACAAGCTCATTGTGAGTTACCTGGATTATTTCTCGCAAGTAGGTATTACTAGGTTGCTGTTTGACAGCGCTAAATCTATCATCTTAAAAGCGAAAGGTCCGCATGTTGTGTGGAGGAGCTGGGTTATGTCCTCATAAAAGAAACGCCCCACAAGGTCAGTGGGATTTGCACAAAAAGGATTTATCCACTTCGAAAAATTTTCTTAATTACCGGTGGTTTCCAAATATCTTGTGTGGACGGTACATTCGTGAAGTGAGACGTGCATAATGTCAAATTATTACTGTAAGAGACTCATTTCACGTTTGGTCGTTGTCGATAAAATTTTGTAAGAGCCCAGCTTGTGGGTTAGCGATTTAATTTACAAATATCAATAGATATACTTACATGGATTATTTCGGTTTAAAAATCTCTTACCCATCAGCCTATATAGACCGAAAGAAGAGCATTTTAGGGAAATCAACAAAGACCGTTGAAGAGGCGGTGTTTTGTAGGTTGAAGTAATCCGCAGTCATATTCTTTGTATGTATCACCGCAAATGCGAATTCGGAATGATGATATATGCAGCGTGTAAAAAAGGCGTCTCAAATCGACAACCAAAATGCTTCTGTTACATTTGCTAGTTCTTCATATACAAGCTGGCAGAATAAAAATGATTGCTGCAGCTGCTTCCTGCATTATCCTTTCTTATGTTGCAAAGCAATCTTAAAGAAATGTATAGTAAATAAGTGTCGATACACCAGCTTATAATATGTTGATAGAATATTGCATTTCCGTGGTTATGATTGTGTGCGGTTTCTGGAATTATACAAGCAGGCTTAAAGAGTCCAGTTTGTTATCATTTATCGGAATCATTGAAAGCAGAATATGTAAGTATGGTCTATGTTCTGCGCCTTATTTTTGCAGTTATCTAGAGTCGAGCACTATGATTGTGTTAAACTATGCGCTAACCGTGAGGTCAAATGATTTTGTATTAGTTTTGAAAATGGATGCAATTTTCTGTTATTACGGCGGAGCAGCTGAGGGCTCTTGTATGGATAACGGCTACTTTAACACTAAGCTGACCTAGTCCTGTAGAAAACTGCCAGTAAAGTGTGACCAAACATTTAACATTTTCGAATATATCAATGATGAAGATGACCACGGGTACATTCTAGCCGTCGCCAAATGTGTCATAGTTCAGCTTTATGAGATGGATTTCACAAATATGGAGCAAAAGCTTTTACAGTCAACATCAGTTATAATAGAGACTATCAGTTTTCTAGTCTTTACATTCCAAAGTTTTTCGACCCACAAACACATCCGTATATCGGAAAACGGCGCATGTATTTTAATGCGACAGAGGTAATTAATCGTTCTGGTTTGTTCAACAAGAACAACTGTGCGTTTCCGAATTTATGCTGTTAATATAAAAAACTTAGATCCTTTGGTATCTTAACTGATGCAACTACCTCTTAATTAAAAAAAACGGGAGTTCAGCGGTGTGACTTTATGGGCCAGTAACAAGAGGTCGGCGTCTAGGATATGAAACCATGCTGTTCTCCTAATTTTTATGTTTTGTTGTCAATGTTTTGTTCAGGTTAAAAACCAGCGTCTTTTGCCTACTAATTGCGGCTAAACTTTTTTGCACTATATTAACTCTGGATTAAGAAATCAAGGGGAGGGCTAAATAAAAAAATGTTATGAGGCCAATTTCGAGCGAATTAGATATAATCTAAGGGATAACTGCCATAGACAGAATAAATAAATTCGGTAATTTAGTAAGACACACGGTGAGACCTAGCCGATCCAAACTAGGCATTGTTGGTTTTGCAGAAAGAATGTTCTTTACCCAGGTGATCATTTAGGCTTAATGGCTTCGTCACGTCTGTCGGATCCAGCGTCTCTGAGCATTTTTCACAGCCGAGCCGGATAGTCGACACAATGAATACCGCGTGCCGGATTAGATATATGCTCAATGCTAGTGGCCAAACCGCAAACTCTTAACAATGAACAAATAAATTAAGTTCAGCATTTGACGTTAATTATGGGTGGGCGGCGTGCAATATAACAATAACAGTAAACACTGACATATTTATCATTCAATATTATTATCATATGCATAAGCAAAAAGATGATTACTTCAGACTTTGAGTACATCCCTTAAGATGGTCCGAAGTAAACAGCAAACTGCTTAGTGACATTTGTCTAACTGAAGTTTGACTTTCAAAATAGCACTAATATTTGGTTTGGTGTGGCTGTATCCAAGCAAAAGCACTACTTTCAAATGTCCATCAGTTGATCTCGTTTTATGAGTCAACTTCACATACTTCAGTTCTGAGTATGTTTGCTCAAAGGTATTGTTGTTTCTAAACACTGATGTTAGAACAGCGGCAAACGTCTTGGGTCTTAAAACTTTAGCATAAGGTAAGCAGCGGTAAAATCCAACAGGTGTTCCTCCAAGGTAATTCTGTTACTATAACTCAATTGGCTGCAAATCAGTTAGCAAGAGCTGCTGTTCAACTAGAATATCTTAAAGTTGAAATTAAGCAGATTCTCTAACAAAAGAATTCTGCTCCTAATTTGTTCAAGTTCTGAAATTTTTTCTAAGAAATACACGTCACGAGTAGTTTTTCGCAGGAAACCAAAAGAGAAAGCATCGGTGACCATAATGCTAACCTCATTAGAACAGTGAGAATGAACAAACTTTGCTCCTTCCAGTTTTGATTAAAAGTTACAGCTTCCTCCGAAATAAATTGATGCTTCTGTAGAAATCACAGATGGTCCGCTCTTATCGTTGAAATTTCAAGCTCAGTACATTCATTTGGGATGTGATATCAGCCGCAAATGCAGACTTTGACAGCCAGGTAGAAATTGGCGGCTGTTGGTAAACTTTATAGTTGTTAGTGAAGAAATGGACCATTTCATTTCGGAACATGTAAAAACGTAACAGCACTTTACCGCAAGTGAGCCACCTCACCGATATGTGAAAAGGCAGATCACATAGTACCAAAGTATGCACTCCACAAAAAACTCGAACTAATTAGATTGAGAACATGTCCCGAATACAGATAACAAATTGAATGACTAGTTTCAGTTCACGAAAATAATTCAAGTTTATTCCACAGGGTGCGTAGACGTGAAATGCAGTGTGCGAACAGAGCGACCTGGATGTGCAAATCTTCCAACCAAGCCGAACTTGCACTACCAGGCCCTTTCTCAATATGGCCACGTTTTTAACTCCATCAAATGTGACACCTCGAAGCCGATGACACAAAAGTTTATGGTCTTGAAATATTCTGTACAGTTCATTTAAAGGAGATTTACGGTTGTCCTTTCACGCATGCAGGCGACTGATACCAACGCTTGTTAATTCATCCTAGAATTGAGAGAATAAAGGAACAGCGAAAGTTTTGAAGCACTTGAGAATAACGCAAAAGTTGTTAGGTTTGTCATGTGTCTGCGGCCCTATGTTATGTCCAACTTCTTCCGTTCGCCAAACAACTGCACTTACCGAAATTCTCACTTCTTAAAAACATTCGGCTTTTCAGGTCACAAATAATTCACAGCTTCCAGTATACATTTCGCTAAAGTTGCCAACAATAAGCCGCTTACCTGCTTTTGTTAATTTTGCACTCTTTTTGCCAAAAATACGAGTGGCAGCTTCAGTTTCATATCGTCTACTCGTGAAAGGTAGCTTTTGCTTTGCTAAAACACATTTCATGAACTCGTATTTCACCGAGCATTACTTTCCCAAAAATTTAAATATGTTAAAAGAATTTTTCATAATGACGCAGATTATTATACAATTTTAAAACGGCAACACATTATCCGGACCATTTTCAAGCGAAAATGTATTTCGCTTCTTATTTGCGGTCGAAAATTTAACATTCGGTGTCCACTTTTCGCCGTATATTTGCCAAAATCGTGGTGCTGTCAAAGGGTGCTGAACTTGAGAATGATATTGATTTGGATGCATGAATTATATCCAACTGAAACACAAGCAAATCAGGTAACTAAGGGTATCTTGTGAGTCGACCGCTCATTAAACTTGTGAAGAGCTTTGTATCATACACTTTAGAAGTAACGTCTGTAATATGTCACATAATAATTGTTGCAAATATCTGCAAGGGTCCGGCTTAGATAAGAGGCTTGAAGTAGTACCTTTTAATTGTGGTTCTGCGATTTAAAGTCAGAATTACGCAGCGACAGACCAAAGTTGCCTGAATCCAACGTTTTCCTCTAGCTGATATATCACTGGCACTCAGCACCCTGCGCCGTCTGCATAGTAAGCAGATATGTGACCTGCCTTGAGGCTCATTCAACATGCTCCACTTGGATTGACGTGACTACACTTCTCGTGGACATGATGTGCTCCTGACTGTGAAATACTTACCAACACAAGTGGTGTTTTAAAAATTACTACGCGACGAAGAGACTTGTTTATACGTCGCCTGTATCAATAGCAAAGGCAGCCGCATGAGAACAACGTCGCAATGCGATGTTCCTGTGTGAACGAGAAGAATGGGTGGGCAACACGCAGACTAAGATGTTAATCGAGGTCAGGCTGATGTTCATATCAAAGGCGTGCCAAACATTAGTGAGCTTACAGTGTGAAGTGCGACATAGCTACGTGAGCGGTCACTATGGGTACGTAATGCTCTGTGAATAGTTCGTGCTGTCCAAACTGCGATGCGACATAAAAGGGAAAAATTTGCTGGGGTGCCTTAGTGATATTGCATGAGTTGAGATTGGGGCCATGCCATGAAATCATGTAAAGTGCATTCGTCCGAAGACCAAAATACATAGGATGGTCGTGTGGATTAGTTGGATGTTCCAATTCGAGCACCCTTGGCGGACCGGATGAACTAATGTTGCGGGTTGCATCGGGCCCGCAGGCCTTAGTTTGGTGACCCCTGCTCTAATCGGTCAGCCCATAATAGTCTCATGGTGCCTTTGTCAACAGTACATCTAGTGTAGAAGGACCGTTGACGAAATTATCGTCGCTGGACTCACAGTAATGATCAAGGTACAGGTGGTTGGTTATTTCCTTGCATGAGGCTTTCAAACGACATGCAACCAAAATGACTGTGGTCACACCGGAAAAGAAATACTTAACAGCACCTAGTTAAACACCTTCGAGTAGAGTTGATTATGAGCTTGTTGTGTAGCGCTCTGCTTTATTAACCAACATGGCCCAAGAAAAATATGGTGAGGCTTAAGGATGGTAAGATTGTGCGAGTAAGCTTATGCATAAAACTAGCCAACATTGTGAGTTGTTATCAGACGGAAACTTGCAATATTAATATCTAAAAAATTTATGCTACTGCAGAGGACCCGTCAGTTAACTTGAATGAATTTGCGCCAAAATTATTAGATCTAATTCTATACTGAAATACGGAACTACTTGCTTTGTACTTATCTGGTGTTTTAGTGACCTCAGCTTTGATCGAGGATTCCCAAATTTACTTATCAGGATTTCCAGTTATAATTGTTAGCATCAATCCTATGACTATCATACTTTCTACTCTTTAAAACATATTGCCTAAATTTGGGTTGTATTACTTAATAAATTGAAGTGGAGCAAGGGTCATGCATTAGCTTTACACCCCCCAAACTTACTTGCACATTTCCGCACCCGGTATTTATATTTTATTATAATGCATATTTTATACGTACGTCTGAAGTATGGATCGAACTTAACGCACTAGTAGATACTATCGTCTACTGGTCCAGGTTAGCTTAACACTAACATGGCGTAAAAATTAAATCAGCTGAAAACCTCAAGCTGCTACAAAACTACACAGGGGATCATTAAACTGTATAGCGGGAATATTCTACAATACAAAATGAACACACTTGAGTTGCTGATGTCTTAATTAACTTTCGGAATGCGGAACTAATTATCCGAGATGCCTGATTGATGTGAAAATCTTCCAGGATGATTGTTTGACGGCTGGGGTTAGGAAGGCACTTATATCACGGGTGCCGAGAAGCTGTGTTAATCCAGTTGTTCACGTCTGTCACACAAGTCGGTAAAGTAATACGAAAGCTTTCTGAACATCTTGTGTTCCCGTTTATGTACACGTACACGTTTTCTAGAAGGAAGTTGATTTTCGTTGCTCCATAAAAATTATCAACCTTTTTTCGACTGCAAAAGTATTGATTGATGACGATATTTAAGTGGGAAAACAAAACTCTTTTTTGGTTACAATCTTTTGGTGATGTACATTAAGCATAAATGACCTCGGAGTAACTGTATGGTTTAATTTATTTTCTGAGCTAACAAAAATATTATTATGCTGACTAGGGTTGAACGTCTTGTATTGTGGTATTTTTATGGTATAGTTTAGAAACACAATTATTATGGTTAGTGCAAGGCGAAAAGTAAGCAAGCTGCAGTTCATAACGATTGTGCAAATGGTTCTTAACGCAAGTCAACTGCGTATGCATGTTGAATGTTTATGAAAAGGATTGGACATTTCGTGAAATATTGAGACTAATACCGAGCAGTCACCTTCAATAAAAGTAACTTGAATTGATCTACTTCACGTTCATAGTTTACTAAAAGTTGTACTTAGCATTGTCTGTCTAAACTGACATAACTTTATTTCGGTACCTTTGTCTGAAGGAATAAATGGGGAACATCTCGTAAATCACGATAACAATTTTGCACATTTTGTATAGTTCACAAGTGAATTACTTACGACACAACTCCCAAAAATATTGTAATAGCAATAAAGTGATTCAGACTGTGCCACTTAGTAGCCAATAACGTACTACACTCATTAACGCGGCTGAATGTAAAGTACTTCATAAAACTCATCAGCCAGATAGAACACACACGTTAGGAGATCATATCTTTGAGAAGGGGCAACATTATCCAGTCCACGACGCAGTGAGCCAATATGACTTCAAGTGTGGAAAGCAAACTGTATAATTGCCTAACTTGGAATCCAACACAGAATTCTTACATTTGGTGATTCGACCAATTCATCCTTCCACTAATGCCAAATGGGGTAGTGAAGTTCCATGTGGAGTACGCAATTGTGCCTACTAATCATAACAAAATGCGAGTTAATTGTACTCGGGACCCCACAGTTCAGCACATCCAAAAGCGTGAGGGCTTGCTTCATTTGCTATATCGACTGCAACCAAAAGCTCTAGCATTGTACAACAGAAGTTATTGTTGTCTTCGGAGTGATCACCTCATGGAATATCAGCGGTGGTAAAACCACAGTTACGCCTGCCGCTGCCTTCTGAAACGTAGCCATAAAACCTAACGAATGGGTCAATAACTGAATTCGACCCGCAAATAAACTAAAGTCCACCAACGTGCACCGCATTTCGAAAGGAAATCTCGGAAATGTGCTTCTAAAATGCTGGATGTACCAGGCTTCTTGACTGCGCAGATATTGAGGGAAGATGATGTTTATTCTAACTCGGGTTTAGTTTGTGCCAAAGAATGCACCTTATATCCCTTGTTTATCCAGCCTTGATGCTAACCATGTTTCACTGCATCTGCAGTTAAAATGATTGGACGAACTGTGTGAGAGTTTATCAATAAATTTCTATCTGCATGGTGATTTTATACCGTAACACTAAGTAGCGATTCGAATGATTTTGCTACTCGTCTCTATACGTCTGCTAAATTTAGCAACGTCACGTATTTTAGTCAACATTATGCTCATTACCTTTGATTTTTGCTAACACTTTGATCACGATATTAGTTCAGCTTGCAAATTTGTTAGATACTGATTACCTATTTGAATAATGGATGTTTAAGACCGAAGCAAGTAAGTAATTTAAAAGTTGGGTGGATCTTCGTGACTGGTTGTTTTTGTGTCGATGCTACATTCTTGTTAACCGAGCCTGTTAACCAATCTTCTTCCAAACGCACACTTTTGTAATGATTAGATGGGCTTGAAAACAGCTTTGTTTCCTAGGATGTCCGCTAGTTTGCAACATATGATATTTACGGTGCATTTTAACTACTGTCACTGAATTGATGCATATTTGCGTGTGTATTTCGGTCGAGAATAACCCCTTGGTATATGGACAAATAGCTAAGACCTAACAAAATTATAGTTATTGTGGATAGTTATGTATCTGAACTTGTAACATAGAAGAGAAAAGATTCTGACGTTAGTTGACAAAGAAAGCAAAAAAGAGGATGTATACAATGGTACACACTCTGATCCAAGCTATAAATACCAAAAGGGAAGGATAGAAATATATCGTCGTATTCATGTTAGCACTTTCTGTGCAATATTTTGAAATAGATTTTTCTTTGTGCAGCAGAGATGCAGGTTGCTTTTAATACAATTGAACCTGCTGCGTCATTTGCAGCGTTGTTGATGCAAACGGTAAGGTCGTCAAATCAGTCGTATCCGACTTCAACGAATGGTACGTATGCAAGCATTGCGCGCTTCGTAGGAGGAGAATTAACAGCTTTCGCAGGTGTTGTTAGAGCATGGCTAGATTCTGTGGCTGAGGTGGATGTGTTTGGTCTTACCACAGGTTAGCATGGATTTGTTGTGGCAAAGTTTTTCTTTCACTAAATTGTTAACAACTGCGCTTCTGAATTAGAAAACACACATGTTTTGCTTTCTTTGTGTGATAGATATATATGATTCTTCCTATACTCCAGCATTGGACTTACAATTAAAATCCACAAGGCGACAAACCATTCGTAAGTTTCATTTCCTTGTTTTGCACTTCATTCTGTACAAACAAATAAGAAAATCGCGCTCATCCATGCCACCTATGTTTTAAGTTTAAGCTCTGAAAAGTTTGCTCTGCTGACTTGTCTGAATCCCTTTCTGCTATCATCCACTTACGTACACTGTCCAACTATTCAATACTCCAAAACTGGAAGATCGAGTAACAGCGCCGTTGTCCATCTGTTTGACTACATATATATATCTATTTGTTGCAGTCAGATCTACGGCTATCTATGCGAAGCTGTTTCTCGGATCTCAGCGATTATGCCATTACACGATTACCTTTCACAATACCTACAGTGTGAATACCTAGCTTATTCCGTTCCCTGATAAGATTCATTTAGTAATGTAGTTGTTATAACGGAACCTGTAATTTCAATGTTGTGGGATAAACTCTGACAATATCAAAGCCTGACGTTCCTGACTTTCCAATTATAAAAAATTCCCTGCCTCCAATGAGCTTGGTTTATTGTAATATATTGCTATAACAGAATTCTTCAATAGACTGGTATTATTTGCGTTATCACCTGTATTCTACTCTTCTCCGGGTAGCTGTTGACAAAGAGCGCGCAACGCTGTGAACAGTGGTTCCAACTTCCAAGCTCTTTTCTTTCTCTGCGGTGAACTTTGCTCATTGCTAATGTAGATGATAGTTCTCATTTGCCTCATTTGCCTCGAGGCGAGTTTGGTAGAGATTTGGCAAACTAGGCAATTGGACCAAACGGCTAGTATTCAGCAATTTATTCTCTTGTTAGTCATTATTAAGATTTGCAAAAGAACAACATCTTCAGTCTTGTGTGCATTATTTGTTATTGACTTTCACATAAAACGTAAATATCCATTAAATTTACACATCACTACAGTGTTTGTAGATGGCTGATCAATTGTACAGTTCAAAATGCTTTCCTGGAAATCGGTCCGATATGTTATACATCGTAATGCTCATGTCTCCTACCATTTGAGCTGCGAAATTTGCCTACAACGAGAGCACCTCAATGTTACCGTTTGCAGCTGTGCTCATCCTTATATTATAAACCCTATGCATTTGCCAGTGAATAGTTAAGTTTAGGTTGAGAAACAATACTTAAAATAATGGCTTTGGCTTGCAAATCACCTAACAGTTCGCCATTGTACAAGTTGTGAATGATAGAGTTCAACAATGACAAAATTCGCAATCTATAAAATTACTGCAAACATGAACTTGACTTAATGAATAATAAAATACCTTACTGTTATCCTTCACTAGGATCTGGTACATAAGGCAACATAGGGATGTTAATTCGCGTAAATTGACTTTGTGTATGACATTTACTAAACATTTACTAACTATTATAAAACACCTTTAGGTAAGTGACGCAAATTAAACGAAGAAGTCTGAGCTGGTAGATTGCTACACAGAAGGCCTTCAACACGATAACTTCTAATGTTTGGTGATTGCTGTATACGGGTCTAACTTGCATCGGATAGGAACACCAGTGTAGATTACATCGCAAGTTTTCAGATATCATGTAAATGTGCCGCAACCATTGCTTTGGTCTCTTGCACAATAGTTATTGCATAATATTGCATAATAAACGGACTACATTATTGCAGCTTTATACAAAGTTGCTCTGCAGTTTTCTACAGTTGAGTTGATCTCCTTATGTTGCACTGGATACTGCAGCTGGGCCACTTCCCTATGTTGAGGCTGCTGCTGCAACTTCGCGCACTGAGTAGCAAATACTCGGACACCGGTACAAACTATTTGTACCCGATTTAAAGCGTATCGCTCATTCTCTATGTTTTGGGCGTCGAGTGGTGAAATATTGGAACAAACTGCTGGAGACGCTAGTCGATGCTAAATATGTGTCGGAATTTAACGGATTCCTTACCGTCCACTTTGGGAACTACAGGCATAGTGATGGCATCGCAACTGGATAAGATGTAGCGCAGCTGCAATATGCGGCCACCGGGAAATAAATCAGCGACGTGCTTTCACTCATTTGCCTGATCCACCTACAAGGGAGCAACACAGTCATTTTGTCTACTTACTCGATTTTCAGTATCCAGTGTAGGTATTTTAAGCTTCAATGTACATCTACTTGTTTTCGGATTTGAAACAGCCAATAATTTTGTGAAATTTAACCGATAAGTGACATCGTGATCAATATATTTCCTTATTGTTTTCAATAAGCATTTTATGTTTTGGCTTTCATAACTTCTCTCATCATCGATACTGTGAAAAGTAAAACTATGTATTACATATGTTTTTGTTGTAATATTAGATATAAAAACAAGGGCGCTGTGCCTTGAAAAAATAAAAATCCTAATTAATGCTAATGGCAGTTGGCTGGGGATGATACTAAGTAGCAATTCGCAGACATTTAGCAATTTTAATATATAATTTCTGGATTTAGACGGAGTATTATCTTACTCTGTATTTGCACCAATTTTTGCAGGTCGCAGCATTACTCAGTTGCAATTAGAATAACTGTGAACTTAAAAACTTTACATAAGTACAAGTTGTAACACCATTTAACATCTTTCTTACAATGAAGTCTAAACCGTTGCCGTTATTACAAGTGTGTTTTAAACTGTGTATAAATTGGGCGTTTTACAAACGCGTAGTGGCTTTTCAGCTTACTTGAGCAATTTAATTTGGTGAGACGTAAACGTGATATCATCGGTCCTGTTTATACCTTAGATGCTTTGTCAATTATTCAACAAAGACTTAACCGACAACCAGGATATATTATTAAACCGTTTTGCCATTCAACTTTTGCTGTTTCGTAGTATTTCAAATGTTGTATCAAGTTAATCTTTTGTCTCTTAATCAACACATATCTGGATTGGCGAACTACTTACCGTTTTCAAACTCAAATACTTCCGGTTCGGCCATGATTACAACAAGATGGTGGGCGGCGTTTACCTTTGCTCAAATTTGAGCTTGGAAGGTAGAGAAGCAACAAAATTCACAGTGTATTACAATCATCGAAAAATGTGCTATCTTCTATCTATAAGTACATCTTCTATAAGTACATCTTAAATGTGAATCGAACTTGAAGCATTCGTGAATACCTTTGTCTATTGTTCTAGTTTCGCTTAACAATGACGGCGCAAAATATAAATTAGCTGCATACTTCAAGTTGCTACACAACTACACAGGGGACAATTAAACTCCATAGAACGAACTTTCTACAATACAACAATGAGCACCCTTGGGTTGTCAATGTTTTAATTAAATTTTAGAATGCAGAACTTATTATCAGTGATGCCTGATTGATGTGAAATTATTCCAGGATGATTGCTTGACGGCTGGGGTTAGGAAACTACTTATGTCACGACGGCCTAGAATCTGTGTTAATCCATTTCTTCACGTCTGTCACACAGGCTAGTAAAGTACTAAGCATGCTATCTGAACAGATTGTTTTCCGTTAATGCGAACGTACACGTCATTTAGGAAACCGGTTTTTCGTTGTTTAATAATTGTATCAATTTTTTCAACGCAAAATGTTGGTTGATCACGATTTTTAAGTGGGAAAGGGAAACTGTTTATTGGTAACAAGATTTTGGTGGTGTATATTAAGCATAAATGACCTCGGCGGAACTGTATAATTTAATTTATTTGCTGAGCTTATTAAATACAGTCATGCTGACTAGGGTTGAACATTTGAATCGTGGTACTTTATGATATAACTTTGAAGTACTCAAATCATGGTAATTGCAAGGCGAGAAGTAAGCATGCTGAACTCGTTAGCGATTGTGCACTCAAAATTATTAACCCAAATTAACTGTGTATGCAGGCTGCATGTTCATGCAACGGATTGCATATTTTGTGGGATATTGAGAAAAATACTAAGCAGTCAACAACAAGGAAGGTAACGTAAACTGATCAACATTAGTTTTTAGTTTACTAAAAGTAGTACTTAGCATTGTATCTATCTAAACTGAAAATCATTATGTTACCCTTATTTCGATACCTTTGTCTGATATAACAAATGGAGAAAATTTCATAAATCACACAAATCACATAACTAATACATCATAACGATCTTGACCGTTTTATGAGTTTCGGAATTGGATGATTTACGACGCAACTCCTGCAATTAGTGTAACGATGTTGACGCGATTTAGACTGTGCCGCATAGTAGCTATTACCAAACTACACCTATAAGCGCAGATGAATATAAAGGATTTCATGTACCTCGTCAGCCAGATAGCACATACAATTTGGGAGATCATATATTTCAGATGTTCAACATTAGCCCGTCGCAGACGTAGCGAATCAATATGAGTTTAGGTGTACGAATCAAGCTATATAATTGCCTACCTTGGAAGCCAACACACACGTGGTACGCTGGTGTTGGGAAGAGCAGGATACGGTCCTCGAGATCAGAATGAGCGTGGTTTACCTCAAAGTGAACCGACTTCTCATTTGAGGTTGCGATTAGCAACACCACCACAGAGCTTGCACCATAACTTCAGTTTTGTATACTTGAACTTCTAACATTTAGCGGTTTGACATCTTCGTACAAATAAAAATGGGAAAGTGAAGTTCCATGTGTAGTAGGCATCTGGGCCCTACTAAGCATAACAAAATGGCGAGGTAATTATACTCGAGACCCCACAGCTCAGCCCATCCAAAAACGTGATGGATTGTTTCATTTGTTATGTCGACTGCAACTGAAATCACTGGCATTGCACAACGGAAGTTATCGTTGTATTTGGAGCGATCACGTCCAGGACCATCTGGCGTTGAAAGTTTCCGGTTACGCAAACCGTCGCATTAAGCAACGTAGCCATGAAACCCAAAGAAGAGGCCACTAACGAAATTTGACCCGCACATGAATATTTAATTATTTAAATATACTAAATTTCGACAACGTGCAACACACTTCGAACGGAAACCACATAAACGTGTTTTTATATGTTGGATATACTAGGTATTTTACTGTGCATATCTTGAGAAAGACAATGTTAATGTTTATCCAAACTCAGGTTTAGTTTGTGCCAAAGTATTCATCTTACATCAGTTTTTTACCCAGCTTAGATGCTAACCGTAATTCACTGAATCTGTCGATAAAACGGGGGAACTTTAGTACAAAGGAAGAAATGTGTGATAGATTATCATTAGTTTTGTATCTCTACGGTGAATTTATACGGAAACACTAAGTGGCGATTAGAAAGATTTGCCTACTCGTTTCTATAGGTCCGCTAAATAAAGGAAAACCCCTTAATTTTAGTCACGCGCTATGCTGAGCGCATTTGATTTCCGTCCAAATTGATTTCATGATTTATTTCGGCATTCAAGTTTGCTAGATACTGGTTACCTAAGTGAAAAACGGATGTTAAGGCCGATGCATGCAAGCAATTTGAAAAACTGATGGAAATTCATGACTGGTTCTTTACTTGCCGATGCTACATTCCTGTTAACCTGGCCTGTTAACCGATCTTCTTCCAAATAAACGCTCGCGTTATGACTAGGTGGGCCTGAGAACAGCTATTGTTTCCCTGGATGTCCGCTAGTTTGCAGCATATGCTATTTACGGTATATTTTGACTACCGGCACTAAATTGCTTCCCATTTACACGTGTATTTCGGTCGTGGATAACCCGTTCGTACAGAAACAAATAGCTTAGACTCAACAAAATAATTTTTCGTGTTGATAGTGATGTATGTGAACTTGTAACGCAGTTGAGAAAATAATTAGATATTTGTTGACAAACAAAATAAAAAAGAGGATGTATACAATTGTACACACTGATCCAAGCGAAAAATACCACAAGGGAAAGATAGAGATATATCGTTGTAACTCCAATTAGTACTCGCTGTGAAATAACGTGAAAGAGTTTTTCTTTGTGCAGCAAAGAAGCAGGTTGCATTTAGCACACTTAAACCTGCTGCATATTTTGCAACCCACACGCTTACAACTTTGTCCCAAATTGTTGTCGCAAACTGTAGATTGGTCAAACCTACCTTATCCGAGTTCAGCAACTGGTAAGTCTGCAAGCATTGCGCGATTTGCAGGAGGAGAAATAACAGCATTTGCAGTTGTTGTTAGAGCTTGGCTAGATTCCGTGGCTGAGGTGAATGTGCTTGGTCTTACCACATGTAAGCACGAATTCGTTGTGGCAAAGTGCGTTTGCATTAAATGGTTACCAACTGCGTGTTGAAATAGAAAGCACAAAAGTTTTGCTTCTTTGGTGTGTTTGATATATATTATTCTTCCTATACTCCAGCCATGTACGTACAATTGCAATCCACATGGGGGAAAATTATTCTTACGGTCCATTTTCTTGTTTTGCCTTTCATTCTGTACAAGGAAATAAGAGTATTAAGCTTATCCACGCCTCCCATGTTTTAAGTTTAATTTTTGAGACCTTTTGCTCTGCTGACTTGTCTGAATCCCTTTCTGCTATCATCCACTTACGTACACTGTCCAACTATTCAATACCCCAAAACTGGAATATAGAGTAACAGCACCGTTGTCCATCCATTTGACTACAATTATATCTCCATTTGTTGCAGTCAGATCTACGGCCATTTATGCGAAGCTGTTTCTCGGATTTCAGTAGTCATCCCATTACACGATTAACTTTCGCAGTACCTACAGTGTGAATAACTAGCATATTCAGTTCCCTGATAAGATTCATTTTAGTAAAGTAGTTGTCATAACAAAACTTGTAATTTTACTGTTGCGGGATAAATTCTGACAATCTCAAATCCGTTGATGCACCAAGATCTACAAGTTTTGCATCTGCATTGAAACCCGTTCCCGCACCTTGATAACGAAATTTGATGGCGGTTCCTGACTTTAATAATAATAATAATAATAATAATAATAGGTATATTTCTCAGAAAGGTGAGACACGTTCCAGAGACCCTGGACCGATCAGTATGTAAAAGTTGTCTCTGAAGCTGAAATTGTTTATCGGATGCGAGGAGATTCGAACTGAGTGGGATTGGATTCAAGTTGTAATTTATTCTTATGCAGCTCCAACTTTCTTCGGTAGCAAGTATCTCATCGTACCGTTGAACGAGTCGTGGTCCGGATCAACGTAAATAGAAGGGAAATAGCAAGTATTAGTAAGTATTAGCGCGATGGAGGTTGAAAACTTCCTAGGGAATTATGTACATGTGTGGAATCGAGAATAATATAGTGTGGGGAGGGTCTCGCAACCAAATTTCTGGACACAGCATAAGGAACAGCAGTATGGGTCTGGCTAACAGGGGAAAATAAGTCCACATTACTGCACAGTATAAAAGGGAAATATTTTAGCAACTACCTTATTATTGTATTGTAGATGTTGTTTACAATTAGGAGGCGGAATACGGATTTCGGATTACTTAAGATGTGTGGGTTGTGGGCTGTGAACAAGAATGCCGAACCTTTAGTAGTTTGGCTAACTGCGCTAGGAGTTTGATTATGCAGGGAATTGGTCCAACAGAACGAGTTTGGCTAACTGCGCTAGGAGTTTGATTATGCAGGGAATTGGTCCAACAGAACGCCAGTGATATGTTTACGAGGCTACAGTAGTCCTGA
>OX104070.1:28755206-28821169 GCA_944474145.2 Dicrocoelium dendriticum
TGCATAAACCTAGCCACAATTGTGAGTTGTTATCAAACGGAAACTTGAATGAATAACATATAAAATTAATGCTACTGCAGAGGACCCGTCAGTTAAGTTGAATGAATTTGCGTCCGAATTCTTAGGTCTAATTCTATATTGAGATACGGAATTAGTTGTTTCTTATACGCCAGCTGTTTTAGTGACATCAGCTTTGATTGAGGCCTCCAAAATTTTAGTTATCAGATTTCCATTTATAATTGTTAGCACTGATTCTATTACCATCATACCTTCTACTCCGAAAACATCATTGCTTTAATTTGGGCTTGTATTACTTCAAAAATTGAAGTATACCAAGGGTTCATGTATTAGCCTCACCACACCACACGCTTACTTGCACATTTCCGCACCCGGCAAGTCGCGTAAAGTTCAGCTCGTTATTTAGGATTTAACTAATCGCACTTTCATATTTTACTACAGCCAGGGTCGTGCATGCCTCTATTTAAGAAACAAAGGACGAAATACACAAGTGACATGTACCACGTAAATGTGTAAAGCTAAATTGGACACAATAATAGAAACCTTCAAAGTTTATTGCGCCAATTTGTTTCTCAACGATGCGGTTTACAAGGGGGTGGAGAATAGCCTTATTTGACTGCATTAACTTATTGTTTAGTGATTTCAAAGCAATAGCGTTTAAAAGTAGAAGGTTCGCGTCCTTTCGCGATGATTGTCAACAAAATGTACACGTTGCACAATGACTTGCGAAAATCTAACTGAACTTGGGTTAGTTATGAACCATTCGGCATGTCTTAAGATAATCCTTATAACATTGCAAAGAAAAGATCAAGGCAGTTGTGACACTCTCTGCGTTTTAAACGTCAATGCAAAAGCTACGCACAAACCTGGTTTTAAAATATATAATTCCTCACGTAGTGTGCCGAGTAGTTATAGAAGTAAAATGAAATGAGGTAATATTCTTCAAGAAATAGACGAAAATATTGAAACCGACTTGCAAAATACTTTCAGGTATATATTTGATCACATTACACACGAGTCTTATATTTTCAGGGCATGCGAGAATCTTACTGTGGACTTATACGACGGCAACTTACAAAAACCCTGAATTCGTTCTTTTAACGAATGTCAGAAGAATGCGAATTTTATGCACCTAGTAAAATATTTTCAATGTTTATTTTAATGCACATAGCGTGTCTGTTATAGATTTAATGTATTTTTCCTAGCTGATTAATGTGTAATTTTTGAGTCAGTTTCCAAATTTAGCCCCGCAGTACTTTTATGATATAAATTTAACACAAAGCCTTGATGTTCGCATTCGTTTCCCCAAGCACCAAATTGAGTTTCGGGTTGAACACACAATGTGCGTTTGTAAGGTATCAGCTATAATAAACGGACTACATTAATTCAGCTTGATACAAAGTTGCCCTGAGTTACATATAGTTGAGTTGGTCTTCTTATGACGCACCGAATACTGCAGCTGAGCCACTTCCCTATGTTGAGGCTGCTGCTGCAAGTTCGCACACTGAGCAGCAAATACGCGGACACCGGTACAAACTAGTTTTATCGAATTTAATGCGTATCGGTCATCCACTATGCTTCGTGCGCGGAGTGGTGAAATATTGGAACAAGTTGCTGCAGACGCTAATGCAGGCGGAATCGGGGTCGGAATTTAATGTCAACTTTGTGGACTACAGTTATAGGGAGCGGATCGCAACCGCATAAGATGTGGTGCAGCTGAAATATGCAGCCACAGTGCAGGAATCAGCGACGTGATTCCACGCATGTGCCTGATCCACCTACGCTGGAGCAACACGTCTATATTATATATTTGCACTCTATCTTCAGTATTATACTATTCATTATTCAGTGTAGGTATTTTGCACCTAATGTACATCTAGTAGTTTTCAGATTTGAAACAGCCAATTATTTTGTGAACTTCAGCTACTTTTATTTTATGTGGCATCCTGATCAATGTATTTCCTTATTGATTTCGATGCTCATTTTATGTTTTGGCTTTTAATTAATTATGCCGTCATCGATACTTTGCATATTAAATTGATTTACTAGCTTTGCGGCTGTAGTAGTATATATGAACAATGGCCCTCTGTCTTGAGAAAAATAAATATCCAATTATTGCCAGTGGCAGTAATTTCGGATTGATACTAATTTGCATTTGACAGACATTTAGTTGTTTCAATTTATAAAGCTGCGGGATTTAGATGATTTATTATGATTTAATGTATGTTCACCATACGTTAATTTTGCAGGTCGCAGCATTATTACTTCAGTTAGAATATTTGTGAACTTATAAACTTTTACATAACTAAAGGCCGATGTATGGCTACAAGGTTCCAGTATAGACTTTGGCAACGTTCTACACAATGAAGCTTAAACGGTTGCTATTACTACAAATTATTTTTAAAGTGCCGTTAAAATAACACATTTTACAAACACGGAGAGACTTTCCAGCTTTATAACATAACCTAAGTTGGGGATACGTCACTCTGCTCTCATCGGGTGGTGTTTATCCTTAAGACGCCTGGTCAATTATATAACAAAATGTAATCGACAACTGACGATACTGTATTCCGTATCCAGGGTACTTAATAAACCACTTTATCATTCAGAGTTTACTGTTTCGTAGCTTTTCAAATTTTGTCTATAGTTATATAGTCAATCAACACATCTCTAGATAGAACCTACTTACCGTTATCAAACTTAGATTCCTCTAGTTTGGCCAAAATTACAACGCGAGGTTGAGGTGCATTTGCCTTGTTCATCTTTGATATTTGAAGGTAGAGAACCAACAGAAGTTATAGTTTATTATAATCTATATTTTATACGCACATCTGAGGTATGAATCGAACTTGACGTAATCGTCTACTGTTCTAGGTTAGCTTAACACTAACATGGCGTAAAAATTAAATTAGCTGAACACGTCAAGTTGCTACACAACTACACAGGAGACCATTAAACTGTATAGCGCGAACATTCTACATGCAACGAAGAGCACACTTCGGTTGCCGATGTCTTAATTAAATCTTGGAATGTGTAACTAATTATCAGAGATGCCTGATTGATGTGAAAATCTTCCACGATGATTGTTTGACCGCTGGGTTAGAAAGGTACTTATAACACGAGGGCCGAGAAGCTGTGTTAATCCAGCTGTTCACGTCTGTCACACAAGTCAGTACAGTATTAAGGAAGCTGTCTGAACAGCTTGTGTTCCCGTTTATGTACACGTACACGTTTTCTAGAAAGAAATGGATTTTCGTTGCACGCAAAAATTATTAACCTTTTGTCGACGGCAAAACATTTGATTGATGACGATATTTAAGTGGGAAAACAAAACTGTTTTTTGGTAACAATCTTTTGGTGGTGTACATTAAACATAAATGACCAAGATGTAACTGTATGATTTAATTTATTTTCTGAGCTAATAAAATATTATCATGCTGACTATGATTGGGCAGCTTGTATGGTGGTATTTCATGGTATAGCTTAGAAGCACAACTATCATGGTTAGTGCAAGGCGAAAAGTAAGCAGGCTGCAGTTCATAACCATTGTGCGAAGGATTCTTAACCCAAATCAACCGCGTATGCATGTTGAATGTTTATGAATCGAATTGGACATTTTATAGAATATTGAGAAAAATGCCAAGCAGTCACCTTCAAGTAAAGTAACTTAAACTGATCTACATCACGTTCGTACCTTACTAAAAGTTGTACTTAGCACTGTATATGTCTGAACTGACACAACTTTATCTTTATTTCGGTACCTTTATCTGAGAGAATAAATCAAGATAACAATCTTGCCAATTTTATAAGGTTCAAAAGTGAATTACTTACAGCACAACTCCCACAATTATTGTAATAGCATTATTGTGATTCAGACTGTGCCACTAAGTAGCCAATACCAAACTACACCCATTAACGCGTTTGAATGTAAAATATTTCATAAATCTCATCAGCCAGATAGCTCACACACGTTACGAGATCATGTCAATGTGACGGACAAAATTATCCAATCCATGACGCAGTGTTCCAAGATGAATTCAGGTTTACGAAGCAAGCTATATAATTGCCTAACTTGGAAGCCAACACAGAATTCTTACATTTGGAGATTCGACCACTTCATTATTCTACTAATGACAAATGGGGTAGTGAAGTTCCAAGTGGAGTACGCATTTTGGCCCTACTAAGCATAACAAAATGGAGAGCTAGTTGTACTCGAGACCCCACAGCTGAGCACATCCAAAAACGTGATGGCTTGTTTCATTTGCTATATCGACTGCAACCAAAAGCTCTGTCAACGTACAACGGAAGTTATCGTTGTCATCGGAGCAATCACCTCATGGACTATCAGGCATGGTAAAACCCCAGTTACGTCGGCCGCAGCCTTCTGAAACGTAGCCATAAAACCTAACGAATGGGTCACTAACGGAATTTGACCCGCACACATATATTAATAAATATAAATAAACTAAACTCCATCAACGTGCAAAGCACTTCGAACGGAAACCTCGGAAACGTGCTTTCGAAATGCTGGATGTACAAGGCTTGTTGACTGCGCAGATATTGAGGGAAGATAATGTTTATTCCAACTCACGTTTAGTTGGTGCCAAAGAAGTCACCTTACATCCGTTGTTTATCCAGCCTAGATGATCACCGTAGTTCACTGCACATGTATGTAAAATGATTGGACGTACTGTGTGATTGTTTAGCAATAACTTTCTATCTCCATGGTTATTTTATACAGCAACACTAATTAGCGATTCGAATGATTTTGCTACGCGTCTCTATAAGTCTGCTACATGTAGAAACACCACCTATTTTAGCCACCTTTATGCTCATTAATTGTGATTATTGCTAAAACTGAGACCACGATATTAGTTCGACATTCAAATTTGTTAGATACTGATTACCTATTTGAATAATGGATGTTTAAGGCCGAAGGAAATAAGTAATTTAAAAGATGGATGGAAATTCATGACTGGTTATTTTTGTGTCGATACCATATTCCTTTTAATTGGGCCTATTAACCGATCTTCTTCCAAATACACGTTTGCGTAATGACTAGATGGGTCTGAAAACAGCCTTGTTTCCTTGGATGTCCGATAGTTTGCAGCATATGCTATTTACGGTGTATTTTGACTACAGGCACTAAATTGCTTCCTATTTGCATGTGTATTTCGGTCGTGGATAACCCCTTCGTACATGGACAAATAGCTTAGACGTAACAAAATTGTTGTTCGTTTTGATAGTGATGTATTTGAACTTGTACCGTAGTTGCCAAAAGATTTAGACATTTGTTGACAAACAAAGCGAACAAGAGGATGTATACAATTGTACACACTGAACCAAGCGAAAAAATACCAAAAGGGAAGGATAGAGATATATCGTTGTAACTCTAGTTAGTACTCGCTGTGAAATCTCGTGAAACAGATTTTGCCTTGTGCAGCAAAGACGCAGGTTGCATTTAGCACACTTGAACCTGCTGCATATTTTGCAACCCTCAATCTTGCAGCTTTGTCCCAAATTGTTGACGCAAACTGAAAAATGGTCAAATCTATCGTATCCGACTTCAGCAACTGGTACGTCTGCAGACATTGCGCTTTTTGTAGGAGAAGAATTAATAGCCTTTGCAGTTGTTGTTAGAGCATGGCTAGATTCCGTGGCTGAGGTGAATGTGCTTGCTCTTACCACAGGTCAGTACGAATTTGTTGTGGCAAAGTGTGTTTTCATTATATTGTTAACAACTGCGCTTTTAAAATAGAAAGCACACAAGTTGGCTTTCCTGGTGTGTTAGATAAATATTATTCTTCCTATACTCCAGCCATGTACTTACAATTGCAATCCATAAAGCGAAAATTCATTCGTACGGCCCATTTCCTTGCTTTGTCTTTCATTCTTTACAAGGAAATAAGAGAATCCAGCTTATCCACGTCTCCCATGTTTTAAGTTAAAGTTTTGACATATTTTGCTCTGCTGACTTGACTGAATCCCTTTCTGCTATCATCCACTGAGGTCTACTCTCCACCTATTAAATACCCACAAAACTGGACGATAGAGTAACAGCCCCGTTGTCCATCCATTTGGCTACACATATATCTCCATTGTTGCAGTCAGGTCTACGGCCATCTATGCGAAGCTCTTTCTCAGATTTCAGCGGTCATGCCATTACACGATTACCCTTCACAGTACCTACAGTGTGAATAATTAACATATTCAGTTCCCTGATAATTCATCAGTATTGATACCTGTTCTCGCGCCTTGATAACGATGAAAATCGATGGCGGTCCCTGACTTTCCAGTTATGACAAAATTCCCTGCCACCAATGGACTTGGTCTACTTTTAATATACTGCTATGCTAGAATTCGTCAATAGAATGATATAATTTGCTTTATCACCTGTATTCAACTCTTCTCCGGGTAGCTGCTGACAACGAGCGCGCACCGCTGTGGATAGTGGTTCCAACTTCCAAGCTGTATTCCTTCTCTGCTGTGCACTTTGCTCATTACTAACGTAGATGGTGTTTCTCATTTGTCTCATTAGCCTCAAGGCGTGTTAGGTAGAGATTTGGTATACTAGGCAATTGGTGCAAACGGCTAGTATCCAACCATTTATTCCATTGTTAGTCATTATTAATATTGGTAAAAGAACACCATCTTCATTCTTGTGTTTATTATTTTTCATGGACTTTTACCCTAGACGTACATGTTCATTAAATTAACACATCATTACTGTGTTTTGGATGCCTGTTCAACTGTACAGTACAAATTGTTTTCCTGGAAAACGGCCCGACATTTGATACATCGTAAGGCACATGTCTCCTACATTTGAGCAGCGAAATTGGCCTAAAACGAAATCCCTCCACGTTAACGTTTGCGGCTGTGGGCACCCGTATATTATAAACTCGGATGCATTTGCCAGGGAATAGGTAAGATTATGTCGCGAAACTTTACTTTACATTATGGCTTTGCATTGCGGATCACCTAATAGTTTCGCCATAGTACAAGTTGTGAGTGTTAGAGTTCAACAAGGACAAAAGTCGCAATCTTTGAACTTACTGCAAACATCAACATGACTTATTGAGTAACAAAATAGCTTACTGTTATCTTTCACTAGGCTCTGGTACATAAGACAACCGTATTCTAAACTAAGAACCCGTGTATTCACTGAACTTGTTTACCAAATCTTTCAAATGATACATCATCAACTTCTAAACCTGTAGCGTATATACGACCAAATACCAAACCAGGGGGCACATAATTTCATTATTAACGATATTTTAGTGTTAAGTACACAAATGAGTCAGTTCATCTGCCGGCAATCATGAGAATAGTCCACCCTTACAAATTAGTTGACAATCAATCTTGCGGAGACTTTGTAAATGTGACGTATCAGACTTCCTACTACGACAAAAGTGTTGAATGCTCTGCAAGCCCTGCATGTCCATTGTAACTGGCGACCGCGGGCTCAAAACGGCAGTGCCAACATTGTTGGAAATTCAAATAAATAATGTTATACCAAAGGGAAGTTAATTCGCGTAAATTGACTTTGTGTATGACATTTGCTAAGCCCTTTATAAGTATTAAAAACACCATTAGGTAAGCGACGCATATTAAAGGAAGAAGTCTGAGCTGGTAGGTTGCTACACGGAAGGCGTTCAACAACAGCAGTTTTAATATTTGCTGATTGCATGACACGGGCATAACTTGCATGGGATAGGAACACCAGCGCACATTACGTTGCAAATTTTCGGATATCATGCAAACGTGGCGCAATCATTTCGTTGGTCTCTTGCACAATACTTATTGCATGGGATGGGATTCCACCAACAAACTGCCAGAGATATTTCTGCTGACACACCAGGACAGCGCTGAAGGCGGAGAGTACTTACTCCTTGATATAGAGTCTATTGAGATACTTCAGAAGTATTACTGAATCGAGGACCCTTGATGAACATTACAATGCACCAACTGGTGTAAAGCGTTTGATTTAAGGTACAAGCATCTGATGAGCCAATATTGTGGCATTTTTCTACCAATGCACAAGTCTAAATGAGGTAGGCTGTGGGTTACTAAGTTCCGTTGCATCAACGTGCTAATTTCGGTCAAAAAATGATTGCTCGGAGGCCGCTATTCCACTTCGTCTCCCTAATAATTGAACGAAGTTTGCTAAAGATTAGGGTGATTTCGGTTCGGACTGCAGTGATATAAATAATGTTTTAACGGCTGGCCAATTGCCGCTCAGTTGCCGTAGGCGTAACCAGCTGTTGTATGCGCTGTCCTTCGAGCACACCAGGGATTTGAAATGGTGGACCATATGGCAGAATGCTTGGTTTTGTGTAGGTGTACTTACGGAATTAAAGTTGTTTCGGCATATTGAAAGCCTTCAGTTGGTACCTGGGCGAGGATGCATGGTTTAGGAGAAGCCTCGGATAACAATGAATGCTTTTGTTTACAGTAAGGCTGAGTATTAGATCCAAATCTAATTACATAGTATCTAACCACATTGAATTATCGTGCATTAAGTTCATGTGAATAAAATGTCTACCTGTAGCATTGCTTCGTTTATGAGCTGCCGGAGAGATTATAAAGCGCTGCATTCATTAAAACTAATTCCTGTATTTGCTTAGATGTGTAATTTTCTGCAATCTAGTACTTTTAAATAGATAGTCTTGTAAATACCCATAAAAATGGTCCAAAACATCGATCCTTCAGGCATAAACGGTTTATTGAGCAAAGCAACCTCAGCACAAGTGACAGCATGAGTAGGTTGTAGAAGCCTCGATGTAAATAACTAGGTCAGTTCCATAAATAACGACGTTGCTTCTTGTATGATATTCTTCCTTTTAATCAGTCAAACAAACTCACCATAGCGCTATCAATTACGAAGCAAGCAAGGTTGAGTCGAAGATGCGTTGGCGTCCAATAATATGCTTCTTTCGCTTGCGTCTAGCTAGCCACTCTCTTCTTTATGTAAATCCGTACCGTCTTGCCGCTCGCATGATCCCACCACAAAAATTATATTTGTTTTGGGATCCCTTTGTTATTCGGAAGAAGTCATTCCAAATCCATGTCATGTCAATTGCGCCATCTTTGAAATATCAGATAATAATTGTGCAAAATTGTGCATATTACAATATTGATAATGTGATGGTTAGTGCAAATTTTACTAATATTTAAAGTGTACAAATTCCGCCGCTGAATACAATTGGTTATGTTTTATAGCGCATGCATTTCGTAGTCTAAACTTTCCTCACTGATCTATGCCACGGTCGTTATTTGTTACTAAAACAGTGAATTTATTTAGCTATATTAAAAGTTCTTTTAAAAATATTTAAAACGTTCATAACTAGCAAAAACAGCAATAAGCGCTTCAAAAATATCGCTTTACATCCTACTTCATGGTCTAGATTTATTTCTCCTGGAAATTGTCAACAAATTATTTTTCTACATATATTTCCAAGGGAAGTTCCCAAACATTAATCCTCCTAGAAATTCCTGTTTTTGTTATAAAACCAATTCTCCGCTTTTCCTTTATTATACATTTTGAAGCACAATACTTTTAATTTATGCTCTCTGATGGTTGCGGACGCGCTGACAGCAGGTTCAGCACTTCATCATCTGAGACATGCAAATGTAATTCGAGCCATTCTCACTAAACTGCACTGCGCAAGCATAAATCGATATGTACTCAGGGCAGTCTATTAACCGCACCAAACAATGAAGAAAAGCTTGCCAGTCGGCATATGCCGTGACCCGTCGAACTAGATCCCGGACTGCGTGAAGTCAAATATATCTAACGGATTTTCATTGAAATATGCACAAGATTAATTGCAAATAATTTCGGTAACAAATGAGTTGATAGTATTAATTAGATGCATGATTGCTTGGCAACAACAGGTATAAGTGTTCCCGTTACTGTAAAATCTCTGATTGATTTACAGTTAATTCTAGCTTGGGATAAACATGATTCAACGTAATCAACGTCATCCGTGAAATTCAATTAGAAACGAATTTATGGTGCCTATAACGCATATGATGTACAACGTTAAGGAAAAAATATACAGGAAAAGTGCATCAGGCGTAGTCGATGAGAACTTTTCCGATGTGCATGTTTTTCCAAGCTGACGGATCAGCCCAATACTAGTACCCAATCTTTCGGACGATAGGGCTTAATAAGACGCAATATCATTGAACGGATCTAATTTTATAAATAAGGCGCACCATGCTAAAATGCGTATAAGGTCAAACAAACTAGTCGGATGGGTCAGACTTTATTCAACTTATTAACAATAACTGCCAAAATTGTTCACTTATAACACATAGAAAACACAAAAATTCACTCACTTTTTAAAACCTTTCTCTTCTACCAATCCGTCAAATTCTTCGTATTCAGTGTCGGAATTTAATAGTTACGAGATAGCGGCATCAAATAAGCTCGGATCCCTCTCGCAATCATCGGAGTCAGTCACGTTGCTTTTTGCTTGGCTGTTCATTGATGATTACGTACTTCGTGAAAGTTCGGACGACAGTTGAGACTGATATCTTGGCAGATAGTGGCGTAATTAGCCCGGCCTTACACCCTCTCCTTGTAAATATATTCTTATCTTCTGACATCCAATGCTCCCAAGTGGCGCGCAAGTTAACTTTGAACGCCCTGTTGAAACCAAAATCTAGTGATTGCAGTACTTTGATTAATCCCCTCGGAATGATGGCAAGCTCCGAATTGGTTTTCTTCACGGCGTTTAACGGTTTCGGGGAGAGGGGTGCGCATGTAGTTGGATGAATAAGGACGATGTGTGGAAAAAGCCATCCGGTCTCCTGACGTAAAGTTCTCTGAACCACTCGCTCATTTTCTCCTCGTCCATACAGCCTTTTGGATTTAACTTGACGATGACCCTAACAGAAAAGCATTCTTTTGGCAAAGGTTTCCTCTTAAAAAGGACTATCAGTGCTAGTTTCCAAGCATTAGCCTGGCAATTAAGAACTAAAGTAAAGGATGATTACTCATTCCCTGTGGTACGTTTAAATACGCTAGACCTAATGTTTTTGCAACAGCGCGGTTCACAGGGATGAAAAGATAAGATTAACATCGTCCATGTTTGTAATGTGGTCTAACTGGATCTTCTTTTCGGTGCTCCTGTTGTTGCAGTAATTGTGGAAAATGGCCAGCTTATCTTCGTAATCTTTTGGCAGTTGCATTGAAGTGGTAGTTATTGTGCGGATAGGGAGCTGAAGCCTTTTCATAAAACGGAGGCACAAAAAGTCGTTTATCTTCATATCACGTGCCATCGCTATTGCTTTGAATCGAATGTAGACTGCAGATGCTTCTAACTGCTGTTTTATGTCCAGTGATCCACTGCCCCATTCTGTATGCTAACTGTGGACAACTTGCCTTGTTCCATCAGAAAATGCTTTCTATGTTCTTTACTTGGCGCAGGACATTGATTGCTTCTTCCGGTTCCTTACCAGTGATTCACTAATGTTGAATTGTTTCGCAGCTGCTGTATTCCCATATTGTACTGGGTGGCTGATGGCCTTGTGCTTGAAATCCGTTTTATAAGCATATCGCTAAACATCTATCATTTTTGGGTCTTACATAATGTGTACCGGAATATAAGGCGAGCTGCCAATTTTTAGCATATATATTGCGCTTATGTGCGCCTAATGGACCGAAAAATACTTTACATGTATTAGCTCGATACAACTTGTGAAGTTGTACATATTTTTTACAAAATAATAGCCGCCCGCGAGAAAAGTATGCACTTTTAACGACTATTATGTCTGAGGCTCAGTAACTCGTAAAACTCCCTCATCAATCTGAAACAAGGCCGAATGTTAAGTGCGATACTTAAGAGTATCTTTACAGGATTTTTAGAAGGTAGACAAGAAAACTATGGAAGTACAAGTCTTGCGACTGAATAACCGGATGTCAAGACTCAGTGAATCTGAGCCGAACCACACGGCGATTTTATTGGATCACATTACCTTATCAGATTGGTTTGCTATGCGGGGCATATAGGGATTTATTTCTTTTGGTAATTAGGGTAGGTTAAGCGGGTTGGTTGTAATGTGTCTTGTATATACATGTGGATGAAGACAACTAGAAAGAGATATGGTGCACGTGAGCAAGGTGCAAAATGTAGTATCAAAAAATTGTGACATCAAGATTGATAATGTAACATTGGTGGCACAGATTAATAGACGTAGGGTTTGATAAATAGGTTGCAGACTGAAGTTTAGCAGACGTAACCGGTGTCCACTGTGGATAGCCAGAGTAATATCTTAATGTACAACTTGCAACCGCTGGGTAATTTTATCTGATGAGTGTACCTTATATCGTACGTTGGAGAGCGTACGAATACCTAGTACGCAACACTTCAATTTAACTAACAAACACGATAATGAATACAATCACAATATGCGACTTTACCTAATGTCAATTCCACTTAATTGTTTCAACCAGGTGTCAAGCAAGTAATCTAACTACTGTATTAGTGCGGTTGTAACAAAATAATACATAATAAAATAAATGATAAAATAAGTGTATGCTGCCAAGGTTTACAAGGTGGTAATCAGTTACACTTCACACGGAATATCCTCACATACACTAAACTATATTCGCTTGTTCTTGCTGTTTGAAAACATCTCGTGAATAACTATGGAACAATAGTATGTGCTGGGCAGAAAATTGATGCTTAGCAGTTCACGCCAAATGGTCTTGTGAAGCAGTTATGTTCAAAGCTAATGTTTTGCAAACTAGATGGACCATGATGCTGTGAACTCGCAAAAATATGAACATTAAAAAAACTTATCTGTACAAACCCCGCTCTTGTGGGTGGTCATTGGATCAAAGTATCTATTTTGTATTCTTGCCCTCCCATAAACGAGTTTCGCTTCAAGTGGCGCAAATTGTGCGAAGCATTGTCCATACAGATTTTAACGGATAACATGGACTCATATATGCCAAGGTAGGTGGTTTCAAGGCTGAAGAATATAAATCGAAGAAAATTCCTGTGAAATTCTTATATGTTCGTTAATTAGACAGTTTCATCTGCTGGCTCCTTATTCCGGTTTTACGGATAAGCTGCCGGTGGGGATGGGCAACTTGACAGCAACTTCCAACATATGACATATCAGTATGAAATCGCTTCGTAGAAGGTATTACAAATTGTACAATTCTAAGGCCTTCATTCGAAACTGATATGGCAGACAAAATAACCACTAGCGGAATTTAGATGCATCCTGTCGTTGGTTCTTGAAGTAAAGAAGATGCATTTCTGCCATGGTTTCTTTGCGCTATCTACACACTGCACCATTATCCTCAAGTATTCGTTTATTCTTTGGTAGAAGACAAAATGGGCAAACCGCCTAACCGCCTTACGTGAAATGTCAGCGAGTGGATTCCTGTGAGTGGACACCACGGATTGCAATGAACAACCGTTTTCATTTGAATGATTATACAGTTTCACACACTTGTGTGGCAGCTTTCCAGATGTGGTCTCCTAGCCAATGTGTACCATATGCCTAATAAAGCACCCATATAACTGCAATGATACACGTTGAGCTTAAGTAGAGCAATGTCTTGTTGCAACCGTTCGCATTCATCCTGTTTTCATATCTAGATGTCGTCTGCTAAAATCAAGAATTTCAACCTGAGAGCACACAGCCGTTTGTGAAGAATAATAATAGTTGCGGCTACAGCGACGATCCTTATGCAAATTAGCATCTTACCTCAGGGAATTCCGACTGCGAGCGCGGAACCCGCACTTGCAGCCTAAAGTGAAACACAATATATCTGATCCATTTATTTGCTGGGTTCAAAATTCCATAGGTTTGTAACTTATGAAGAAAGGTACGGTGATTCAAGTGAAATGACATCTTGGAAAATATTTAACTGCTAACATGGTGTCTTAACTGTTTCAGCCCAAGATTTAGGTTTATGAATATGTTTATGGTGCGTGAGCTGTGTTGATAGAGGGTATGTAATTTTATCTAATTATCGCTTTAGTGTCTCAAAACTTATCGCTTCCATTACCGTTAAGAACATCAGGTAGAGAATCATTTGATGACCACTTGTTATCAACCTCAACATTCTAAGCTTACGATACTCTGCTTTCAGCGGGTAATAATTTAATTTATATCCAAGCATCGTTGGAAGAATTGTAGTCCCGACCAGACTAGCTGCATCGCGGTTATCTCCTGTACTTTCAAGTAAATATTAGCAACTTCGAGGAGCAAGAGTGGCAACGATGACAGTAGCTGCTCTAAAGGTAATACGGGGAAACCAACGCGTATGGGTCACTAGGCAAGCGTGTGACCAGAGTTGATAGTACTTCCGAATATTGGCGTATATTGTATACGCAAAGCCATGCCTGCATCCTCCCTGCTTTCAGTACTTTTGTCTACTGAGCTAAATCGCGATAAGTCAGTCTTTTCAATTTTCGGAGAATTTGTACATGATTTTACACAAGCAGTTTGTCTATACAGTCTTTTCTTTAGGCCCGTTTTGTGTGCTTATGCATTCCGAATTGCAAGTGCGGTAGTCTGATAACGCTGCATCAGTGATTTGCTCCAGCTGCCTGAGATGCGTTAGCTGTGTATGCAGCACATGCTACGTCTTTTATTACAATATACTACCTAATTGTGCTTAAAATAAGGAAAGTAATTCCTTTGGAACTATTTAGTCTGATGTCTGACAAGGTGGTGCTCAGATTCCTGAACTGGCAAACAAAACCTATCCTTACGTTATTAATGGAACCGTCATCCAAACATTGACAAGTGGCACGCAAGACGAGTCTTTTTGGTATATCATAATTAGTGATCGTTCTAAACGACTCAGTGAGTTTGTGTGGAAAGTCTACAAGAGACACATAGCCGTTAAGTATTGCCAACAATCACACAGATGTAAACAGCCGTCTTTGTTTTATCGATTGTAAGCCGTTTGTTTTTGAGCATTAGATCAATCATGGAACTCTTATTTCCCGCACTGAATCGGTTGGGCGAAACCGTGTTGTTGAATAGTGAAATATTTATAATGC
This sequence comes from Dicrocoelium dendriticum, assembly GCA_944474145.2. Taxonomy (NCBI): domain Eukaryota; kingdom Metazoa; phylum Platyhelminthes; class Trematoda; order Plagiorchiida; family Dicrocoeliidae; genus Dicrocoelium; species Dicrocoelium dendriticum. Next base: position 28,770,260 of record OX104070.1, read on the forward strand.
ATTCCTGCAGATGATCATTAAATTATACTCTCTAGAGGATGCCAATACATCCAGATAATGAAAATAGAAGTCACTTAGGATTTAGACGTGACTATATTGTGGTCAAAGGACCCTTCCTTAGGCTATTGTCGGATGCTAGTTCTTCTCTGGGGTGGACATGTGCGGTCGATATGCAACTCCTACCAGCTAAATGACGTTGATTTTCAGTCACAGACGACTCCATATTGAGATTTGATCAGCGTTTTCAGCTTATCCCTTGCCCCGCGTTGCAAATCAAAGCTGTAACATAGAAGTACCACACCTGTTTACTGCGGCAGTCGTTTCGGAACGAGGCATGGTTTATATCGCGAATTCTGCGTTCATTTGCATTTTGATTAGAAAAATGTAGTCCAAGACGTGTAATGCTTGATAAAGTCGGCATTCAGCCAGCTCTTTAAATGAATATTTTGCTTTGTATTCATGCAAGAAAGTTGATGATATAAGTAATGAAATGACCGGTGATGTGTTGTCTACTCATCACTTTTGTTTAGAGGAGTGATGAAAAATTCTTTGCGTATCCAACCTTTCATATCATTCCTCTTACCCCTCTGTTTATGTTTAGTGGAGGCGCTGAGATCACTAGTATTGGCTGCTGGGTGAGTAATGTTATCCACCTCGTTGATTGGACTTTTACGAAAACATCGTTCATGTCCCGATTTTGCTTGGAGGAAGTTGTATTGAGCTGGAGCATAGAAGATCGTCTGTTGCAATGCGTAAACCAATACACGATTTCTCTTGCCGAGATCTGTCGGGATTAGATCATCAAGTTCACAAACTTTGGGCCACATCCTTTTTAGCTAGGTGAAGTAAGATTACCTGTATATTGCTGAACTACGACGTTTTACTTGGAGTTGTTATCGCAAGTGTAGTTCCCCCGATCTTGATCGTAGTTTGACTTTTCGCGTTCAAAAATTTCAGCACCCTCATTGACACCTTAAACAAGTTTCGTCCCGGCTACCAATTACTTCCAACAGTCCTCCATTTGGTGTTTGGTTTGACCACGCCGGCTCCACGGAATAATTGGGGCGATTGTGATCGATTCCGGAGGCTATCTGTCAAAATTAGGACAGCTCTTCTAAGTCGAAATTCAGCATTAATTCAGTACTTATTTATTCGCTTTGCCAAATTGTGTTTTGTTGAAGCTGGTCTTTCACCATATCAGTAGGTTTAACTACAACGAATAAGATACTACTGCTGATGTTTAATAGACTCAGGTCCTCAAGTTGCATTCGCTAAGGGTGCTGATGTGGATACGGATATATTAGTGTGATTATCGATGGTACACTAGTGGTCTCTTATGACAGCTTTTGAAAAGATAGTCTGCATACCATACTTGGGAATATGCACGATTGACATTATCCTTATTAATTTTGTTTGCGGTACTAGTAACTGAATTCTCTAAAGTAATAGTGACGTTAGCGACAAGTACCATCTAATCACCATTCATTTCAAAACATTCTGAGGTTTCGGAACAATTTGGGCAGTTGACGAGTCCCTAAACATAATCATTCCAAACGGGCTGATGCTGGTTAGTTCAAGTGCATCCATGCCACAGTTAATATTTATACGAGTTCACCATCAGAACTGAAACCTGAAGCGGGGTCATTTGAGCAGGACTAGGAAGTTCTCTCCTTAGCTTCTATATAATCAAGTTCTCGTTCACTGTCTTCTTTATATTTTCCACTTTCTGTTCTATCTCCACGGTAAATGAAGTAAATTCCATAGCCGGGGATAGCAGTACATGTCGCGTGTTAAAAATATATTTTGTTGAGTGTTGTATAACCACACCTCGCTTGGCCATTTCCCTTCACAATGAAAACAAACAAAGTGAACCAAATCGCTTATGTGATTCCTGGTTTGATATCTTTGCAACGAATGCACTTATTATTGCAACCTTGCCATGACTCATTTTGATCGATCTATACAGTCAATCCCGTCAGCGTGCTTCTGTTCTTTAGGAATTCTCGGATAAAAGGCAGGTCGTTTGATTTCGGCTCAGATTAATGCGCGTGGTTGTCTGAATCCGTATCTGCACTCCGGCTCTATTGATGGCTGTTTCCTAGCAGGACGCGGTGCTTGATGGAATGTCGCATGCGCATTTTAGAGGACAAAATTGCTAATGATGATCCGCACGCGCTAGCTAAAGTATGTATTATACTAAGTAGAGCTGCTTGGGTTGACCAGAATATACATCTGTGTGTCAGCAGGCTATGGTCATTGCTGAAAAACCGTCACATAAAATAAACTAGTGTAAATGTTATCAGCTGTGGGAACCACCTTACGGAGCTTTAACACTAGTTCAACTAAGTATCCGGCTAGTGAAACAGTAAATGAAAACGATGGAGATTTAGACAAATGTTTATCATGTGCACAAGCAAGTTGAGGAGAGCATTTCAAAGCCATTTCAGAGAGCTAGCTTTTAAGCTAGAATCTGTTTGGACGCTGTTGTCAAATATATCCCTAAAGATACGTTCCGTTAATTGGAAGCAGGGTGCCTAGAGCCAACAACATTTTATCTTCCTCGAGAAGCCTATGCGACTTCTTATGATACTGTCTAAGTACACCGTGTAGGATGATATACTGCGCTAGTGAGAGGCATTTTGACTGCAGATTATATTTCATTATCTTTGAGCATTAAATAATATATTAAAACTGCCTAACTCAAAACGCATTATACATTTATTTTTGCGTAAGAAAAAAATGTGAATGCAGACCTAATGCCATCTTGTCATTCATCTTCGCACCCATCTCTTACTATTCTTCCCTCATTATTTATTCCTTCACTCGCATACCATTATCCATAGCCGCTTTGGTGAATTCGTCACCATCTTGTAGAAACTGCCCTATTAGTTCCTTTCTACATAGTGAAACCGCTTCATCTTTGGTACATACCTTATTCCTTTCTGTGTGACCAAATCGGACCTTATCCCTTCCGTCCTCCCTGAGTTTACACCTTTCAGAAGAATATAAATTCTGCAACTTATTTCAACCGCTTTTGTCGCTACCTACTGTGCTGCTATGCAATTTATGGTGTATCACACAGCATGCCTTTGGCACTTGACGATCTCCTCCGAGACAGCATGTCTTGAGTTTTCACAAACAGTTGATGTTTATATTGCTTATATTATTTGCCTTTGTTTCATGATTGGGATCAACTAGGCCTATCCCGTACTGTGATCAAATAAAGTTCCTAAGTTAATCGGTGTCCACATGCTAGTGGAAAATCTCACAAATCCGTAGGAGGCAAATAAAGCCATACTCAGTGGAGGCAATTGGACGAATGGCAGAATTGGCCACGCTAACTGCACTGAAAGTTGAATAAATGAGTCAAACTTGCGATGATCTGTTTAATAGTAAACCACACCAGAACGCGGCCAAAGTGGATTGTAATGCTCACCCTAAGCGCACCCAGTTGGCAGGCGAGATAAGTCAAAGCAGGGCTAGCTTGCATGCATTTAAGCTATACCGTCACATTGCCAGGTGAGCGTGGAAGTTAGGGTGAAAACATTAAGTGGACTACTGGCAAGGAAGCAGGTCCGTAGTAGACGGTTTCACGAATTGAACATTGACTATTTCATTTTTCTTTGACATCTGCTGCAGCCAGTGCTCTATTTTAATGTATTGTTCTATTCTGTGGATTTAATTTTGTAAACCATTTGCATATTCCTGATCACATCAGAAATAATATGTATCATAAAACCGAGAATATATTTAATCATTATTATTCCCATTATTGTTGGTTGATGATCTGTAGGCGTATAGCTGAGGCAATAATATGGTGATCCGAGATATTCTGCCCATTTCGGCTTTAAAGTTTACCGCATAAGCGTTTACTAAAGAGAGCTCATCATAATTGTCCGCAGATCAGCCTAATGCATAATTACGGTATTTATGCAAATCTAAAAGCAATTGTATCCTTTTTCCCTTTTAAAAGTTATACACTTTCAATGAACATACATGCATTAAAGCTGTGTATTTTTTATCATATAAATCAAACTAATGGTTAATAATTAAAAAGAAGAAATTTAGAACAGATTGTGTTTTACAAATTAATGATATATAACAAGAGGATAATAATTTCAGCTGGTTGTCCTGCATTACGGAAATCATTGCACGTAATCGCAGATGCATCTTTTACGTACCGCTTTTGTAAAAGAGATTTCCGTACTTTATCAAGTAAACCACTAGAAAACAAATCTTTGCTGTTGTACAACATGACGTCGGATACGATATGCCTAATATTTGAGTAATTAAATTTATGATCTGAACAAGTTAGGTTGCCTAAGCTAGAGCAACTAGCAAATAGACAACAGTTGAGAGAAATCTATTGGTGACCTAGCACAGTTACGTTTCTTTGCACTAATTGGTAATTGTACCACTAGCTTACAAACCACCATCCCTCACCAAACTTCCTACGACATTTGGTTGCTAAGACACTATGATGTTTTTAATATAGAGCGCACATTTTTTGCTGCCAGTTTAAAGTGCATTAGAGATTTCCAATGCGATCGAATAAAGTATATGGTTCATTGCGGCTCTTTTTGAAATAATGTATTTCAAAAGAAAATAAATGAGGCATCATAGGGCTTCAAATACTTATTCTCAGCAAAGTTAACAAAATTAAGCAGATGTATGTTTGCACGATGCATGGTGCTTCTTTGTTACTATAAATTTCACTTATTACTGGCGATTTGTTAGCAGTAGTCCTTCTTGATCCAGTCTGTCGACATCGCACTTATTGTGCTTAAGTTATATAGGAATTTTAACTAGGCACACAGGCTTCATGAAAACCAAGCTTAACTTGGCACTTTTGTAAAATAGTTACAATTTATAAACATTCAGTAAATTGGTAAACGTACGGTAAAATTTGAGCACAAAAGTTTCTGTCTGAATTGAAGGGCAAACTAGATAAGCATCCTGCCAGTGTAGTTGTTAACGGGTGTATAACCACGCAAGCATTTTACAATTTCTGAACTCTAAAAATGGCTTATATTTTGAACTAAAATGTTAGTTTGTGTCAACTAGGTAGAAAAATTAGCACGTGATACTCTTTCAGCGAAAACTGCGCATACATATCTAATAAATACAAATATTTACTAATAACGTAGAGGAGTTCATTGCCGAAACGGTAAAGTTTATAACATCTTCCAGCTGTATGATGCATACCCATCTATCAGCTAACCCCATCAGTGAAGAAAGCCTTGGAAACGGAAGTTACTCCGTCGAGGGTAATTGCTTATTTTCCATAAGTCAAGTAGCATGCTCTTTGCGTAAATGTGTATATATTTTAGGTCCAAAGTTGAAAGATAACGACATCTACCGTATTACTGTGAGTGATATGTGCATTCCTTCATCGATTGAGTGCTGATGATTTCGGTGCGCGCTCAACCCATTGCTAAAACGATTACGCTATCAAGTGCTAAAATGAGTAAAATTCCTAAATAAACATTTGTATCGTTGCGTTCCTTTGTATGTTGTAAAAACGATGACTTAGCTAACTGTTCTATCTTTTCCCGCAAGCCGGCGCCGAGTTTAATTTTACTTTTTCATTGAACAGAATATCATGCTAACCTGTATGGCAAGAAAGTGCATGGTTATTATCTTTTCTAAAATGTAATCAAGGCGAGTGCGCGTGCGCTAGTAATATGGATAATAAAGACTGTCATTCCAAGCGAGATTTGGGACGCATTGCAGCTGAATGCTATTGCCATTGTAAGTCAATTTAAATGGAAAAAGCGCTGCATCACCTTTTACGTAATTTGAATAGAGGGTATAACATAGTTTAATGTAGCGCTCTGAATAGCATACGTAGGGGTAAAGGTGTTTGGAATAAATATTGGTCATGAAAATGATTATACTGCATGATATTCAGCAAGCTGTTCTAAACTATAGGAAGCTAAGCTCAGTAGATACCAAATGTCCAAAGCTACATTATTTAATGGCTTTCGAATGAGCCAGCTTGCATCGTAGAGTTGGAAGACATTTTCAACTCAAGAGCATTGCCAAGATGCAGTTGTGATGTTCCACCGTGAAACGCATTTCATATCACCTAACACAACATGCGGACTCTACCTAATGTTGTTTGCTTTTAATGCGCGAAATTCTTTTCCACTGCCAGTCCTAGGTTCCATATTAACACTGAATGACTCAAATGTTATGGATGCGCGTTTTTTGTTTACACAAATTTACATGCTTAGCTTGATTGTTTAACAATTCACATTATAAATGTCAGTAAGAAAATAAATAATATCCGCAAATGTTTCCCAACTTGTGCGTTTCGATGTCAACACTTGCAAGACTCAGTATATGACTGAATAGCTCTATAATTAATTGCAAAAGCATTACTGAATTTCTACTTTTACGTTTTAAGGATGAAAAGTAGATTTCAGTAAAGCAAAATTGTGCTATGTCTTTTGGGCGCATAATGAAGAGATCATGAGTAATTCCAAAATATCAGAAATATAATGTTCTAGGTAACCACGCGCTCATAGCCCGCTGAATTTTTACGTGACTATATGTGTACGATTGTAATCTGAAACATTGTTTACCAGAAAAATTGCTAACGCGCAAATATATATTACTTAACCATTTCTACAAGTTGACAGAATTATAAGTGAAAATCCCCTGCTAAAGCATAGCTAAGAAACGCGTGTCCCCTGCGACACGCATTATTTTTATATGTATTCGGGCACAGCAGTCATTGGTTAATTGATCGTGAGTTTAAAATGGTTTTGAAAATTTCACTAAAGTACTGATTAGTAGTGATTTGGGAGCCATTTTCTGGTGCCCGTTGTGTGATTCGATTGCGACTCGCAATCTCATTGTGGACCGTGATTCGCAATGAAGCGAATCTCGGTCAACTTAATCACTAGAAATGTAGCTAAAACGTGTGGGAATTCAGCTTTGTGCACCGGTAAACACTGCACCCCACTACTTGTTTCAATCTTGTTCGATATAATCACGTAGAGATAACTGGCCTCGAACCCAGGACCATATTGATGTTAGTTACAATCCCTACACTTTTGGCCACCAGACGACGAAATGGACCGTTTGGCACAATGGTTAATTGCCAGTTGGTGGGTAATTTTGCGGCACTCCTTTGCTTAGTTGAGGTTACAAATGTAACCTTTGATAGTTGATATGGTAAAATCCTTGAACAAATTTAAATGATTTGGCGGTTAAGAGTTACTGACGTACGCAACCAAATATTTCAGTTAACCAATTTATAAAGCAAAACTTGGTTTTTGTAGCTGAAAGTGTCTGCGCATGTTTTAGAAAGTGTTTTGTCAACTACTTGCTTTGTATCATTTATTTGTATGCCTAGGCTTTGTACATATCATATTTACGGAAGTAACTTGCATTACTTCAATAAATCTCTGCTGAAAAACATTTTGCACGACTAATGGATTCACGCGGAGAATTCTTTATAATTCCATGGAAATTTAGTGGTAATCTGGAAAATTGACGACCACTTATTACTTGTATCCCAATCAGCCGCTTGCAGTACACAGGTGTTTGGCGTAAATGTATATCAGCGGCTGGAGACCGATAAACGCCTCCAAATGAAACATGTGACACGTGCATTGTAGTGCTGAAAATTAATTATGATGAGCTCTATTTTAGTAAACGCTTTGGGGGTAAAATTTAAGGCAGTAATGGTCAGAATATCTCGGATCACCATACTATTTCGTGAAGTATACTGCCACAGCCTCATAAATTAACAATAGGAATCGCTTACTTGTATTCACGGTTTTGTGATACATCTTATTTCTGGCGTGAACAGGAATATATAAATAGTTTACAAAATTAAATCCGCAAAATGGAACAATACATTAAAATAGAGTACGGGCTGCGACAGATGTTTGAAGAAAACATAAGTTATAAAATGTTCAATTCGTACAACCGTCTACTACAGACCTGCTTCCTTGTCAGTGGTCCACCTAATGTATTCACCCTAAATTCCACGCTCATCTGGCAATGTGCCTGTATTGTTTGAATGCATGCAAGCCAGCGCTGATTTGACTGATCTCCCCTGCCAACTTTGTGCGCTTAGGGTAAGCACTACAATGCACTTTGGCCGCCTTCTGGTGTGGTTTAAAATTAAACAGACCACCACAGGTTTAACTCATTTTAATCAACTTTCGGTGCGGTTAGCTTGGCCAATTCTGCCATTCGTCCAATTGCCTCTACTGAGTATGGCATTATTTGCCTCCTACGGATTTGTGAGTATTTCACCTAGCATTGGGACACTGATTGACTTATAAGTTTTATTTGATCCCAGTACTGGATAGGCCTAGTGGTTCCCGATCATGAAACAAGGCCACATAATATAGGAAATATAAACTTCTTTTACGGTTTTTGAAAACGTAAGACATGTTGTCTCGGAGGAGTTCTTCAAGTGCTAAAGGCATACTGTGTGATACACCATAAATTGCATCGCAACACAATAGGTAGCGACAAAAGCGGTTGAAATAACTTGCAGAGTATGTATTGTTCTCACAGGTGTAAACTCAAGGAAGACGGAAGCGATAAGTTCCGATTTGGTCACACGGAAAGGAATACGGTATGTACCAAAGATGAAGCGGTTTCAATGTGTAGAAAGGAAATAATAGGGCAATTTCTACAGGCTGGTGACAAACTCACCAAAGCGGTTATGGATAATGGTATACGAGTGGAGGATTAAATAATGCGGAAAGAATAGTGAAAGATGGGTAAGAAGATGAATGAAATAGAACATTAGATTTCCATTCGCATTCCTATTCTTACGCGAAAATACATGTGTAATGAGTCTTGAGTTAGGTTGTTGTAATCTAGTATTGATTGCTCAATTATAATGAAATAGCATCTGCAGTCTAATCACCTCTCACTAGCGCAGTATGTCATCCGACATGGTGTATTTAGACAGTATCATAATAAGTCGCATGGGCTTCTCGAGAAAGGTAAAATGTTGTTGGCTTTAGGCACCCTGTTTCTAATTAACGGAGCGTTTCTTTAGGGATATGTTTGACAACAGCTTCCAAACAGATTCTAGCTTAAAAAATTAACTCTCTGAAATGAGTTGAAATGCTTTCCTCTACTTGCTTGTGCACCTGACAAACACATGTCCAAATCTCCATCGTTTTCATTTACTCTTTCACTATCCGGATACGTAGTTGAACTAGTGTTAAAGCTCCTTATGGTGGTTCCCGCGGCTGATAACATTTACGCTGGTTTATTTTTGTGATGGGTTTTCAGCAAAGACTATAGCCTGCTGACACATACAAGATGTATATTCTGGTCAACCCAAGCTGTTCTACGTAGTACAATACATCGTTTAGCTAGCTTGTGCGGATCATCATAAGCAATTTTGTCCTCTAAAAATGCGCATGGGACATTCCATCAAGCACCGCGTCCTGCTACGAAACAGCCATCGATAGAGCCGGAGTGCTGATACGGATTCATACAATCACGCGCATTAATTTGAGCGGAAATCAAATGAGCTGCAATTGATCCGAGAGTACCTAAAGAACAAGAGCACGCTGACGGGATTGACTGCATATATCGATCAAAAAGAGTTATGGTAAGGTTGCCATAATATGTGAGTTCGTCGAAAAGATAACAAACCAGGAACCACATAAGCGCTTTGATTCATTTAGTTTGTTTTCATTGTGAAGGGAATTAGCCAAGCGAGGCGTGGTTATACAACATTCGAACAAAATATATTTTGTAACAAGCGGCATGTACTTTTATCCCCTGGTATGTAAATTGCTTCATTTACCGTGGAGATAGAACATAACGTGGAAAATATAAAGAAGACAGTGAACGTGAACGTTGATTGTATAGGAGAATGCATAAAGGAGAGAACGTCCTAGTCCTGCTCAAATGATCCCGCTTCAGGTTTCAGTTCTGATGACGGACTCGTTAAGATACTAACTGTGGCATGGATGCACTTGAACTAACCAGCATCGTCCCGTTTGAAATGACTATGTTTAGGGAATCTTTCACTGCCCAGAACGTTCCGAAACCTCAGAACGTTTTGAAATGAATGGTGATTCGATGGCACTTGTCGCTAACGTCACTACTACTTTAGAGAATTAATTTACTAATGCAGGAAACAAAATCAAGAAGGCTAATGTCAACCGTGCATATTCCCAAGTATGGTATGCAGAATATCGTTCAAAAGCTATCATAAGAGACCACCGGTTTACTATGGATAATCAAATTAATATATCCGTATCTACACCAGCACGCTTAGAGAATTCAACTTGAGGACCTCGGGCTATTAAAAATCAGCAGTATGGTATTATTTGATGGAGTTAAACCTACTGATATGATGAAAGACAAGCTTCAACAAAACACAATTCGGCAAGGCGAACGGGTAAGTACTGAAGTAATGTTGAATTTCGACTTGGAAGAAGCTGTCCAACTTTTCTCGGATATCCTCTGAAATCGATCACATTCTCCCTAATTATTCCGTGGAGCTAGCGTGGTTAAAACCAAATACCATTTGGAGGACTATTGTTAGGTATTGGCAGCCTGGACACAAGTTGTTTAAGGTGTCAATGAGGGTGCGGAAATGTGTGAACGCGAAAAGACAAACCACAACCAAGACCCGTAGAACTACAGTTGCGATAACAAGTCCACGGAAAACGTTATATTTTAGCAGTATCCAGGTAAACCTTGTTCACTTAGCTAAAAAGGATGTGGCCCAAAGTGTGTTAACTTGATGATTTAATCCATAAATCTGTGGGCAAGAGTAATCATGTATTGATATACCCATTGCAACAGAGGATCTTCTGTGCTCCAGCTCAATACAAGTTCCTTCAAGCAAAATCGGGACATGAACAATGTTTTCGTAAAAGTCCCATCAACGAGGTGGATAACATTACTCACCCAGCAGCAAATACTAATGATCCCACCGCCTCCACTAAACATAAACAGATAAGTAAGAGGAATGAGAAGGAAAGGTTGGATTCGCAAAGAATTATTCGTCACTCCTCCGAACGAAAAGTGACGAGTGAACAACACATCACCTGTCATTACACCACTTATATCACCAACTTTCTTGCATGAATACAAATCAAAATATTCATTTAAGGAGCTAGCCGAATGTCGACTTTGTCAAGCACAGTAAGCCTTGGACTTCATTTTCCTAACCGAAATGCAGTTGAACGCAGAATTCGCTATGCAACGCATGCCTCGTGTCCGAAACGACTGCAGGATTAAACAGGTGTGGTACTTCTATGTTACAGCTTTGATTTGCAACGCGGGTCAAGGGATAAGCTGAAAACGCTGCTCAAATGCTCAATATGGAATCGTTTGTGACTGAAAAAGGACGTCATTTAGCTGGTGGGAGTTGCTTATCGTCCACACGTGCCCACCCCAGAGAAGTACTAGCATCCAACACTAGCCTAGTGAATGGTCCTTTGAGCGCGATACATTCATGTCTCTATTCGAAGTGACTTCTATTTGCACAAACTGGATGTATTGGCATCCCATAGTGAGTATAATTTAAGGATCAACTACAAGAATGTATTATAAACATTTCACTATTCAACAATACCCTTTCGCTCAACCGATTCAGTGCAGGAAATAAAAGTTACATGATTGGTCTACTGCTCAAGAACAAAGGCCTTACAATCGATGAAACAAAGACAGCTGTCTACAACTCTGATTCTGTGACAATACTTAACGACTACGTTTCTCATGTACAATTTTCACATAAACTCACTGAGTCGATAGAACGATCACTAATTGTGATACGCCAAAAAGACTCGTTTTGCGTGCCACCTGTCAATTTTTGGATGATGGCTCCATTAATAAGGCGTGGATAGATTTTGTTTGCCAGTTCAGGAATCTGATCACCATCTTGTCTGACATCAGACTACTTAGTTCCAAAGGGATAACTTTCCTTATTTTAAGCGCAAATCGGAAATATGTTGTAATAACAGACATAGTATGTGCTGCATATACAGCTAACGCATATCAAGCAGCTGGAGCAATTGGTAGATGCAGCGTTATCAGACTATCGCACTTGTACGTCGGAATGAGTAAACACACAAAATGGGCCTAAAGGAAAGGCTTTGTGGACAAACTGCTGGTGCAAAATCACGTAAAATTTTCCGAATATTAAAAAGACCGACCTATCGCGATTTGTCTCAGTAGACAAAAGTACTGAAAGCACAGAGGATGCAGGCATGGCTTTGCGTCTACAATATACGCCAATATTCGGACGTACTATGAACTATGGTCACATGCTTGCCTAGTGAAACATACGCGTTGGTTTCCTCGTAGTGCCTTTAGATCAGATGCTGTCACCGTTGCCAATCTTGCTGCTCAAATTTGCTATTAATTACTTGAAAGTACATGAGATAAGCGCGACACAGCTAGTCTGGTCGGGACTACAATTCTTCCAAGGTGTTTGGATATTAATTAGATAATTACCCGCTGAAAGCAGAGTATAGTAAGCTTAGAATTTTGAGGTTGATAACAATTAGGAACTCACCAATTATCATCAAGTGGTCTTCCATCTGATGTTCTTAACGGTAATGAAAGCGAGAATTGTTGAGACACTAAAGCGAAAATTATATAAAAAGGCATATTCTCTATCAACACAGCTCACGCACTATAAATCTATTCATCAACGTAAACCTTGGGCTGAACCAGTTAAGACACGATGTCAGCAATTAAATATTTTCCAAGATTTTATTTCACTTGAATCACCGTGCCTTTCTTCATAAGTTACAAACCTATGAAAATTTAAAACCCAGCAATTAAAAGGATAAGCTATTCTGTGTTTCACTTGAGGCTGTAAGTGCGGGTTCCGCGCTCACAGTTGGAATTCCCTAAGGTAAGATGCGAAGTTGCATAAGGATCGCCGCTGTAGCCCAAACTATTTTCATTTTTCACGAAAGGTTGCACTTGCTCTCTGGTCGAAATTCTTGATTGCCGCACACGACATCTATATATGACAACAGGATGAATGAGATCGTTTGCAAAAAAACATGAACTGTGCTCTTGAGTAATCCAAAAGTTCTCTACTTAAGCTCAACGTGCATAATTGCATTTATACGGGTGCTTCATTAGGCAAATGGCACACATTTGATAGGAGACCACATTTGGAAAGCCGCCTCACAAGTGTGTGAAACTGCATAATCATTCAACTGATCTCGATTGTTCATAGCAACCCTTGGAGGTGTCCAATAACAGGAATCCACTAGCTGATATTTCACGTAAGGCGGTTTGGCGGTTCGACCATTCCGTCTTCTACCAAAGGATAAACGAGTACTTGAGGATACTGGTGCAGTGTGTAAATAGGGCCAAGAATCTATGGCAGAAATGCCACCTGCTTTTCTTCAAGATCCAACGACAGGATGCATCTAAATTCCGGTAGTGATTATTTCACCTGCCATAACAATTTCGAATGAAGGCCTTAGAATTGTACAATTTATAACACCTACGGAGCGATTTCATACTGACATGTCATATGTTGGAATTTGCCAGTCAAGTTGCCCACCACCACCTGCAGCTTGTCCGTAAAACCAGAATAAGGAACAACCAGATGAAACTGCCTACTTAATGCAACGTATAAGAATTTCACAGGAATTGTCTTCGATTCATATTCTTAGGCCTTAAAACCACCTACCTTGGCACTTATAGGTCCATGTTATCCGTTAAAATCTGTACGGACAATGTTTGGCACAATTTGCACCACATGAAGTGAAACGCCTTTATAGGATGACAATAATACCTAATTGATACTGTGATCAACTGACCACCCACAAACTCGAGGTTTTATACACATAAGGTTTCTTCAATGACAACATTACAGCCAGTTCACAGAATCGTCGTCCACCTCGTTTGCAAAACATTGGCTTTAAACATAACTGCTTCACAATACCATTCGATGTTAAATGCTAAGCTTTAATTTTCTGCCCAGCACGTACTATTGTTCCATAGTTATTCACGAGATGTTTTCAGACAGCAAGAACACGCATATATAATTTAGTGTATATGAGGATATTCCATATACATTGTAACTGATTACCACCTTGTAAACCTTGGAGAATCCACTAATTTTCACTGTTTGTTACAACCGTACTAGTACAATAGTTAGGTTACTTGCTTGACACCTAGTTGAAAAAATTTAGTGGAATTGACCCTAGGTAAAGTCGCATATTGTGCGTGTATTCACCATAGTGTTTGTTTAGCTAAATTGAATTGTTGCGTACTAGGTATTTGTATGCTCTCCAAAGTACGATATAAGGTACACTTATCGGATAAAATTACCCAGCGAGTATCAAGTTGTACATTAGAATATTACTCTGGCTACGCACAATGGACACAAGTTACGTCTGCTAAACGTCAGTCTGCAACATATTTTTTAAACCCTACGTCTCCTACTCTGTGCCACCAATGTTACATTACCAATCTTGTTGTCACAGTTTTTCGATCCCACATTCTGCACCTTGCTCACATGCACCATATCATTTTCTTGTTGTCTTCATAAACGTATGCTCTAAGACACATTACAACCAACCCGCTTGAAGCTACCCTAATTACCAAAAGCAATGAATCCCTATATGCCCTGCATGGCAAGCCAATCCGATGGGGTTATATGATCCAATAAAATCGCCGTGTGGTTCGGCTCAGATTCACTGGATCTTGACATCCGGTTATTCAGTCGCAATATTTGTATTTCCATTGTTTTCTTGTCTAACTTCTAAACATCTTGAAAGGGTATTCTTAAGTATCACACTTAACTTTCGGCCATGTTTCGGATTGATGAGGGAGTTTTGCGAGTAAATGAGCCTCAAGCATAGTAGTCGGGAAAAGTGCATACTTATCTCGCGGGCCGCTATTATTTTGTAAAAATTGTGTATAACTTCAAAAGTCATATCGAGCTAAAAAATGTACAGTATTTTTCAGTCTATTAGGCACACTTGAACACAATATATATGCTAAAAATTGGCAGCACGCCTTATATTCCAGTGCGCATTATGTACGACCCCAAAATGACAGCTGTTTAGTAACATGCTTATGAAACGGATTTCAAACACAAGGCCATCAGCCACCCAGTACAATATGAAAATACAGCAGCTGCGAAACAATTCAACATTAATGAATCAATGGTAAGAACTGGAAAAAGCAACAAATGTCCTGCGCCAAGTAAAGAAAACAGAAAGCATTTTCCGATGGAAAAAAGCAAGATGTCCACAGTTAGCAAACAGAAATAGGCAGTGGATCACTGAACATAAAACGGCAGTTAGAAGCATCTGCAGTCTACATTTGATTCAAAGAAATAGCGATGACACGTGATATGAAGATAAACGACTTTTTGTGCCTCCGTTTTATGAAAAGGCTTCAGATCTCTATCCGCACAATAAGTACCACTTCCCTGCAACTGCCAAATGAATAGGAAGATAAGCTGGCCATCTTCCACAATTACTGCAAGAACAGGATCAAGAGAAAGAAGATCCAGCTAGACTACATTACAAACATGGACGACGTTCCTCTCATCTTTTCATCCCTGTGAACCGTGCTGTTGAAAAACATCAGGTCTACCGTATTTAAACGTAACACAGCGAATGAGAAATCATCATTTACTGTAGTTCTCAATTGCCAGGCTTATGATTAGAAACTTGCACTTATAGTCCTTTTTAAGAGGAAACCTTTGCCAAAAAATGTTGTTCTGTTGGGGTCATCGTCAAGGTAAACCCAAAAGGCTGTATGGACGAGGAGAAAATGAGCGAGTGGTTCAGAAAACTTGACGTCAGGAGACCGGATGGCTTTTTCCACACATAGTGCTTATTCATCCAACTAAATGTACACTCCTCTCACCGAAACCGTTAAACGCCGTGAAGAAAACCAATTCGGAGCTTACCATCATTCCGAGAAGATTAATCAAAGTACCCCAATCACTAGAATTTGGTTTCAACAGGGAGTTCAAATTTAACTTGCGCGCCACTTGGGAGCATAGGATATCAGAAGATAAGAACATATTTAAGAATAAAGGTTTGAACGCCGGGCTAATTACGCCACTATCTGCCAAGTTATCAGTCTCAACTGTCGTTTGAACTTTCAGCAAGTACGCAATCGTCAATAAACAGCCAAGCAGAAGCAATGTGACTGACTCAGATGAGTGCGAGAGGTATCCCAGCTTGCTTGATGCCGCTATCGCGTAACTTTTAAACTCCGACACTGAAGATGGAGAATTTGACGGATTTGTAGAAGAGGAATGTTTTAAAAAGTTAGTGAATTTTTATGTGTATTATAAGTGAACAATATTGTGAGTTATTGTCATTGAGTTGAATGAAGTCTGACCTATCCGACTTGTTTGTTTCGCTTTATACGCATTATAACATGGTGCGCTTTATTCATAACATTAGATCCGTTCAGTGATAATGAGTCTTATTAAGCCCTATCGTCCGAAAAATTGGGTAATACTATTAGTCTGATCCATCAGCTTGTAAAAACTTGCACATAAAAAAGTTCTCATCGACTTCGCCTGATGCACTTTTGCTATCTATTTTTTCCTCAACGTTATACATCATATGCTTTACAGGCTTCATAAATTTGTTTCTAGTTAGATTTCATGGATGATATTGATTACGTTGAATCATGTTTATCCCAAGCTAGAGTTAGCTATAAATTAAGCAGATATTTTATCGTGACAGGAACACTTCTACTTGTTGTTGCCAAGCAATCATGCATCTAATTAACACTATCAACTCATCTGTTACCGAAATTATTTGAAAATAATCTTGTGCATATTCCAATGAAAATCCTTCAGATATATTTTGTTTCATGCAGTCCGGGATCTAGTTCGACAGGTCACGGCATATGCCGACTGGCAAATAATTCTTAATGTTTGGTAAGGTTAGTATTCTGCCCTGGGTACACATCGATTTGTGCTTGCGCAGTGCAATTTAGCGAGAATTGTGCGAATTACATTTGTATATCTCGGATGATGAAGTGCTGAACTTGCTGTCAGCCAGTCCGGAACCATCAGAAAGCATAAACTAAAAATATTGTGCTTCATAGGTATCATAAAGGAAAAGCAGAGGGAATTGGTTTTAAAACAAAAACAGGAATTTCTAGGAGAATTAATGGTTGGGAACATCCCTTGGATATAAATGTAGAAAAATAATTTGTTGACAATTTCTAGGGAAATAAATCTAGACCAAGAAGTAAGTTGTGAAGTGATATTTTTAAAGTGCTTACTACTGTTTTTGCAGGGTATGAAATGTTTAAAGTTTTTAACATAACTTGTAATATAGCTCAATGAATAGACTGTTGTAGTAACAAATAACGGCTGAAGCATACACCAGCACGGGAAGTTAAGACTAAAAAATTCCTGCGCTAAAATGGTAACCAACTGTTTTCAGCAACGGAATTTGTACACTTTAAATGTTAGTAAAATTTGCAGTAACCATCATTTTATCAATATTGTAATTTGCACAATTATGCACAGTTATTTTCTTATATTTCGAAGTTGGCTCAATTGACATGACATGGATTTGGAAAGACTTCTTCCGAATAACAAAGGGATCCCAAAACAAATTTAATTTTTGTGTTGGGATCATGCAAGCAGAAGGACGGTACGGATTTACATGATGGAGAGAGCGGCTAGCTGGATGCAACCGAACGAAGGATATGGTTGGACGCCAACGCATCTTCTACTCTACCTTGCTTGCTTCGTAATTAGTAACGCTATAGTGAGTTTGTTTGTCTGACTAATAGGAAGAATATCATGCAAGAAGCAACAACGTTGTTTATGTAACTGACCTGGTTATTTACATCGAGGCTTCGAAAACCTACTCATGCTGTCACTTGTGCAGAGGTTGCTTTGCTGAATAAACCGCTTATGCCTGAAGGATCGAACGTTTTGACCATTTTTATGGACTTTTACACCACTAGCTATTTAAAAGTATAAGGTTGCACAAATATAAACATGTAAGCAAATACAGGAATTAGTTTGAATGCATTCGCCTCTTGCTAAAGCTATCCAGCAGCTCAAAACGAAGTAATGCTGCAGGTGGACATTTTATTCACATGAATTTAGTGCACGATAAATCAATGTGGTTGGATAATATGTAAGCTTATTTGGGTCTAATACTCAGCCTTACTGTAAACAAATGCATTCATTGTTACCTGAGGCTTCTCCCAAACAGAGCACCCTCGCCCAATTACCAACTGAAGACTTTCAATAGGCTAATGCAATATTAATTCGGTAAGTACACCTACCCAACACCAAATATTATGCCAACACGCCTCTAGGATAATGAGGCAAAAGAGAAATACCATCTACATTAGTAATGAGCAAAGTCCACCGCAGAGAAGGAATACAGATTGGAAGTTGGAACCATTTTTCACAGCAGTGCGCTCTCGTTGTCAGCAGCTACCCGGAAAAGAGTAAAATCGAGGTAATAAAGCAATTAATATCATACTATTGACGAATCCTAGCATAGCAATATATGAAAAGTAGACAAAGCCCATTGGAGGCAGGGAATTTTGTCATAATTGGGAAGTCAGGAAAGTCAAGCTTTGAGACTGCAAGAATTTATCCCGCGACAGTAAAATTACAAGTTTTGCTATGACAACAACATTGCTAAGAGGAATCTTATCAGGGAACTGAATATGCTAGGTATTCACACTGTAGGTACTGTGCAATGTATTAGTGTAATGACATGATCTCTGAAATCCGGGAAAGAGCTCCGCATAGATGGCCGTAGATTTCATTACAACAAATGAAGATATATGTGTAGTCAAATGGATGGAAAACGGGGCTGTTACTCTATCTTCCATTGTTGTGGGTATTTAATAGGTGGGCAGTGGATGATAGCGTAAGGGTATTCAATCAAGTCTTCAGAGCAAAATGTGTCAAAGCATAAAGTTAAAACATGCGAGGTGTGGATGAGCTCGATTTTCTTATTTGTTTGTACAGAATGAAAGGCCAAACAAGGAAATGTACCGTAGGCATTATTTTTCGCTATGTGGATTGCAATTGTAAGTCCACGGTTGGAGTATAGGAAGAATAATATATACCTAACACACCAAGAAAGCAAAACTTGTGTGTTTTCTATTTCAGAAGCGCAGTTGCTAAAAATTTAATGAAAACACACTTTGCCACAACAAACCCGTGCTGACCTGTGGTAAGACCAAGCACATTCACCTCAGCCACAGAATCTAGCGATGCTCTAACAACAACTGCAAAGGCTGTTAATTCTCCTCCTACGAAGCATGCGAAGCTTGCAAACGTATCGTTTGTTGAAGGTGGCTACGATTTATTTGTCGAATTTTCAGTTTGCGTCAACATCGCTGCAAATGACGCAGCAGGTTCAAGTGTACTAAACGCAACCTGCTTTCTTGGTGCACAAAGAAAACTCTATTTCATAATATTTCACAACAATTACTAAGAAGACTTCCGACGATATATTTCTATCCTTCCCTTTTGGTATTTTGTTAACTTGGAACAGATTGTGTACAATTGCATACATCCTGTCGTTTGCTTCGTTTCTCAACAAATGTGGGAAATTTTTCTCCTCTATTTTACAACTTCAAACACATCAATATCAACACGAGCAATAATTGTGTTAGGTCTAAGCTATTTGTCCATGTAAAAAGGGGTTATCCAAGACCGAAATACACAAGCAAATAGGAATCAATTCAGTGACAATAGCTACAATGCATCGTAAATAGCATATGCTGCAAACTATCGGACATCCAAGGAAACAAAGCTGTTTTCAGGCCCATTTAATCATCAAACAAATATGCGTTTAGAAGAAGATTAGTTAACAGACACGGTTAACCTGAATTTAGTATCGACACAAAAACAACCAGTCACGAGTTTCCATCCGTTTTTCAAATTACTTGCTTGCCTCGGCCTTAATGCCCATTTTTCAATTAGGTAATCAGTATCTAACAACTTTGTAAGCCGAGCAAATATCGTGATCACAGTGTTAGCAAAAAATCAAAGTTAATGTGTATAATGTTGACTAAAATATGTGGTGTTTCTAAATTTAGCAGACTTATGGAGACGAGTAGCAAAATTATTCAATTTGCTACTTAGTGTTGCCGTATAAAATAATCAAGGAAATAGAAATTTATCGATAAACTCTCACACGGTTCGTCCCGCCATTTCATCTGCAGATGCAGTGAATTAAGGTTAGAATCAAGGCTGGATAAACAACCGATGTAAGGTGAATTCTTTGGCACAAAGTAAAGCCAGGTTAGAATAAACATTATCTTCCCTTAATATCTGGGCAGTAAAAAGCCTGGTATATACAGCACATTAAATTCACGTTTCTGAGGTTTCCTTTCGAAGTACGTTGCATGTTGGTGGACTTTAGTTTATTTATTTTTATAAATATAAATGTGCGGGTCAAATTTCGTTAGTGGCCTCTTCGTTGGGTTTTATGGCTACGTTTTAGAAGGCGGTGGCAGGCGTAACGGGTTTTACCACCCCTGATAGTCCATGTGGTGCTCGCTCCGATGACATCTATAACTTCCGTTGTATAATGCCAGAGCTTTTGGTTGCAGTCGATATGGCGAATGAAACAAGCCCTCAAGTTTTTGGATGTACTGAGCTGTGGGGTCTCTAGTACATTTAGCCCGCCATTTTGTTATGGATAGTAGGCCCAAAATGCGTACTCCACATGTAGCTTCACTACCCCATTTGGCATTAGTGGAAGGATGAATTGGTCGAATCGTCAAATGTAAGAATTCTGTGTTGGCTTCAAATTTAGGCAATAATAAAGCTTGCTTCCTACACCTGAATTCATCTTGGATCACTGCATCATGGATTGAATAATGGTGCCCGTCTCAAAGATATGATCTCCTAACGTGTGTGTGCTATCTGGCTGATGACGTTTATGAAATACTTTACAATCAGCCACGTTAATGGGTGTAGTTTGGTATTGGCTAATAAGTGTCACAGTCTGCATCACATTCATGCTATTACAATAATCGTGGGAGTTGTGTCGTGAATAATTCACTTGCGAAACTTATAAATTAGGCAAAATTGTTATCGTGAATTATGAGATGTTCCCCATTTATTCTCTCAGACTAAGGTACCGAAATAAAGATAGTTGTGTCAGTTTAGACAGATTCAACGCTAAGTACAACATTTAGTAAGCTATGAACGGGACGTAGATCAGTTCAAGTTACTTTCTTTGAAGGTGACTGCTTGGTATTATTCTTAATATTCCACGAAATGTCCGATCCGATTCATAAACATTTAACATGCGTACGCGGTTGATTTGCGTTAAGAATCATTTGCACAATCGTTATGAACTGCAGCCTGCTTACTTTTCGCCTTGCACTAACCATGATAGGTGTACTTCAAAGCTATACCATGAAACACCACCATACAAGATGTTCAACCCTAGTCAGCATGATTGTATTTTATTAGCTCAGAAAATAAATTAAATCACACAATTGCTTCGAGATCTGTTGTGCTTAACCTACACCAACAAAAGATTGTTACTAAGAAAACAGTTTTGCTTTCCCACTTAAATATCGTCATCAATCAAATCTTTTGCCGTCAAAATAGTTGTTAATTTTTATTGTGCAAAGAAAATCCATTTCCTGCTAAAAATCTTGTACGTGTACATAAACGGGAACACAAGCTGTTCAGACAGCTTCCTTATTAATTTACTGACTTGTATGACAGACGTGAACAACTGGATTAACACAACTTCTCGGCCCTCGTGTTATAAGTACCTTCCTAACCCCAGCCATCAAACAATCATCCGGGAAGATTTGCACACCAATCAGACATCACTGATAATTAGTTCCGCATTCCAAAATTTACTTAAACATCGACAACACAAGAGTGCTCTTTATTGTATTGTAGAAATTTTGCGCTATACAGTTTAATGGTCCCCTGTGTAGTTCTGTAGCAATTTGAGGTAAGCAGCTGATTTATTTTTACGCCATGTTTGTGTTAAGCGAAATTGGAACAGTAGACGAAGGTAACTAAGACTGCGTCAAGTACGATTCATACTACAGATTTACGTATGAAATAAAGATTATAATAAACTGTAAATTTTGTTGGTTCTCTACCTTCAAATATTAAGGGTGAGCAAGGCAATTGCACCTCAACTTCACGTTGCAATATCGGATAAACGAGAGGAATCTGAGTTCTACCTAGAGATGTGTTGATTGACTCTATAACCAGCGACAAATTATTCTGTTTTTTCAACATTTGAAATGCTAAGAAACAGCAAACTCTGAAGGTTAAAAGTGGTTTACTAATGTGCCCTGAATACTGCAAACAGTATCGTCAGTTTTTGGTTAAATGTTTGTTGATTAATTGACTAAACATCTTATGGGTAACCACCACCCGATGAAAGCAGAGTGACGTCTCACTAACTTAGGTTATGTTATAATGTTGAAAAGCCTCTCCGTGTGTGTTATTTTAACCGCAGTTTAAAACAAATTTGTGACAATAGCAACCGTTACGGCTTTATTGTGTAGAACCCTGCCAAAGTCTGTACTAGAACCTTTTGGCCATGCATCGGCCTTTAGTTACGCAAAAGTTTTTAGTTCACAAATACTATAACTGAAGCAATAATGCTGCCACCCGCAAAATTAACTTATGGTGGATATACAGTAAATCATAATAAATCATCTAAATCTCGCAACTTTATCAATTGAAATAACTAAATGTCTGCAAAATGCTAATTAGTATCAATCCGAAATTACTGCTACTGGCAATAAGTTGGATATTTATTTTTCTTAAGAGAGATGACTATTGTTCATATATACTACTACAGCTGTATAATTACTAACTCAACTTAATATGCAAAGTATCGATGCCGGCATAATTAATTAAAAACCAAAACATAAAATGAGTATCGAAATCAATAAGGAAATACATTGATCAGGATGCCACTTGAAATAAAAGTAGCTGAAGTTCAAAAATAATTGGCTGTTTCAAATCTGAGAACTACTAGATGTACATTAAGTGCAAAATACCTACACTGAATAATAAATAGTATAATACTGAAGATAGCGTGCAAATATATAATATAGATGTGTTGCTCCAGCGTAGGTGGATCAGGCACATGCGTGGAATCACGTCGCTGATTCCCGCACGGTGGCAGCATATTGCAGCTGCACCACCTATTACCGGGTTGCGATACACTCCCTACAAGTGTAGTCCACACAGTTGACATTAAATTCCGACCCCGATTCCGCCTGGACTAGCGTCTTCAGCGAATTGTCCCAATATTTCACCACTCGACCCATGAAGCTTAGTGGATGACCGATATGCATTAAATTCGTTAAAACTAGTTTGTACCGGTGCCAGCGTATTTACTGCTCAGTGTGCGAACTTGCAGCAGCAGCCTCAACATAGGGAAGTGGCTCAGCTGCAGTATTCGGTGCGTCATAAGAAGACCAACTCAACTCTATTTAACTCAGGGCAACTTTGTATCAAGCTGAACTAATGTAGTCCGCTTATTAAAGCTAATACCTCACATACGCACATTGTGTGTGCAACCCGAAACTCAATTTGGTGCTTGGGGAAACGAATGCGAACATCAAGACTTAGTGTTAAATTTATATCTTAAAATTACTGGGAGCTAAATCTAGAAACTGACTCAAAAATTACACATTAACCGGCTATGAAAAATACATTAAATCCATAACAGACTCATTATGTGCATAAAAATAATCAGTGAAAATATTTTACCAGGTGCATAAAATTCGTATTATTCTGACATTCGTTAAAAGAGCGATTTCAGGGATTTGTAAGTTGCTGTCGTATAAGCTCACACAGTAAGATTCTCGCCTACCCTGAAAATATAAGACTCGAGTGTAATGTGATCAAATATTTACCTGAAATTATTTTGCAGGTTGGTTCCAATATCTTCGTCTATTTCTTGAGGAATGTTAACTCATTTCATTTTAATTATAAAACTACTCGCACACTACGTGAGGAATTATATATTTGAAAACCAGGTTTGTGCGTAGCTTTTGCTTTGACGTTTAAAACGCAAAGAGTGTCACAACTGCCTTAATCTTTGCAATGTTATACGGATTATCTTAAGATATGCCGAATCGTTCATAACTAACCCAAGCTCAGTTGTGCTTTTGTAAGTCATTGTGCAACGTGTACCTTATGTTGACAGTCACCGCGAAAGGATGCAAACCTTCTACTTTTAAACGCTATTGCTTTGAAATCACAAAACAATAAATTAATGCAGTAAAATAAGGCTATTCTCTACCCGCTTGTAAACCGCATCGTTGAGAAACCAAGGGACGCAATAAACTTTGAAGTTTTCTATTATTTGGTCCACTTTAAGTTTATATATTTACGTGGTGCTTGTCACTTGTGGTGTTCGTCCTCCGCTTCTTACAAAGTGGCATGCACGACCCTGGCTATAGTAAAATATGAAAGCACGATTAGTTACATCCCAAATAAGGAGCAGAATTTTACGCGAGTTACCGGTTACGGAAATGTGCAAGTAAGCGTGAGGTGTGGTGAGGCTAATACATGAATCCTTAATCCACTTCAATTTATAAAGTAATACAATTCAAAATTTAGGCAATGATGTTTTCGGAGTAGAAAGTATGATGGTAATGGAATCAGTTCTAACAATTATAACTGAAAATCTGATAACTAAAATTGGGGAAGCGTCGATCAAAGCTGATGTCACGAAAATACCTGGCGTATAAGAAACATAATTCCGTATCACAATATAGAATTAGAATTATAATTCTGACGTAAATTCATTCAACTTAACTGACGGGTCCACTGCAGTAGCATTAATTTTCAGATATTTTTCATTGTAAGTTGTTGCATGATAACAACTCACAATTGTGGCTAGGTTTATGCAAAAGCTTACTAGCAAAATCTTACTGTTCTTAAGCCTCACCATATTTTGCTTGGACTATGTTGGTTAATAAATCATAACGCTAAACAACAGGCCCGTAATCAGCCCTACTTGAAGATGTTTAACGGGGCGCTGTTAAATATTACTTTTTCCGCACGACCACAGCCATTCTGGCTGCATGTCGTTTGAAAGCCTCATGCAAGAAACAAACCAACCACCTTTACCTTGATAATTACTGTGAGTTTAGCGACGACATATTCGTCAATGGTCCTTTTATACTGAGACGTACTGCTGACAAAGGCACCAATCGATTATTGTGGGCTGACCGATTAGAGCAGGCGTCACCAAACTAAGGCCGGCGGGCCCGATTCAGCCCGCAGCGTTAGCTCATCCGGTCCGCCAACGGTGCTCGAATTTGAGCACCCAACTAACCCACACGACCATCCTAACTATGTATTTACGGTCTTCGGACGAATGCACTTTTAAGAATTTTTTTGCATGACCCCACTCTGAACTCATGCGAAATCACCAATGCACCCCAGCAAATTTTGGCCTTTTCATGTCACATAGTAGTTTCGACAGCATGAACGATACTCAGCGCGTTAAGTGCTCACATAGACCGCCCCTACAGCTATGCCGCACTTCTCACTGTAAGCACAGTAATGTTTGGCACGCCTTTGGCACGAACATTAGCCTGACCTCGTGTACCTTCTCGTATCTTAGTCTGCATGTTGCTCACTCATTCTCCTCGTTCACAAAGGAACATCGAGGTGCGACGTTGTTCTCATGCAGCTGCCTTTGCTATTGATACGGGCGACATATAACCAAGTCTCTTTCTCACGTCTCTTTCCCACATGGTAGAAAAACTGACTTGCGACTCCTAGTTATAAAGTGGTAAGATATGAGCCTAAGGAAGGTTGGTATTGGGCGTAATTACGCTCTGGCCGACCAACCGCTACATACCACTCATTTTTTCGCTTCCTCCATAAAACCGATGCACGAGTACGGATCACCTGCCTAGTGTGCAATCACACGTGACAAGATGCAGAGGCTGTAACGGATTCAGTATGTAGCTGTAAGAATTATTCCATAATTACGGTGCCATAGAACGAATGTTGCAGATAAGCTGAGCCGTAAACCACCGTCGTGTCATCGGTTACATTTTGCCCGCATAACAATACGCATCAGGTATTGAAGCTGGATCCCTTCCTCACGCTGAGACGACTGCTGCGAATACGTGCACCAGGCAGCACTTGCAGACACTGGTACAAAGTGCTTGTCTCGGATCTGAAACAAGTAGCTCAACCTATAGGCTTTAAGCGTGTAGTGACAAAATATGTAAATTGTTTTCCGAAGATATGGTCAGGGAGAGTTAGAAGTCGTAGTTCAACAACTTGCTAGATGCCCACTCAGCGGATTGCATGTTTCGAGAAAGCACTGCACCTGATAAACCAATCGCGCAACTGCAATTATTTAAATGCGCAGGATTCAGTGATCTGATCCTGCCCACGTACCCGATGTACGATGGAGCAAGAAGGCAAATGTCTAGTGGCACACTATGTTTATTTTTAGTACATTCCTCAAAAATTATTATATATACAGTAAGTAATATAAAGACGATTTGGCTAAAATGGCAACGGTCAATGTGAAGGCGCAAGTACTCTGTTGCTTTTGTGAATAGTCTTATGTTTGGTTTTGTGATCGTTGTGGTAACGTTTTTAAGTGTTGGGAGAACTGTGCGTCTATCTGTTACTGCACGACATTTCTAACGGCTGTATTTATGGTTTGACATATGTTCATACAGTGTGACTGTATTTTCCAACCTGGACGCCATTAACTTTCGCAATTACAATGTACTATGGAATGTAATATATAATGTAATATATAATGTATTATAATGTAAGATTGACTGCAATATGGAACTTAATGAAACATCAGTAAATTAATCCGAATTAACGACTGGGCAGTGCAACTTTAAACCATCGGATATGTCCTTAAACATCAAGTCACAACGAGACGGAGGGTGCTGATACTCTGTAAATTGTTCGAACGCACATCAATATTACTATCGGGCTGGGCAAATGAAGTATCGTTAGGCATAACAATTTGTAGGCAGCTTCGTATCAATACGTCAGTGCATGCAATGCACATCTACAGCAAACGACGAAGGCAGTAATTAAAATTGCGTTTCAATGTCCAGCAATATAGAGTTCTTTCAAATCCATGGAAGTTAAGATATTCGAGGATTTACAACGGACATTTAAAGTGTTGTTTTAGCCTCCGTAGGTAAAATATAATTCAAAACACTCAAATGCAAACAAATTGAACAACTGATCGTTGCACACAGGCTGCTTCACTTAGTTTACTTTTCAGGACCAAGGTGAGTTATACGGATTGAAATGTTGTTAAATTGTTTAACTGGTTCCGTGCATTAACTCCTATAAACAATACACGTTAAAAACAGCCGCCAGCTCTTTTGAAAATTCTGGCAGAGCATAATGTTTTGGAACCACTGAAAGGTTGGATTTATTGCCAATATGGGTTTTTCTGTTTGAAAAACCAATCTGGATCAAGTGACTACCGGTGAAACAATTTGGAAATAATATTTAAACATACTACGTAAACCAAAATGGTATTTTGCATTGCCAATACACCGAGAATCATTGGGAACTACTTGTTTTATAACAGGGCTGCCTAGTCATTGCTTGCTTTGTTCGGTGGTATATAGCGGACGTCAAGTTGACACCGGAACTGCAGTGCTGATTGCACACTTCAAAGCGCCCACTAGATAACGCCGGATGAAAAGGTTAGGTGTACTGCAGTCTCTACACATAAGCTGACAGTGCGCTTTCGTTTGACACCGTATTGTTTTGAACCGCTATCCATAAGTGTTGGTGCAGATTCTTTGCCGTTTTACCATTGTAACGTTTGTTAGTAGTTGCTTTAACGAACCGTGAAGTAAACGATTTGCAAAAATGAACTCAGTGAAAGTGTTAGTTACATTACTGGGACCGTACAGAAAGTGGATTAATATTGATACTACGCAGAAAAGGCGCACCACGCTTCATGGTCACTTACAAATATAAATATATAAATGAGATAGTCGCTAACATTGTGAGAAACAGCGTGATCGTATTACACAACCAAATCCAATAGTGGAGTAACTTGCTCGAATAATTTAATGGCTCCAATGTAGTGTTGAAAGAGTTCTATTATCTTAAATCAGTGGAAGATTAATAGTTTGAGAGTGAAACTAAATAAAGATATAGCCTTCCGTTTAAGTGAAGTAATACGCCCTTCCATAGCACCGTCTCCTGGGGATCTACTTCCAAGCAGCCTAATTCAAAGATAGGCTTCATCCACATTTGTTTAACGCAATAAAAAATCATAGTGACTATTCGGTTAGAACCTGAGGCAAAACTAGTCTATAAATATATCATAGTAAATGAATCATTCGGACTGTCCATCTGTATATTCAACTTGACTTACTAAAACTCATACGAATAAAACACTTGCATGTTTGCAACCGGATAATGGACACTTTTTAGCAAACTTCCACCTTTAGCACATTATGATTTTAGGGATTATCATCACAACTCACTGCTTTTAATCAGGTAAGTCACTGCATATAATTTGTCATGGAAATATTACTGAACCGTGGTTGAATTGTTTACCATTTCATACCAGACAATACTCTCATAGAAAGACCAGCTCTCTTTCATTGTGCAGCGTGTTTCAATTCATCAATCTTCTGTGCAATTATCATCATAAATTCAGCTAACGCAGCAAGTTGATTGGCGTACGTCATTGTGACAATATATTAACTAATGATTTGCCAAATATTGTGGATCGGTATTATCGTTTACATTATGCGAGCTACTCCATGCTGCAGTTTTAAGCACCACGTGGTTGCTGTACATCAATGCATCATTTGGCGTAGAATTTTAGATCTGACGTGAGGTTAGCTATGGCCTACATCCATGTAACTAGTATGACAATTGTTAGTTCAGGTTTTTAAGCACAGCTTTAAAGAAATTGATTATTCTGGGATTCCATGCCGCCCATCTTTCTCTGTTTAAATATAGCAAATAAGATAAAATTACAGTATTCATGACGTAGGTTATCCAACATCAGCACAACCCATGGTTTACCGTGTTTATTCTTTAAAAACGATGAATACAGGAGTCATTTAACTTGCCTTCTTGAACGCCTTGCACACATAGAGCGATAATATATAATTGAGCCACATAGTGAATTCCTATAAACGCCCAAAGAAGTTTATAATAATAATGTCTTTGTGCTCCATATTTCAATTGGCAAATTCAGAGGTTGTTAGTGATGCGAACAACGTGCAAACACCTGGTGTCCGTAATTGTTCTTTGAGAGTTATGATAAATAAGGTATGCTCAAAATCACTCACAGACTAGTGCAGTGCAACTTTATTTGCGGGCGAAGTCAAAGTATATTTGGATCATTGATAACTGATAAACCTAAGTCCTGTTTTGCCTTGTAATGTGTGAAAACGAAACTTGTAAAATTAATTACAAACTAAACGTTGTTTTATGCTCGTCAACAATGGCTAGAACAAACTGGATAAAGAACAAGCCGTATAATTCATGCTACAATAGAAACCTTAGAAAGGTTACAATAATTACGGTAAAAACAATTTTGCAGCTAGAAAGGTCCTAGAATACAAGACAAAACCATAACTTGAAGTCAATTTGCACTTTGCAAAAGCTATCCAAATGATTGGACGGTAGCTTTTGACTCAAAAAGAATCGTGCAGTTAAAAGCTGTTGATGCGCTGGTATGTCATCGTCCCCTAGTTGAACACAATTGATCCGGTGCACGACATAGTTTTTCCAGATGTTCGAGCTCGCGTTTACTTTGTGATGATCGTAAGCTGCATTCCGAGTTTTCACGCATTTTCGGGTCCTACTCGGTGAAAAACGATAAAATATTGTGCGGTCGCATAGTCATAGTTTCTGCTGAATCAGCAATCAAGTTTTTAAACTTCCAGACAAAACTTTTACACTCATTATCCATTATGCCTCCACCAATGAATTCCAGTTAATCGTTTCAACTAGCTTAGCTAATGTGTCGTAGTGTGTCTTGATCCACGTCGCTTGGGTATTATTTTTGAGGTATTCCATGTATCTGGCGTATACGATAATAAAGTATGCATGACCACTGCGGCATAGAGGAGCATCGGTGAATATCCCAGCAATCATGAATTCTCTTTGGTGAATATACCGTGTAATTTGGATGTCATGTCTGCCTTTTTGAATTTTGTTGCAATGTTTATTTAAATGAATAGTAAGAAACTGTTGGCTTAAATCTTGCTGGTGGGCAATGAACTGTACCTTAGGGATTTCAGGATATGAATGTTTAAATCGCAGGTTATAAAAATGTGGCTGCATCGCTGTATCTAGTCAATACAGTCATAAAACAGTGAACTGGCTGGTATTTTGGCGCTGGTCTTCCTACCGTACTTTTAGTAAACTAAGTGGCAAGTTGTTGGAGACATTCAATATTTTATGTTCAACCACTAGTAAAGGAACTTTAGGCGGGCGAGCTGCTTGCTTACAGTGATTTATGATGGAGACAAAGTGACAAATGGTAACCTCTTCAGACCTTGTACAGAAGCTGCGTTTGAGCTACCGATAAATACGAAGTCCGTTAAGATATAACCTTCTCCTGTTTTTTACGGACTTTAAGTGGCAGCGCTAGTGAACACAAGGATCGTTCATTGAAGGGGTTAGACGTCATGCTTAGCTGCCGAGGTTGTAAGTTTGGCTCACACCATCCTTCCCTGGACTCATGACTCAAACTTACTACAAGTCTTCCACAAACTGAGCATACGGTGGCTAAAGAACATATGGTAAAACCTCGGTATGAGTTAAGAATAGAAACGGCCTCAGCACCGTGCCTTTAGACACTTCACTTGCAGTGGGATATAAGTCAGTTAAATAGCAATTGGCCTGTAGTCTTCAGTGTGGTCCAAAGAGAACTCTAGAATCCTGATTTTGAGCTATTTATCGAACTGAGTGATTATTTTGCACACTTTTCGTTGCCGGACAAGGCAACATCATCATGGCGGCTTCAGTAGCCTGGTTCGCAGCACCTCGCAAGCGACTTTAATATTTATTCTGATTGTAGCCGCACGAATAATGTTGCCTTGTCAGGTAACGATAAGTCTGCAAAATAATCACACAGCCCGGCGAACAGCTCAAAATCTGTGTAAACAGGCCGAGCCAGGGATATTATCATTTATTTTAATCCAAGGACATGTTGGTGTTGGAATCCACCAACA
Source organism: Dicrocoelium dendriticum (assembly GCA_944474145.2). Lineage (NCBI taxonomy): Eukaryota > Metazoa > Platyhelminthes > Trematoda > Plagiorchiida > Dicrocoeliidae > Dicrocoelium > Dicrocoelium dendriticum. Next base: position 28,801,433 of record OX104070.1, read on the forward strand.
CGTCAAATGCTCAGAGTAAGGGGAGAACCTCATAGTTTGCTTCGTCTAACGCCTTACTTAATTCATTGTGGATCACGTCGACGGACTTCCACGCTTCACTATCTCCGCCATCCATGCTTCTTCCTGAGCAAGTTGGTAATTCATAGACAGCGTAGCAATAAACCACGATGGGCTAGATTCACATATAAATCGTTTTGAACATCCATTGTAGAAACTTATTTAAAACTTTATTCAAATAAGTAACAGCATAATTTAGCGCCTTGCTTGGGTCAACGCTTTTCGATATCGGCTATACGAGGCATTTCCAGTCACTTGACAATGAAAATTCGGAGAGCGACTTGCAGACCAATTCAGTCAAATTATATGAGGTAATGCTTGATAGAGACTTGAGAATCAGTGGATGTGGTAAGTCACACACATCACGTATATTATGATCTAGTTTGGAGAGTTGTTATTGCAACTCCTCGACACCGCAAACTAAAATGTCGAGTTTGATATCTGCGGCACACATAAATCTCTGTAAAGACATTTGATTATTTGGAAATAAGGAAACTAACTGCGCCACCGACAGAAACGAACGTCCAGCGCTTTAGTGTAGAGGCTGTCCGCCTTTACTTCCTATCAAACATAAATCAAATGCCAGATTCAGATGCTAAACTAGTTAAGCAAAGATTCTCTTTGGAGCAGTATTGTGAAGGATATGCACCGTTCTTTGAAATTCCAACGTTTGCTCATTTGTTTCCACGTTGCAAAACGACCTGGACGATTTATACGCTTTAATGTCGTTGGAAGAATCAAACATGATGAATCGTCCCACCATTTATGCCGCCGTCGATATATTTTGCCAAGCACTTATAGGACTATTATATTTAGATTGGTCTATTATTCCAACAAAATAACGTCACTTCCACACTTATAAAAGTCCAGCAGTGCGACGCCTCTATTTGGCCTAATTTCTAATGGGAACTAACCACACGTTTTATACTTGCTTCTGTCACTGCACCATTATTGTGTTCAGGATAAAATTCACAGAATAATTCTGCCGAAAAACTACTATTCTTGCGTACACACAGATTTCTAAGAGTGGATAACCTTCACACTAAAGCACTTTAGGTAGAAGCCATTCGCTTTGCACAACCACTTGCCGAATTCTTTCAGAGAAGTCCGTCTGATCCTACCAATTACCGTCCGATAACACTTCCCTGCCCTTGCTAAGTCATGGAAGCGATCCGCGTTGACATATTGATGGGTTACCAGGCAAGTGTTGGCAGTGTAGTATTAGGATGGGTTAGTGAATTTCTCCGTGAACTCAATTTAGAGGTTGGAGTGAAATATCTCTCCCCGATCGTCATTGAGTAGAGTGCGACAAACTTGCGAGAGACATCACCTCAAATATGTTACTTCTTGCGGATAGCTTTAAAAGTTAGCCGGCGACCAAGGGAATGGACGAACACAAGATAAATCATGTGCGACCGAGATGGGACCTGGCGTCAAACGGCGTGAAATTCACTACCATTCGATGTGTTCAAGTGACATGTTGTCTACATGCTTCATAGGCACGCCTATATCTACAAAATTGTGGCATACGACCTGCAAACAAGTCCTCAGCAACTTGACCTCGATGCGTTGGTGCAGGACGAATTCGCTTATTCCAAACAGTGGGAATTCGTTTCGAAAGTAAAAAAAACCCAGCACGTTGTTTGCTTGCGGATGGCATTCGTAAGTTTGGATTCATGCAGATTCTCTATGATGCTAAATGCCTAATGCCTTTCTACGTCGAATACACAACCCAGACTTGGCACGCTTGGCCAAAGCGTGACTTTGCAGCGCTCGAAAATTCCCATAGTCGAAGAATAAAATGTGTCAAAAGATTGTGCAACCTATCTTACCAGAAGCGAATAAAATACTCGGAGTGTTCAGTGAACGCTATTGATGGCTACTTGGAGACTTCATATTAGTCTACCAGATACGGAAGAACCCCTCTTACGCATGTTGCCACTTACTGCAATTCATCTCGAACACCAGGTTAAGGGGCCATAGCTTGAACTGTGTCATCAATACAGCCGGCTTTCCATGAAGGCTGAATGAACCTCAGATCATAGCTACTCATTACTTCCGCTATAACTACTCATCTAAAGTTTCGGTGCATATGATGCTCATGTGTTTAGCGACGTAAGAAAATCAAAAGACCATACACATAATTAGCACCAAGAATCAGTGGACAAATTTTTGTCTTTAAGACATTTGTAAAGAAGATAAGTAGCTTAACATCGAAGCATTAGAATGAGCCTATATACTAGTGAATGCAGTGTTTGAATATGTCCGCCTGTGTTCCACTTGCATTGCAGAAAATGCTTGGTGCATTTAGTGAGCCATTTCTCCAATGTAGCCCTCGTGCTCGCGTGACATTCGTGTACAATATTTTATTTCACTTGGCCCAAAGTATGCGGCTTTGTGTTGTACGCTCGCCGCTTCAGATAGCCCCACATAAAAAATCTAGAAAGGTTAAATTTCTTGAGCGAGCAGGCCACTCCATTGGTCCGTCGCGTACGATCTATTGGTAAGCAAATTTATCGATGAGGTAAACAAGCACTGTTGGAACATCATGTGGAGTTGCACATCCTGCTGCAATAATTGGAATTGCGTGCCCCTTCGGCCTCCAAATGGTAAAGCACAAATGTTTGCAGCAGTTCCAAGTACAACAGCACTAGAAAGAGGCAAGGCTTTAGTACCTCAAACAATAATCGACCGGTCACGTCCCTAGAAAAGCAACATAAACCCAAGATTTTCTGGCTTGTTAATCCAGCCCAATCCATCAGTTTCACAGTTTGGTGCACATATGCTGCTATATCTTTTCTTGGGTTGCTGGTAGCCCAAGAGTAATCTTTTACGGTCCCATAAAGAGGAAACAGTGTCTCATCTTTATAGATGACAGGAAGAATATCCCTTGAGTGATCCAGAAACCGGCGGCAAAATTTGTGTCGCTTCTCTGGACCGTAGGACTTCAAAACCTGCACTTAAGTGCACAGAATCTTCCAAATTTTCGTCCCTGCAAACAACCGGTGTACCGCATATCGGGTCGTGTCATAGTGCCGTGTGATCCGACGAATGCTGAGGTCGGGACATTTTGACACCTCACTAACTACAGCGCAAGCTCGACAGACGTCAGTGGTGATGCTAGCTGGTCCGGTTGTTTTCTTGTCACACACACTCCTAGTTTGCTCGAAATTCTTCTCTGGTTTACGCCCGTACCTGGGGGTGGGGTGGCGGAACGCATTCCTGCGTTCAGTGCAGTGCATCTTCGTGAAGATGATGCGGCGTTTAAACCGCATTCACAATGAAACCGAATAATCAGCGCGCCGAGTAACATGCATGTTGCGTTATCCCGATTCCTTTGTCTGCTCTTGCTCTATTATCAGTGGTAGTGAATCAATGAGATTGACACGAATTGCAGTGCAGTCCATAGCTAATTTAAAACACCAAGTACGTTGAGAAGCCAGCACTGCGTACATTCACGCCAGTTTTGGTGGCGCACTTTTCTTGCCTACGCAGACTTCACTGCGAAGTTACCCAGAAAAACAAATAACCGTCGATGGCTCCAACGCCAGCTGTTAGCCATGATCTTCAGCGCTCAGCGCAAAGTTAGTTTAGAGATAACGATCGCCGAAAACAAGTTGTGGCCGTTTGTACTCATCTCGCTGGATTACCAAAACAGGCGCGTAAGGCCGGTCGTTTAAAAATTCATTTAATTTCGATTGCAATCATATGAGCCGTACAATAATATCCCCTCTTACGAGCAATTCTTACGTCAAAAGAACACGAGACCACAGGTGAACAATTGTTTTCGATGATTCTCTTCAGACCATTACAATCAAATTTAAGGGTATAATAATCAACTGAAATAAACTCATTGAATCAAGTTACATAGTAAATTAACGGATCAGTGAGGGAGGATAAAAGTTGACCATTGAACTGACAGGTCGATTGCATGTTATCGAGCTTGATCTGTGGCACTCGGCCTCAGTATCGTTCGTTCTAGCTGGCCAGAGAAGATATAAGGCACGCAGTAACTACTTTTGCGAGCATAATTACGGTTGAAACATCCGAATGCAAATCGATTCAGCTGTCGCGAGCGCACGGAGGCGCAAACCTCTTGATTGATGCTGAGTGACCCTGTAAATTATCCTGAAGGCAGGATTTAGGTTGATTTGGGGCCCTGTGTCGACAATATAGGCCAAAACGGCGCTGCTAATGGCCCCAGTTCCTCCTTGACGCCACCAGCGTGGGCAGTGCTCCTTCATGCGTTTGGACAAGAGCCGTGCAATTCGATCAATATAATTAGCGTCCCAAACGCACTTGAACTGATAAATAACCACAGATGAGGTCAGCAGTGGCAGCGTATCCTTATGGCGTGAGCAAGCAAGTGGTTCAGTAGAAAATGTTGAATGTAACCTGGCTGCTGGAAATGTCGATTTGACTACCGCTGAAAGACTTTTGGTTAGGCGCTCGGCAGCGGCATCCCCCTTAAAAGGTATTCTTAAAAATATCTCCTTCTTCGCCGCGGTTAAAACTGGTATCGGCTTGGACTTTTCTTCAAAATTCTTTGAAACCAATCTATCAGGGTAGCCATTCTCGCGCATCGTATTCTTTAAAACGGCTAGTTCCTCATCCAGGGTGTCCTGCGAGCAAATTCTACGTGCTCTTTTGGTAAGGCAGTGGATTATGTTTCGCTTATATCTCAGTGGGACGAATCTGTAAAAATTCGTGAACTGACCAATCCACGTATTTTTCCTGTAGACTTTCCGCTGGATAGATCCGTCTGGCCTCCTAGTTAACAAGACATCTAGATATGGAAGCCGATTGCAATTTTCTACCTTGTACGTAAATTGCAATGCTGCATGAGCCCGGTTAAAACGATCGAGAACATCATCCAGATTTATGCCTTTATCTGCCACTATAAATATATCATCCATATAAGGAGGATATTAATCAAAAGATTTTATCTCCCCTTGTAATTTTGTTCGCTCCAGTTTGGCCATGATTATATCAGCGAAAAATGGACCGAAGGGGGATCCCATGGCTACACCATCCTTTTGCCGGTAAAATTCACCATTAAATAGAAATGGCACATTCCATGTGCACCGCAGTAATAAGTTTTTCAATTCAAGCAAATGTATACAGATCTTAATTTCCAACTCCGTTATCTGCTCGCTAATGTAATCGATGGTTTCGATCAGCGGGACGTTAGTGAAAAGCGAGACAACATCAAAGGAGAGCATCACTTTCACCTTATTTTGGCCTCCTTGATGCTCTCGACAAACTGAAAACTGTCGCGCAGGCTGTAAGTCGCAAGCTGTTGTCTCATTGGCTCAAGAATTCCTACCAGCCACTGGGCAACTGCGTGGTAGTTGGAGTTAACCATTGACAGAATAGGACGAAGCGGGATATCGGCCTTATGGATTTTTGGCAAGCCGTAAAGTCTCGGAACGTTTGTGCCACAAGGTCTAAGACTGTCATACAGTGCATCGGTTAGGTACCCCTTGGCCCGAAGAAGTTGGAGGCTTTTAGTGATCTGTCTCTCAATCTGTTCCGTTTGGTCAGCTTTCCTCGTGTCGCAGGAAAACTTTGTCTTATCGCTTAGAATGGTCGTGAGTTTATCAATATAATCTTTTCTGTCTAATAACACAACACTGGCACCCTTGTCCGGTTTGCACAGAATGACCTCCTCGTTGCGTTTAAGCTCCTTCAGCGCGTCTAGGTGCATTCTTGTTAATGGACCGCAATTATGGACACGATGTTTACGATACTGATAGCAACAATGTAACAAGAAGCGCTTAAAGCATTCGAGGTCCATGTTAGACGTAGGTGTTAACCCATTTGTTTGGTCATATAGATTTTCAAATTGCAACTCGTAATGAAGTTGCTTGTCTCTACGTCTAGGTGCACAAAATTTCAAACCGAGAGATAGAACTTCAATTAAAGTTGTATCCAGTTTCACGCTAGAAAATTTGTGTACGTACCTTTCGGGCTTGTTCGGAAACACAGCCTGCGGTTTTAACTGGCTCAGCATTTTTTCTAAAGCCGAACGCCTCCGATGTACACGATTATTGGTAATAGACTGGACATAATCCAAGAACATCTGCTTTTCCTCTGCGGCCAAATCCTCCGTTACTGCATGGCGTTTTGCTAAGTTCCTTTCGAATTCCGCTATCATAGACTGCACCGTATCACGTCGGTTGAGCGCATGCCGTCTAAGCTTCTTGCTATTGGGATAAATCCTATTAAGACGTGGCTGCTTCCAAAATCTAGCGGGATACTCGTTACGCTCAACACACTCATCGAAAAATTGAACATTGGTTTTGGCTTCAGCAAGCTTTGTGGAAAAACTCAGGAACTGATTAAGATCCTTTACCACTGAGGGAGGCTTGGATAATGTAAGTAACTTGAAAATTCCCATTTAGAGTTAAAAAAACACGTGACCATAGGTTAACAATTGTTTTCGTTGATTCTCTTCAGACCATTACAATCATATTTAAGGGTATAATAATCAACTGAAATCAACTCATTGTATCAAGTTACATAGTTAATTAACGGATCAGTGAGGGAGGCTAAAAGTTGACCATTGATCTGACAGGTCGACTGCATGATATCGAGCTTGATCTGTGGCACTCGACCTCAGTATCGTTCGTTCTAGCTGGCCAGAGAAGATGTAAGGCATGCAGTAACTTCTTTTGCGAGCATAATGAAGGTTGAAACAACCGAATGCAAATCGATTCAGCTGCGGCGAGCGCACGGAGGAGCAGCAGCCAGGTTAAATTTCCCATTTTCTACTGATCCACTTGTTTGTTCACGCAATAAGGATACGCTGCCATTGCTGACCTCATCTGTGGTTATTTATCAGTTCAAGTGCGTTTGGGACGCTAATTATATTGGTCGTATTACTCGGCACTTGTCCAAACGCGTGAAGGAGCACTGCCCGCGCTGGTGGCGTCAAGGAGGAACTGGGGCCATTAGCAGCGCCGTTTTGGCCCATATTGTCGACACGGGGCCCCAAGTCGACCTAAAGCCAGCCTTCAGGATAATTTACAGGGTCACTTAGCGTCAAACAAGAGGTTTGCGCCTCCGTGCGCTCGCGACAGCTGAATCGATTTGCATTCGGATGTTTCAACCTTCATTATGCTCGCAAAAGAAGTTACTGCATGCCTTACATCTTCTCTGGCCAGCTAGAACGAACGATACTGAGGTCGATTGCCACAGATCAAGCTCGATAACATGCAACCGACCTGTCAGTTCAATGGTCAACTTTTATCCTCCCTCACTGATCCGTTAATTAACTATGTAACGATTCAATGAGTTGATTTCAGTTGATTTTTATACCCTTAAATATGATTGTAATGGTCTGAAGTGAATCATCGAAAACAATTTTTCACCTATTGTCTGGTGTTCTTTTGTCTCTAAATGGGAATTCTTACGTCCTCACAATATATGTTTCTCCACACGCATTAACCACTTTTTTATTTCGCTAAATATTGTATGCCTGGGGATGGTGTTTACATCAACCGTAGATTACTGATTTCACCAAATGCGAAGCACGGTAGTTTAAATAACCCGGTTATTGGCCTTCTGCCGCCAGAATAGCTGCATAGCTAAATAGTGCTTTGCAATTTAGATAACTAACTGTACCAAATTCGGCATCTATATTTTATTCCAAGATACAAAAATGGTTTCGAACTTGGGTTAGTAAATTCCGGCTAAAGATGTTAAATACTTGACAAAAACTTTTGCGATGCACAAAATTATAAGTTTTGCATACAGACCTCATCCGTGCTACCTTATTCTGCCCCTGTGTTCGGTTTGTATATGGGCTTGTCTATTTTTAATTTTTCTAGTTTGAGTTGCAAAGGCATTTCTAAGTTGTAGATTCCCCCGATTGTCTTAATATGATCGTCAATTAACCATTGAAAGGAATGCTAGAATAATAGTTGTTTGATAGTTGTAGGTTAGAATATTTTCTGTTCTCGCATCTACCCGTTTTGTAAGAAAACCTTAAAATACATTAACAATTTAGCTTATTCCTGATCATCGTCCAGCATTACACGTTGCGTGCTGTTTAGAATGTCACCACCATAGATTTTCTGTAGATAAGGCACGCCAAATTATAGTTCTTAAATATAGTAATGTTGCTTGTATTCATTTTTTATACACCAGCCAATGTGTCTCATTTGCAAATAGGCATATCTAGTGCATTTGCGGCCTAAATAAATAACTATTTTATGTCCTGCATTGTTAACATTATGCAAACTTTAGTTCTTTGGGTAATCATCAAAGTATTAATATCTACCCTAAAACCAAGATAAACCTATTATATCTTCAAGTGATCATTAAAAATGGTTAAGACTAGACCAAGTTGGGTGCACTAAATAGGCGTATGTCTTAGAAAACATAGTTGTAGTTGCTTTTAATATATCCATATCACTTCGTGTTTGTTTTCCATCGTCTTACATTTTCATTAAACCTTTAAATAGTTTGCGTATGTTTGATGTGTCAGTTAGTCATCATGTTTCTTTATTAAATAACTAAATAAATAAATGGTATATTCTTTGATGATTCGTGATGCAGTCTAACTATGTTGTCTGATCAACGTTTACAACAGGATCTGAGAAAATAATAAAATTGTTGACGCTTTTTATAATGGATCCAAATCAGGTACTAAAGACATTAATGTAATTAAAAAACCAGGAACAATAACATATGCAGATTTAAACAGATGTCCGGATAACTAATATGGCCACTCGTGGAACCAACCCCAGGGGACCTGCTTCCATGCAACTTATTCTGGTTCACGCTATTTACGTTGAACTTCGTTCATATGAAAATTAACAAAGTGATTCAGACTTATATATTCAACCTAGTCCAACTATCCAGTACATTTTGGTAATGTTGAGCCCAGTTCTAAATACTTCCGATAGAATTTGTCCGTCAAAACTGTCTTCAAATTTGTTCTGAATTCGCAAGCCACAAATATTTTCATGTCGCTTACCAACAGTTAACATGCTGTTGCTCTACTAACCTCCAGGGCGAAAACCGGTAATTTTATTTTCTGCCTGTTTCGAATATTACCATCATCTGCGCTGCCTTTCAGCATTGCCCTGGACTTCCTCAAGCGTTGACGAAGAAATCGTTATTTATTATTAGCAGAAATGCACACCAACCTAACCAAACATTTGGTACGCCTACTTATTTCTAGACCATTCATCAAAGATAGACACGCTTATCTCAATGATATATCTGAACCATAATTCATTTATTGACAAGGACATTGTTTTCATATGTTGGGACTCAGTCTGGTTTCCACGTCGAACGTGACAAAAGGTTTATCGTCTGTTGAGACAATCTCTCTCCTTGGTTTTCATATATATTATCCCAAAACTGCTAAGTATCACAGCAATATTAACGCCAAATTTGTACGTATCATTTAAGAGTGTACACCGTAGCTTTGGGTTATTTTTACACTTGTCCGATTCCCAAAGCTGACAAAATAAAACTGTAGAGTACTTAAGTAATAGTAATAATAATAATGTGATCAAGGTATATTTCTCTTGGAACCGAGACACCGACACCACAAATAGTCGGAGCAAATTTATACTGCAACATACTTAGGCATGCGAGACTGCCAATTGCTTGGGTTTTTCAGGGTTACATTAGGGATATTTTTGCGAAAATGTTTATTTGGTGCTTTGGTCGCCGTATGCTAGCTGTTTGTGGACATTCTCATTTTGTACATTACAGAACTACCCATCATAGGAAAAGTATTTGGAGGGACTTCATCATGCCTGGGGTTAATAACCATCGTATACCTTACCTGCTAAATACTTGAATCGATTATCTTGCTTATATACACTTGGATGGATAAAACAGGTACACACCCCAACATAAATAACCACAACTATTATATTTCTTGATAATGAGCTTATTCAATTACTCTATCGCTATCCAATTTAAATTTTTTGGCAGCCATATTAAGATTGTCTAAATGTCATTTGAAAAGTCATAATTTGTTGTTGTCAAGATTCAATCATGTTTTTCCATGTAACGCAATGTTCCTCTCCACTGCCGAAGGTGCGTGAGTCTATCCGAATAGAATTTCGCACTCGAAGAGATGATTAAGCCTGGATGACGGTTGCGTATTTTGGGGTTCTCGCGTCATCATCCCCAAACGGTATCGTCAAATTATTTTGCGGGAACTTCATATGGGTCACCAGGGAAATTCAAAGACAAAGGCACTGGCACGTAACTATATCTGGTGGCCAGGAGTCGATCAAGAGATGGAATAACTCTGACAATTTTGTGCTAGCTGTCAAGAAAATAAATCATTGGACCCCTATCCCAAATGGATGGAAGCTCAGGCAACCACAACCATAACAGGGTGGACCACTGTGTACAACATAAGAACTATATTCGCTACACGTGGTGTAGCATGTGCAATACTTTTCAGCTAACGGCCCGACATTTACCATCGACGAGTTCGTACAATTCGTACGTCAACATGGAATCTAGTTGTTCTCTCGGCACCATATCACCCTTAGTCCTTGGTCTGGCAGAGAGAGCGATTGTTACAATTAAACTGGGTGTGGCCAAACAGTGGTCCGTAATTTTACAAACCCGCCTGGACCAATTCCTATTAATATATCGCATTACGCCACATGTTACCACGGATCTTTCACCGTGTGAAGTTCTGATGGGACGACGTCTGCGCACTCGGCAAGGTTCGATTAAATGCAATCTGCATCGAACGGTCCGTAAAAGCCAGTCTGTGATGAAGCAACACTACGTCATGAAAAAGAACGATCGTCTGGTTGACGTGGCGACAGAGTGTATACTAAACTTAGGCCGACGGATGGAACTTGGATCCGAGGATTACAAGATAGAGAAGAGGTAGCGCAGTGGAAACGGAATTGGAAGATGGGTGAATACTTCAACATCACTTAGATCAAATGTGTCGACTGACTTTGACTTCTGCTAAGGAACAATAAGTTGCCTATCGCCTGCACACCAGAGAAAAGCCCCAGTGGCCTAACCAAATAAAGATCACGCTCAGCAAAGTAACCAGCCATGGCGATCACTTCGTGAGAAACTCAGCGGTGGAGGACTGTTGGGTTTGGTTATCATGAGCCACAGTTCGTTTGGTCATGCACGTGATTCATGGGTGTGAAGAAATGTCCATGTTTTCAAGCGAACCAGCGCTTTGGTCGCATTTACACAATACAGCTATGACCTTTGCGTTTTTGTGTTCTTAATTACAATAGACTCGGAGTTTCGGCTGCGGACGTTTGTACCATATTTCGTACATTGGCTTATCCATTGATGTGTTTCGATAATCCCCTGGCATCCGACATCAGTTTTTCCAAGTTATAGATGATAAATATTGCGGTCCACTATATCAGAATACACAGCAACCATCAACAACTAATGGAAAACATCTCTTCCAGGCAGAAACAAACGGTTCACCAATTGGGAGAAAAAGCTCTCACGAAAGTACACTTGTCCCCTAGCCTTCCGTTGTCACTCTGCCATTTGCATCGCCACCAGCGTCTTCGAACCCGGCCGAGCCTCAGATTTACTGTGCCCCACCGAATGAAGACTCGCACTCAGAACCTACGAAATGCCGCTTCACTGAAGGCTCCGTGAATCCCGCAGCGCCTGTCTGTGAAGCACTGAACACCAAAGCTTACATAGATCACTCAAGAACACAAGGAGCCACGTAATCGAGTTCAGGTGTCCCCTGTTGATAAACAACAACCCAAACAAATAAGCGCATCTAGTCCTGCTCCCACAGGTACATCAATAATTTCGCTTAGGCATCATAATCTCGTGAACTTCCACGTACCAGAGTCAAGAGATGAAAACACTTAGATATGTTTTGATGAAGATTTCGAGTTCCTCCAGGGGCTCATCGATAGACACTTGCATGTGGGTGACAAAGTTGTGCCGATTAAATAAGTAGTTCCACTTGGCCAGAAAACTAACCAGTAACGTCCATCTCTGAGAATCACCTTCGCAAAACAAATATGCCGCAGTTCATACCGTCTCGTCTGTCAAGGCTTAAAAGCATAAAGTTTCACATCCGTCGGGACTATAAAACTATAAAAGCTGAGATCATTTGAAGACCGTGTTCGTTGAGTTGGAACGCCGTACTGAAGTAGGTGACACTGACTTACAGCTCGTATTATTTTGCGTGATGAAGGTGGGTGTACAAAACCGTATCAGCTGGTTGCTCAATCTTTAGACACGTTCCGCGGTACCTCCTAGTACCTCCGTTGGGCATTCGCCTAATGAACATATGAGAAGAACGGTGCTTCATCGCTGTCTTGGAGCGGCCGGACGTATAGGACTTGTAGAGGCTTGACTGAACTCCGACCTCATACCCCAAGTCTTGTTGTCAGGATATTTTGTTTCCGATGCGACCGAAAATCATAGGCTGACGGTGGTGTTCTGTTTTTACATAAAATCGTCACCATCTGTCAAACATCAGCACCTATCGGAGCGAGGATAGCTTATGCGAGCAATAGTGGAACACATTCCGCCTCAGACACGCAGAACTAATAGTGGGTGTTATCTACCGTAGGACATTACACCGTTGTTGCGATTGGCTACCACATATACAGAAGCACGTGATCCGCCCTCAGTTCTTGCTCACAGGGCACCTAAATGTACCTAAGATATGCTGGCCAGACGTTCGACTTCTTCCCGATCATAGCAACGTTGAAGCACAATCCTCTAAACTGACCATTGAAATCGGGGCAATGCAACCTATCATCCAAGCAACGCGCGTAACTGGGGATATTGTCTAAACCGAATGTTTATGAGCTGTAAGCAGGAGCAAAAAGGCATTAGAATACTCGAAATTCTGGCGAACAGTGACCACCGCTCCATTGTGACAAGCGTAGAACTGTCGTTACTGTATTACAACCAACAGAAGCCGACATTCAACTATTGGAAGACGGACTTCAACTGGCTCGTCCAAGCCATAACTCAGACTGATTGGACACAACCCCAGGATGCGTTTCTTGAGGACTTTTTGTTGCTAATGAAAGGGAAGCTTAACTCGTTGGATACTCAGTTCGTTCCCTTGAAGTATTTAAACTTCGGACCTGTTAAACCGCATTGGTTTGATACGGAGTATAAACAGTTAACACGATGGCATCCCAAACGGCGAGATGGGTACATCAGCTCGGGTTGTGGTGAAGATTACACAGTGTACAGGAAACAGCGCCAATTATGTATCACCACGAAGATCAAGAAACTCCGGAAGTTCAAAGAGGATCCAGCATCCTGGGCCACAACTGCACCCAAAAGAATATTTACCTACTTGAAAATGCAACTGAAACCTGGGGGCGACCTACCGGTCTTGAGTGTTTGGACGGACAGACGCACATTTGAAGCGCAGAACGCGCGGATGCTTTGGCTACACACTTCTTCACCATAATTTCCAGTAAACCGGCAGATGTTTCAATACCGGCACAGGTCTCACTAATCTTGCTTGACAGCCTACACTGTGATAAAGTAGAGGTGTATCTGCTATTCGTTAACCACACTAGTGCAAAGCACCCCGGAACCACACGGACCTCACCCACTAATACACAAGTCCCTATCGAATGTCATCTTACCAGCCGTGACAAACCTATTTAATAAATCACGCTCTGAAGGACCTGCCCCTAAAGACTGGAAATGCTCGATAGTGAGAACACTTCCCAAGTGTGGTGATTTGAGTAAATTAGAGAACTATTGACAGCTTTGTTTGCCTTCGATATTATCCAAACTTTTCGGAAAGATTATGAATAACTGTCAGCTGTCGTTCATCAAATCGCTGGACATATTGACGCCAGCACAGCAAGGCTTTGTGAAAAGGTCATTCAGTATAACCAACTAAATGTATGTCAAACAACCAGTGGGTACGAGCTGTCAAAGAAAGAAAGGATGTTGACGTGGTGTGCATTAAGTTTAGTAGGGTTTTTGACAGAGTGAACCTAGCTGTACTTATTCGTAAATTGAGGACCTACGGAATCATTGGTACACCAATTCATCACACCAATTCATCCTTTGCAAAGGCTGCATCTTATCTGAAAATTTTAGACAGTTTCTAATTTAATATAGCATTAATTTTTAATTAATGGGGGAATATATTACATTAGCTTTGTTGTCTCGTAATCAGATGTGCAATTTATTAATCTTTTGTGATATATGAAACTACCTTTACACCGCGTTTTGCTTGAGACACAGAATATTACATATGAATGGTGCCGGTCGCCGTCATTAAATAAAAACTAATCCTTTGAGATCTATCGCGCAAATGTTTCAAACAACCATAAACGTATTCCATGGAACCCCACTAATATGGACCATGTTCAATCACACGGTTTTTGCTTGAGATATAAACGTTCCTGTGTAGCATCTGTGGTATATTTTGTGAAACAAATGTCGAGTATGCTGCGTGACTCTATAAGATTAGCATGTTATGTCGTATTAAGTTGAAAAGCTTGGTAGCATTTTAGGCTGAACGCGTCAAATTCAACCGTAGTATATTGGTAAAAATTATTCAGTTAATAGCGAAAGATTTAGCATTATCTTGCTCATTAAATTCGGCTGTATCTCTACCAGTAACTTAGTACATTTTCATAAAGCAACCAGCATTTTTAAGAAAGCGGGACAGCAATTTTAAATGCGGGGCTATTTCGCCCAAATTGGGATGTAGGTTTAACTCGAGTGCATGTTATTTACCCGGATATTGCCGTGGCAATTAGGCGTGAGGTACGGTGGGGAAATGCAGTTCTGAAGAAAAGAGTGTTGTGTATCCTTGCGAACAACTTCACAACATGCTAATGCAGCGCCCAGACCTATGCTCATGAATTCATGGATTACAACATGGCGAAATCATGCCGACCGCTGGCTATTGCCACCATAGTAATAAACATAATTTTTTTCACAAATCAGCGCCACAATGGTCTTAGATCCCACTATTAATCCACGAACTTCTTAAGTGAGTAAATGACGAAAATTGTGGTTGTACTTTATTCTAACCACACCTTTTAATGTTCCAAAGCAGCTATGTTTGTAGTTATATTTAGTCGTGCATACACTCGTATGCCTCCTTCTAGCGGGAATATGTCATTTATTTATTTATTGAAAACTTCAGTAGCGTAGCCATTGTACTGACTAATAACGCAAGTGCTTTTTTATATTTGCATGGAAGCAAGAAATGTAGATATGTAACTTGTCAATATATTGTACGATCAACATATGCAGAAACAAGCGGTGTAGGTTAAATGTCTCGGTTTGCCGTGCAAGAAATCTGGAAGCGTCTCGGTTTGGCTCATCAATAATCTGGCCACCTTACATGCACCGTACCTAACAGGTGCGTCACCACAGCTAAATCTCACAGTAGAGCATTAGACGTCGCCGTGAAATGCGCCTCAGGAGTTCCAGCAGCTTTGTGTACAGTTCGCTCGCGGTATCTCATATACACACATATTCACACTTATTGTGAATACATTTGTGAACACCTTTAGTCATCTTATCTACGAAAAGTGTGTATTTCGGATACACCATTGTTGAACAGATCCCGAGTATTATTCCTTGGTTAGTGCGGTCGGAAAGGAAAAGGTAGTTCCTTCTACCTATAATATTCTTATCGTCCCAATCCATTCCGCTGTATATCTTCAATGTGATTTCAGCATATTGTGAAACGTGGCTTTCACTACCGGTTTCGGGTGTCCACTATCCAGGAATTACCTTACTGTCTACTTCCTTCTCTGTGCACATGGCCTTATCTGTGAAACACAGAGGTCGGAATTGTAGTACTGTGTCCCATCTGTGTCCGTCGGTTGACGATATATCGGTTCGGAAGCTAATCATTCTTGCAAACAGAGCAGTCAAGGAATGGCGATGTGCTACTATGTGGTGGGCGATTTCCGACTCCTCACAAACTAGCTTTTCTTACCCACTTTTGTGTTCAAAATGTGCCATCCACTTGATACCAACAACTTTTGGCCATTTACTGGAGTTTGCCAGTACTATGTACAACATAGTGGACATTGGCGATCTAATGATAACATCATGTTCTTTAGTGCCTACTTCCGTCTGAAACCCGAGCTAGAACAACATACCGCGCAATGTCACTGTCGATTGTCTCAACCAACTTAATTTTCGGTCACTCCCTAGGTTAATCTCTTCAGTCAAACGGTGTTTCAACCTACCCAGCGCAATCAATACTGTCTCATTGTAGAGTAGATTTCATGTCTGGTCGTCTGCGCGTAACAGTGAGCACGCGGATGGCCGCCCACTTCTGCGTTGTGTCTTGATGCTGCGTAAGTGAGTGGGTGGAAATTACAGTACTTCCTCAACAGTCCATAGATGCAGCGTGCTAGTCTGCACCCATCCTACAGTGAATGAGCTCACGTGTTGTTTTCGCGTCACTGTGCCTCACGTGGTTTGTTGGCTGAGCGCTGCACCAACCGATGCAGACGTTCTGAGTACACTTGTACTGATTTGCAATCGGTCAATACGATGGATTCAGCTTGATGTGGTTATGAATTCGGTTGAATATTCTTAAGGAGGGGCTTGATCCCGTTAAGGACTGGCTTGCTTCCGAAAAGGTATAGACAACATGCTGAGTAAAATAAGTGTGTCGTGTACTCTTTAGTAGCGATGTATACACAAGTACATAGAACCAGCTAAATGATTAAAGAGTCTCATCTGTTTCATACGTGATTTTTGGGGAATAACGAGGAATAGGAGTAGCGACTCAGACCTCGGCACAGTAATCCTTTTAAGTTTGAGCAAGTGATTACAATTGTACTTAAGAAAATGTAGTCATCTGCAATGCAACCTAAATTGTTAGTCCGTCAGGGCTGATAGCCCTACCTAAGTAATCGAGGAAGCCCTGAACCAGCACCGGTTCGCATGTGAAGTGATATATATATATATATATATATATATATATTCTATGCAACAAGAAACGTGACCCTCTAATCATGAGCTTAAAACCTGTAGATTTTGTTTGCCTGATGCAGCAATTGACCAAATTAAACGGCAGAGTATTATTTACCAACAAATTCTAAGCGCTTTGAGGTTCTAATCGAGGATGTTAGTAATTCAATCCCTTGCTCGCATGTCAAAATTTGGCATAATTTGTGAAATTAAATATTTAGAGCAATAAATCGAACCATATTATTAATGAAATTTACGAACAGACCATACCTAAAATCAAAGCCTGCGGTACGGCGCAATCAATTCAAATCGGGTCGGCAAATTTATACATGGTCTAGCCTCTGTACGTCATGTGGGAAAATTGCGTACAAAATGTCATATTTTATATTAAATGCCAAAATACGGTGTGACGCAAGGAGCAGTGATACGTTTGATCTAATGCTTTTAAAATTCCTTATAGATAACATGGGTTCATCTGGCTTTCCCTACCAGTATCGTCCATTTTTCTCTACAAACAGCAGTTTAGTTTTGTTGATGATAACGACGAAACATATGCCGCTCTGAAATGATGATATTGCACCCTTCAAGGTAGCCCATCAGTGCGTCTTCAGCGATCACTTCCATATTACTTCCCGATTAGCCGTTATTTAAATACTGCTTAGATTTATGTTGCCGACCATATTGGCTACCATTTCCCAGTTGCTAATATACAGGAAACTAAGCAGCCAATTACAATATGTAATAATTTAAATGCCTTCTTGTCAGTTTGCTAGCTAGGCCACTTAAATCGTATCACAAGCTCAGTCGACGGTGCTACAGCTGAAATTATCATATTCTTTCTCACGCAAAGGTTCTTAGCGAAAAGCCACATTACAGGATTTTAACGATTATAAAAAGGTATGGCAATGTGTACCCTCTACTTTATCGGTTATCTTCATATTTTGCATATAGAATGCAAACAGTCAATATAGGGAATCACATATCCTGTCTCACCCCGGTGACAAGTGGTCTCATCAAAGGCAGCGTTCTGGGACCACTACTCCACCCGATATATCTTAATGACCTTTTTGAGGTTTTGTCTACAGTAGGCACTACATGTTTGCAGCCGATATTTAAGTTTCAAGCATATATTGGATACCAGGAACCAGTAGTCCATATATTAGAACACAGGAACTGACCTAACCGCGTTTGAAAGATGACCTTCCATGTACACAATGAGTTTCTCTGCTGAATGGAGTAATAGCATTTCAAACAAATTTTATATAATGTTCAACAGCTAAAATTCTTGATCATGGAAAGTTTTTGAAATTGCAACCATTTAAATGGCATGCGGCTAAAATATTCCAACAGTATTAAATATTCCGAAGTCAAGAAAATGCACTGTTTCTCAAAATATTTACTTTACCAAGTACCGTCAGTTTACATGTACAAGAGTTGCACACTCCTAGAGTACTGCTGTATCCTCTACGTCAGTGTAGTGTAGAGTGACACAGTGACAATTAAGCTCGTTCAGCATGCTTTTAGTAGACGGATCCTGGGATCTACCCTAACGTAATATACAGGGAAAATGGCAATTTGCTCTGGTTAGACGGGATTTGACTGCGTAATCTTAGGCTAGACATATCGTTAATTTTCAATGAAGTTAATTATCGTATTCATACACATAAATACTCATTATAGCTACAACCCAATAAACATTACATTATACTTAATAAAAATGCACGCATGCAGCTTTAAACTCGCGCAGCAACATGCGCTCAACCGTTTCTCATTAAGTAGGCATGAAATGAATAGTATCCTTCTGTCCTTTAACTCATGCTCGTCTCCTCACATGTTCCGTGTACACAGAGATAAACTTTTCAGATTTCAAAATCTAGGCAAATATTCAAGCTAAATATTTCGGAGAGAGAGTTTTATCAGAAGATACCGAAGGACAGATACTATCTTGTCAGAAATAAGTCTAGATCTTAAAATAAAAATTTTCGCAATTACCACAGATGCCAGAAAAAGCACACCGATTGACCACGCTCACTTTATCGGAAAACATCACATTTGCTCCTTGCCATCCATACCAACCTCAAGGCGCCCGTCTCAATATGGTGGTTATAGAGTAGAGTTATCCCTAAATTTCCTTTACATTCATCCGATGAGTGTTGCATTCTTTCCATTATCGTCCACACCGACATCGAGGCTTTTATGACTACATAAAATTCAACGACAGAAGATAAATCAAATCTTCGTTTCTACTCCTTGGACCCAGTTATATCCTCTTGTTGAGCAGCCATACCTATCTCAATGTCTACATGTAGGCGCAGAATTGCATGAATACAGCAACCGGGCAAGCATCATATTCTCCAGGACGACTGTTCTATCCTTTTCTTCTAAAAGATCGATGTTTGTTTAATTCTAACTGCATCACAGATACGAATACGCGTGTACCAAAAACTGGAACTTAGAGGTAATAGTACTTAATCTTGTGCCTTTTCAAGTCATTTTTTGCGTATCGCTGAAGCTACGGATCCAGAAATATCAGAGGGACAACAGAGGATCTATGGGGTACAGGGTTGATTTATTTGAATGAAATACCATCTAGAACATGTTGTGCTTATCTAACTAGCATGTCTACAGTACCTTAATTTACATTATGCTGATGAACGTATCATTACATATTGGTGTCCTATTTTCCTAAAAACACCTTAAATTTGTTAAAACAGCGTAGAAATTTCGCCCTACACAAGGCTGTTTGGCTTT
>OX104070.1:28821270-28843018 GCA_944474145.2 Dicrocoelium dendriticum
GTTTGGGTTGTTGTTTATCAACATGGGACACCTGAACTCGATTACGTGGCTCCTTGTGTTTTTGAGTGATCTGTGGAATCTTTGGTGTTCAGTGCTTCACAGAGAGGCGCTGCGGAATTCACGGACCCTTCAGTGAAGCGGCATTTCGTAGGTTCTGAGTGTGAGTCTTCAATCGGTGGGGAACATTAAATCTGAGGCTCGGCCGGGGTCGAAGACGCTGGTGGCGGTGCAGATGGCAGAGTGACAACGGAAGGCAAGGTGACAAGTGTACTTTCGTGGGAGCTTTTGCTCCCAAGTAGTGAACCGTTTGTTTCTGCCTGGGGGAGATGTTTTCCCATGGTTGTTGATGGTCGCTGTGTATTCTGACATAGTGGACGGCAATATTTATCATTTATAACTTGTAAAAACTGATGTCGGATGCCGAGGGATTACTGAAACACATCAACGGATAAGCCAATGTACGAAATATGGAACAAACGTCGCAAGCCGAAACACCGAGTCTATTGTAATTAAGAACACAAAAACGCAAAGGTCACAGCTGCATTGTGTAAATACGAAACAGTCGCTGGTTCACTTGAAAACATGGACATTTATTCACACCCATGAATCACGTGCATGAGTCGACGGACCGTGGCTCATGATAACCAAAACCAACAGTCCTCCCCCGCTAGATTAAGAGTATCCAGTTTGTTAGTGTCTGACGCTGCGTTTCTCACGAAGTGATCGCCATGGCTGGTTACTTCGCTGAGCGTGATCTTCATTTGATAAGGCTATTGGGTTCTATTCTCTGGTGTGCAGACGATGGGCAATTTGTTTGTTCCGCTGCAGGACTCATAGTCTGTCGTCACACTTGGTCCAAGTGATGTTGAAGTATTCGCACATCTTCCAATTCCGCTTCCACTGCATTACCTCTTCTCCATCTCGTAATCCTCGGACCCAAGTTCTATCCATTGGCCTAAGTTTTAAATACACTCTGTCGCACACGTCAACCAGACGATCCTTCGTTTTCATGACGTAGTGTTGCTTCATCACAGACTGGCTTTTACGGACCGTTCGATGCAGGTTACCTTTAATCAAACTTTACCGAGTGCACAGATGTCATCCCATCAGAACTTTACAAGGTGAAAGATCCTTGGTAATGTGTGGCCTGATGCGATATTATAAAAGGAATTGGTCCAGGCGGTTTGTAAAATTCCGGATTGCTGTTTGGCCACACCCAGTTTGATTGTAGCAATCGCTCTCTGCCAGAACACTGGACGAGGGGTGATATGGTGCCGAGAGAATATCTCGATTCCATTTTGACGTAGGAATTGCACAAAATCGTTGACGGTAAATGTCGGGCCGTTAGCTGAAAAATCTGTACATGTTACACAATGTGTAGCGAATAAATTTCTTAAGTTGTGCACAGTGGTCGGCCCTGTCTTGGATGTGGTTGCCCGAGCTTCGATCCATTTGGGATGGGGGTCCAATACAACCAAAACCATGAAGCCAGCGATGGGTCCACCGAAGTCACTGTGTATTCTGTCTCACGGGCGCGTTGGCCATTGTCAAGAAGACATTGGCACAGTTGTGGGGATGATTTATTTTCTTGACAGCTAGCACAAAATTGTCAGAGTTATTCCAACTCTTGATCGATTCCCGGCCACCAGATATAGTTAATTGCTAGTGCCTATACCTTTGATTTTCCTGGTGACCCATATGAAGTTCCCGCAAGATTATTTGACGATACGGTTTGGGGATGGTGACGCAAGAACCCCAAGTATGCAACCGTCCTCGAGGCTTAATCAACTCTTCGAGTGCGAAATGCTATTCGGATAGACTCACGCACCTTCGGGTCACTACAAGTTTTCGAACTTAATTCCTTTGCTATCACCGGCGGATCATCCAACAATGATATTAATTGTACCAATTCTTTCAAAGCTGGCATGTGGCTCGGAACCTCTTGTAATAGAAGTCAGCTGAACGAATCGGCACAGTGACTCTCCTGCCCAAGAAGATAATTTAGTTGCTACTGATATCCAGCGGGTTATATAGATCACAGAAGCATCCGTGGCGATAATATTTGGGGCCTCGCTTTTGATTCACGCAGAATTCCCATTCATTCATTCATTATACACGTTAGATAGAGGTGGAAAACACCTCAGCTGCTGTGCCACAATACATAAATGAAAATAAGGAAAAATGCAACAGGTGCAAGCCAGCTGAGCTATCGGTAACGAATGGGCATCGTTCCGGCGAGACACCAATCGGCTACTATGCAGCAAAAAATATTTACTATGCAAAATTATGCAAGACTAAATAGTGAGACCGGGGTTGGTGGGGGAGACTCAGAGGGATAGAATGGGACAACTAAACACACAGCACGAACGCCCTTGATGTCGGCTCCTAGCCAAATCAGCAAGTGTATGCAGGCAAATGTGTTCATCAACTTTCGGACCCCAACCAGGTAACCGAGACGCTCCAACCGAGGCCAGTATCAAAGTAAAGGCCTTCATTCCTCTCGATCAAGTCATCGCTTGGCCACCTCTCTTCTTTTTCCAACCGCATCCTCGGCGCGCAAACAACGCACGTCGCGGGAGTCGGTGGGCTGACATACGTAACACGTGGCCGAGCTTTCGGATCCTGGTGCCTGAAATAATGGTGCTGAGCATTTCATTTCCTTTTCTTGTCCCCTAAACAAGGCGTCGAACACGCTCGTTGCTTACTCGGTGTTCCTATCATAAGTGAGCCAAATTGTGAAGGACCAAGTGGTCGAACGGAACTAGTCACTTTATGTATGTTGATCTAAGCGGCCAGGTTTTACAACCGTACAGTAGTGTTGAACGTACCGCTGTATTGCACAATCTATCCTTCAGGGCGAAAGTGAGGTCGCGCCGTGACGACGTCCAGTAACAGTAGCTATGTACGACATAGCATTTAGAAACTGTTAAGGCGGATATATTTTGCTGTACTCATGTGTGTCTTCGGGGCCAACCCTATCCTCAGCAACGTTAGTAACTTGCATAGCAGTGGAGGATAAGACGCGCTTTGTCACAGTTGGTTTGTAAACCATGACCGTCCGAAGCTGTCCTTCGTGGCCTAATAGCATAACCTGCTGACTGACGGTGCAAGGCGCTGGTGGTCATGGGTACGAATCATGATGGATCCGATGGATGCGCACAACAGATGATGCGCAACTAGGGAAAACTTAGGTCTAGTGATTTTCCAAGCATATGGACGACTATCTGATTTAGAAGCTGGCTGTGCTGAACCTCATTTCTGTTACAGGTAAAGCCTATCGAAGCAAGTTGGTAGAAAACAGGGGGATAAAAGTAAAGCTGAAACGGGACGGTAAGGGTGAAAAAACGTAAGAATGGGAATACGAGGATGGGTAGTCTTGAGCAGTATCATCCAAACCCCTATCCACCCTGCTTGATGCAGCAGATAGGACACCGTTGATTATCCTCTGCGGTGTCCAAAGCATCAAGAAATTGTTTGACAAAAGATTCATACTGTTGCTTGGGCGGGATACTATCAGGTTGCGCAGGCCTAAACAGGAGAAGAATTAGGGTTCTCAACCAAAGCCTTTGGTCCTAATCCTGAAGGCAAGATAGCAGATTTGGCGTTGGGCTCCAAGAACTCCGCTTTAAGGAATAATGAGTCACCATCATTCCAACCCTGAATTTGTCTAGCCTCTAACCATTGACCAGTCCGGTGTGAGTGGCTCTGAAGGTGCGAAAAAGCACTACCCAGCAAAACTCAATGGATTTCTGAAGCACACAAATCATCGCACCACGGCAAGTTCTAGCCTCATTACTATGCGAAATTCCCAGTAATGGCTTGTGGTCTGCGTGTATTTCAAATATCTGACTGAATAGGTTTTGGTAAAATCACACTATCCCAAACACGACTGTCAAAGCCTCCTTGTCAATTTGGGCATAATTTCGTTCGGTCTGCGATAGGGGACGACAGGCAGATGCAAATGGTTTGTTTACTCCGTTCCCGTCAGCTTGTAACAGAGCGGCTCCGACTCCGTACGGTGGTGCATCACATGTCAATATCGTGTACATTTCAGGGTCAAAATGGGCCAAAACGGGTGGACTGGCCAATGCAATTTTAGCTTGAGGTAATGAAAATTCCTCGGTATCACACCACACCCACTAAGTGTCCTTATATAACAAACGATGCAATGGGTGTAACTGTGGCTGACTGCCGGAACAACGTTGAGTAGTGATTGTACACTCCCAAGAACGACCAGAACTCGTGTTGATTTCTTGGTTGTGGTGTCTCAATGATAGGTCTGATTTCCTCCTTAAACGTCTTCAGTCCCTCAGCACTTAGGCAAAAACTCAAATAATCAAAGTGGGGAGCCAAAAATACACATTTTCAAGTTTCAGTCTCAAACCAATCTTCTTCAGGCAGTCCCGAGCAACTCGCAGGTTTTGTAGTTTTTCATTAATTGTCGCCCCCCTAAACAATATGTCGTCTATTTATACGAAACATTTAGGCAACCCTGTTAAGATGTTCTCTATTGTTCCCTGGAAAAGAGCCGGAGCCGAATGTATGCCAAATGGTAATCTGTTGTACTGAACATACCGCGATGGGTACTGATCGCCGTTATTGTCTTGGCGTTTTGGTACACCTTGAGCTGCTGAAAAGAGTGCGCGAGATCCAAGATTGAGAAATACCTACTGGTACCGAGCCGCGCGTAAAGGTCCTCAATTTTCGAAATCGGGTATTTTTTGGCCGGAATACTGCAATTGCCGGTAATTTTATAATCCCACATACACGAATCGATCCGACAGGCTTGAGTATCAAAATAATTTGGGTAGCCTAATCCGAAAACTGTACTTGTTCTATGATGAACTTCTTCTGCAGGCGAGCGAATTCATTTTCTACCATCGATCGCATCACATACGGCAGCGATCGAGGTTTGAGGAATCGCGATTGTGTGCTAGGTAGAATGTATATATTAATTTGGCCCCCGGGAGAAATTTCCTTACTCCGGCGTCTTAAATACTGATGCTTATGACTGGAACAGTGTTTGTATCTCCGATGGTAAGGAAATATGATTTATCTAAATAACTGGTAGTTGACTGATCCGGTCGCTGCCCAGTAGGTATGGATCATCTCCGAGTGCGATGTAAATGATTCCTCGGGTTGTCGATTCTCCATGTGACACCTCAAAATCCTGAACCCCATGTAGCTTCACTTCACC
Source organism: Dicrocoelium dendriticum (assembly GCA_944474145.2). NCBI lineage: Eukaryota > Metazoa > Platyhelminthes > Trematoda > Plagiorchiida > Dicrocoeliidae > Dicrocoelium > Dicrocoelium dendriticum. The sequence continues at coordinate 28,826,468 of OX104070.1, forward strand.
ACCCGTGTATATACGCAATCGCAGAGGCGCCCGACACCGTTTGGTGTGGCTCGTTGGGCCCAATCTCTATGACCACGTTCGTTCGTTACACAGCGTTACTGCACTGCCCGTGTCAATTTAGAAATGCAAAGGAATCTGGTTAACATAAAGCTGTACGCGAAATGGCGGTTGTGCAACTGGGGTAGTTGTGTTAAATATATTTCCCTGTGGTTCCATAGCAACAACTTGGTTGTTTACTACTGGGGAACATGAGTTTGTACTGGACCGGAACATACGTGCCTAGTGTCCACATTTTTGGCATTCGTTACAAACTCTCTGCGTATGTTTGCATTCTCTGGGATGACTGCACCGGAAGCCGCAGCGATAACAGTTGAACGAGCGCGCAGTATTTTAATCAACTTTTTGACTTTGGCAGTGAAATCTTCAGTACGTAGCTTTGAATTGAGCTATAAATTCTGTAGTAGCTGGGTATTACTTTTAGCAGCCGCCATGTCCGTCGCAACATCATAGGCACTTTCCAGCGTCAATGCGTTATCAGCCAACAGGCAGCGTTGAATGCGAACATTTATCACGTCGACCGCCAGACGAACACGGATCAAATATTTTCGGTCGTTATCGAAATCACAATATTCCTCAAGTTCCGAAGCTCGGCAACAAAGGAAGCAACTTATTCCCTCTCACCACGGACACAGGTATTGAATTTACATAGCTGCACAATAACTGATGGTTTTGACTAATAGTCACTGGAAACCAGTGTGACCAGTTCAGTAAATTGTTAGGTGCATGGCGAATCGGGAGTCACTAAGCTGCGAATAAAGTCGTATGATTGCAGCCACAGGTTCTCAGTAGGATATTCACTTTATGGATGTCGCTGACGATCGCAATAGCGGCAAAAAACGGTTCATACGCTCAATATAATGGTTCTAGGAACCGGATTCCTCAGTGCATTCTTCAAATTTTCCGATGGAGGCCCTGAGTTTGATAAATCGTCTCCAGTATTGTAAGTAAGATCACAGAAAAGCAAAGGACACCATTGTAACGTGTACACACGAACAAGTCATTAGGTCGCTTGATAACGTGGACATTCATTTACACACATGAGTCACGTGCATGACCAGAATGACCGTGGCTCTTAATAACCAATCACAACAGAGTCTATAAACGATGGACAGCGACGTTGTCACAATATTTGTCATGGGGCCCTGCTTCCAATTTATCTACTTACCCGCGCATACAAGTAACCTGAGGTGTTGTTAGGTATATCACATATATCGGAACAAACGTGTTTATGGCCTGTTGGAACTTAAACAGAAAGATATGACGCTCAACCTGAAGCCAACATCGTAGCAACATTCTTCAGTTCTCTTGACCAAGTCATTCATTGCCTTCCCTCACTTTCTTCTAACTAGACACCGAGTATTCATAAACCGCACCTCGCATGAGTTACTGTGTGGAACTGCGCAACATGGAACCCAGCCATCGGAGCGTGGTGCTTGATACAACGTTGCCGAGCGGTTCAAATTCTTTACCTGAACCATTAACAAAACGTTCAAAGAGCTCCAAACCCAAGCTGTATTCTCACCATATGTATGCGCAGCTGCGCAGGCACCGGTAGTCGAACGTAACTAGCCGCTTTGTGGCTCTCCATCTGATGGGCCAGGATTTGCAGCTGTATATTAGATATCCACCGATGGCTGTGTTGTAATGTATAACGTTTAAAGCAACAATTGTATGGCGCAATCACTGCAATAGCGAAAAATCAAACATCGATATTGACTTTTGCTCAACGGTTGTTTATCGCATATGCTATTCCTCAAGCTGCCATGAAAAAGGATTTCATTATTTATGGGATGTAACTAATACTTACAAGTGATCATTACCGATAAACTTCAATTAAACATCGCTTAAAAATTAGACCCCACACACATCTCTGTAGATCCATATGTCATTATATTTTAAGTAAGCCCGTCTTGAAAAATATGAATCGTAAATACAAATATGCGATTAATTTGACAACAGAATTTGGTGCATAAATTCTGCATAATTTGGAAAGCTATATTTAGTTAGAAAATAATGTTGTGGTAGTCATTATTCAGTGCAGCGCTGGTTACTGAACTTCATTGTAAACCCTGCCTTCCTTTTAATCCAGAAATCTTTTTTGATTCTGGCTATATAAAGAATGATGACTTATCATGACCGTGTGCAAAGCTAGGATAGAAGTAATTGCGTTCCTAAAATTCGTAGTAATACAAAAGCAAATCTTGGTCGTGTATAATGTAACTTTTATCGCACTTTATGAATCCCGATGTACACATTTAGAAATGGCGTCCATTTATTGCCATTATTATCGCTGTGTAAGTTTGTATGGAGAGAATTTGATTTAATCGCATATACCAAATGTTACAAGGCAATAAACCGATCACATAAATTATTAGGCGTGTACCATTCCCTTATTCAGTTATACGATGACAAAACTAGTGGTTTATGGTTTGTGTGCTTAGATGTTAACAGCAAATTCTGAATCTGAATTTTTCTAGTTGTAATGCCACCCCGACCTAATCACTTTTAGCTATCTCACATCATTTTCATCGTGAGTTGTGAGCTTACATCGCACATTTGAATTCAATTTCAGGGTTGTGTATTTGTGATTAATACTTGTGAGTGTAGATACAACATCATAATCATCACTCATTATTCGTGTGTCCTATTTTCAAACGTTGCATATTTTAGCCATGGGATAGGCGAAATCAACACTCTATTTTAGTTGGTACTTTATTTTGTTAGGATTAACAGCATACACCACTAAGCTTGTAAATAGAAAGCAATGTAGTAAACAATACAGGACAAACACAGTTCTCAAGTTTAACATCTTAAAAAGAAGATGGTTTCTTAATGACGGTGTATAGATTAAGAATTTGCAGCAATAATCACATTTTACTCTACCACAAAAATCATCACGGTTAGGCAGGCTAAATACCAAAAACTTAGAACTGTAATAACGGCAGTTGCAGAATGCTTTATCAGTATTAAACACTGTTGGACAATGTAGTCGTAGGCAAAAGTCACGTGTTTAACTATTTTGGTCTACAATCAAATTGCGACTTAGATCCCTTAGGCAAAAGACCTTGAACACTGTGCAATTCGCAAACGGAGGGCAAACCGGTGTTTGTCACATCCGAACTTTTGACACCAAACGGTATGGTTTTATCCCGTTTGCAGAAATGAAAGCATAATCATGTGGTACATTTAATATTTTCCTATTTTCATAAACTAGCATCGAAAATGCAAGTATTGAAAGTTGTGTACACTTATATATATTATAATTTCAAAAATGGATCAGTTAGATCGCAATTTATGTTGGTTCGCGCTACCCCCATTAGCTCAGCAACATAAGCTAATGACTGGTGACGCATACAGTTACTATACTTGGGTTCAAATCCTGATTTGACTAACGAATGCGCAATGCTGAAGAGAATCAACAGGCCGAATAGGTAGCCTATGGCTTATTCAAGCACATATAGATTATCTCGTTTTAGAGTTCCTTCGAAATAATTCATTATTCTGTATACTAATATTACACCCACCTTTCTTCTCTTCAGAAACATTTTCGACAACACATGAATTAAAAAGGTGGAGCAAATTGGTAATATATTGAAGTATCCTCTGAATATCTATCTGTTTTGTCGAAAAGGTCGCCCACTGTTGACATATTCCTTTACATAATTCGTACCTCAAATGCACCGTTTAACTCAACGATAAACGCAGTAACCCTGCTTGGTAAGAGAAAAGTCATAATGGTATTCCTTACTCAATCAAGCCAAACTGGCATACCTTTAATCAATATCTTGTTAACCTATCAGAAACTGTATTTTGCTTGAGTAGTCCGGAACAACAAACGCGATATAAATCAACAAGCACCAAAGTTTACGTAAATCTCGCAGTTTTTTAATACAGAGGTACATAAGTATTAGAAATCAAGTACGCGCAGTAATAATAATAATGATAATAATAATGAAAATAATATAAATTTTGCCCATAGTTGACGGGGTAAATTTAAATTCTTAGCCTGTGAATGTTAAAGCTCGTTTATTGTGACATTCATGTCAAAAGAGCACGGTTTCGAATTGTGGGAAATTTAGCCTGATAAGTTGGCGTACTTGTTCTATATTTGTAGCCAAATGCCTACAAAGTCCAAATATATATCTACTTATATAGCTGTAATATGAAACCGTCACCCATTTCCAACCAAGGCACTAAGTCTTTAATGTACAACGCCAAATTATAACGTGCTTTCTCGACCATATTTATAAGAGAAAGCAACAAAAGCCTGCGTGATAAAACTATGCACAAATTAAATTGAAATGCACAGACACTAAAGAGCAAATTGTTTAAAATGGCCACAACATATTATCCATACTGGATACAAAGCCATTCACTGAGTTCTCTTCAGAAAGGCAATGATAAACTTTTGGGGTATATGCTAACATTCTCCACAATTAGACGAATTGCCACATCCGTCAAGCGTCCGGAAAAACACCGAAATAACGTTTACCTTTTTCAGGAATTCTTAATAAACTAACTAATTTGCTCTAAATACATCGAGTAACTTCGTCATTTTGGTACATTGCCTACCGATTACCTTGATCTACCTGTTAAAATGGCTGTTTGCATTACACTTACGTTTTCCGGCCCAATCAAATCGAGTTGAATGCGGACGATAATGAATTGCGTTGGCCCGAAACGGTCACCCGGTGCTGCTTTTCGCAACCTGATCACGAATTATTTATTTGCATTTTGACGAATAGTAATTTAGTTAACATAAATTATCTAGTGACTACGCTGTAATGTTATGTTATTTTGATAGCATTTTATAAACCAGATAAATCTGAGTAAAATCCTAAGTTCACAGTGAATAGCAAAGGAACCATCGTAGTGAAATAACGAAACTAAATACATGGATGCACATTACAAAATACAAACTGCGTTGAAGTAAACAACGTTTGCAATTATTCTAACGTTAAATTAATCATATGAGCTTTGTGATTAATATTGGCATGCAGTACTTACTTAAGAGCAACACTAAATATCCTCGCCAAAAGTAACTTTTTCAATTATCAACCTATCTGGGCGAAGAATATTCCATCTTCGGATAAAACCTTTTGAAGCCCTAGAACGGTTTTGTAAATAACATGTCTTAATCGAAGATTCCTATAAAACAGAGTTAGTAGTACCCACATTATAAAAATTGACCAGTTTAGAACTATTAACGCCAACATATGTTTTGCTCTTGAAATAAGCATTCAGTGCTATCTAACCTAATAAAGAATTAGTTCATGTATTTACTATTAAATGGAAACAACATAACGCAAATATAACAGATATTTAGCAGAGACATCTTGCTAAATGTTATTAAGCTGCCTTTTGTCATTTATGTTATGCACCTAGTACATTCATTATCAAACATCACTTAGGAAGTTTTTTGGTTTCATTTTGTAAGGCATCATATAAATTACCACTTACCCCCGGTGTTCCCTCTGACACCGGAAATAATATCGCTTCACAAATTACACACTATTCTGAGCCTGACGAATTCCACTCAAAATCGTGTGTGGTCGGACCACACAGGCAGCAACACAAAAATCGACGTTCAATGTCAAGTTGATCATAAGATTGCGTAGCTTACCCGGTCTACCATACTTTTGCGCTGAGTTAAAGAAAAAAGATGACTATTTCACCCTAAGTTGCTTTTATCTTGCAAGAAGTCAAGCAAATTCGCCGTCTGTTGTCTAACAAAGAAGGCAGCCATGCAACCCACCAAATAGCAGAAATGTAAACCATATAAATAATTATGTATCCGTTATAAGTGCGAACGGGTATACATCTGTAGCAAAGTACATCAAGGACAAAACCTTATAAAACCGGAAAATTGTGATTCCATGTATTTGTGTATTCATGCGGAACGGGTCACTATAGTGCGCTTCGCCCGTCATCCGAACTTCCCCACCATGGTAAATAACAGCCGCTCTAACTAACCAATCAATCGGATGATGGCTCAACAACAGCTATCCTGCTGGCCACACATCAGATATGGCAAATGCACTGTTATTTTTTAGTTGATCCTTGGAGCGAAGGCCAAAAAATAGAAATCAAAATAACTAACAGGAACCAAATGACCAAACAATATTTTACCCACAGTTTACCCGAGGTTGTATTATAGTGTGAACAAGTGGTTCGAGTATAAAACTTAGAGGGATAGCGCCTTATCTGCCCACTGAGTTTAGTAAACATAAATGGTAATTCGACTTCCCGGTTACCATTATAAAAGCAGGTGTAATTATAATGCAATTATTCCAGTCAAACCTGTAAAAGTCAAGCACTCAAAGGAACAACAAATCGTGGTCGCTTTGATAAGGTGCTAGCCATGGATGGATTCATGCGTAGAGAGAAATAGTTGGGAATGTTAACAGCCGGTCGAAGTAGAGAGGTGGCTGACATAACAGGTTACACTCTATTCCAATATGAACACCTGGCGCTAAAGAGAATTGACAAGTGCCAATATATACACAAATGGTTGAAATATGTCATTGCATATATATGACGGATACCCGACCCTCAATCAAGCAAACTTACATTAAACCTGTAGGCCTGGTGTATTACCAAGTCACCAGTCTCAACTGAATATGATAGTTCATATCACCATCCCGACCCGCTTGTAGCTAAGCTTAGTGTATTCAATAGGTAGTTGGAGCAAATTCAACCCTAAAGATTTTACAAAACTATTTTTCTGCGCAATGTTGCCATTCATAAATGATTATATTACCGGAGAAATATCAAGTTAGTGGAATATAAAGAAATAAAATAATATTATAAGTACCGGTCTTGCGTGACGATGACCGACGTGAGCAGGTCATTCTGTACAACGTTACAAATGGTAAATGAGGTATATATGCCTTTAAAATAGTTCCCGAATACTTTTTAATTGTTCTATGAGAGAAGTAAATAAAAATATGGATTGTAGAGTGTAGGAATAAAGGTAGGTATATGCAGTAGTTCAAGTAGAGAAATACGATTATCCTTGGAACCTTTACTTGGGATGCAGCTCAAGATGCGTTATCGGCAATTCAGCAACCTTTTGTCTAGATTCGAATTTGGATTAAAAGCAAAAGAAAGCCGTCTTCATCTTAAGCCGTTTATCAGGCCAAAGTTGTAAGTAATAATCCGCGATGTTATGCAAGTATTTGGTGCTGGCCTCTGTTATATTTAAAGTAGACCGTGATTGTGCCAGTGCTGCTAAAGGCCAGTTAGGCTAGCATCGTAGTAACAGCTTTTGAGCTGTTGAAATAAGTAATGAGATAAGAAATTCCTCCACTTAGCTGACGCCAACATCCTATTCATTAGAGAAGAACATAATTCCTCGCCAGCGGGTCTGTGACAATTAGCCTTGTGTGTGTGTTATTAATTAGCATCACTTCATGTCATCCGTGCAATCGCGACCAGATGAGTAACGAAAATAAAAAGAGTACATTGCACATTACAATAAGTAAAGATTACATTTTTGTTCTTAGAATGCAATGTCGTTTACTGCTGTCTGTCCATTATGAAAACATTATTGAAGACGAAAGCTATGCATTGGAAGCCGAGTGGAACATCCGTAGGTTGGCCACACAAGCGACTGGACCAAAGTGATCAACATAGTGGGGTGTTCAAGATACGGATGTTCTCTACCAACACTAGCGTAACCACTTTCTTGTTGTGAGTAGTATGGTACAAACTTTATTTTCACATAAAACCGTTTAAAGCTAACTATAAGAGGCAAACCTAGTTCAGCGGTACATTATTATAATAACTGAAATGCGGTGTGCAATTATCAGGTTAATTCATTTCCTGTAGAAAAAGATACTCTTTTATGTTTCTCTTATCACTCTATCAACACATGCCACATTACTTAGCATTCATTGAAATCTTTTTAAAGAAACTGATTTCAGTTGCACTTAAAGATGTCTGACTTCATCTGCTTTTGGCTTTTCTGTATTTTTCATTTGTAACTCATTCACTCTTCTTATTCTTCCCTAGAACCGTCCAGCGTTTTGTCGCTTTTTACCGAATGGGAATACCGCAGCCATTATGTTGAAAAATAGCATATTGGCCCGGTTAATGCAAGTTCTCAACTCATCCTCCAATTCAACAAGCTCTTAAAAATCTATTCATTCGGATTATGCCAATGGAGATGGAACGCCTAATAAGGCGACACATCCTGCTTGAGGGATTGAACAAAACCGGCTTTTCTGAAACACGTCTCTATTATTAATGGTTAAATGTTGAAGCAAGCACAACTTATATAAAGCATAGTAGCAAAGACAAAAACTGAAGTAACAGATGTGGTTCCTTCAATATGTGGATTATTAGTATGGAAATGTGCTCTAGCCCATTGCATGAACTGAGCTCCGCTGTTCATTCTGAATATTATGTTGATCCCTTGATCCAGAAAATGAATTTGTGAGCTTATGTTTGGCGGCAGACACTTAATTGTAATGTTTTTGAATATGTTATATGTGTGTGACAAGGAAATTCCCACTGTTAGGATGATGATGGTTACTTTTCCTTGTGCATACTTCTGATCCCCTCCTCAAATATGACGGCAATCATGCACGTAGATCAGTTTGATCTCTTGGTAACTGGGTGGTTAAAAGAACTTAGGTTTTTGGATTACGTGTCATAGCTTATTTAACAAGTACCAGGTGCTTTATATTATCCTAACTTAAACCGGACAAAAGCATTGTGAACCGTTCTTTGGAATGTTTTCCACTCTTTCATTTGTCATTCTTTCTATTAAGCGTCATGTTAGTCATCGCCTTGAAAAACAGACCGCACATGTTGCTGTCGAAAACTTTTAAATTGTTGAATGTCTTGCTGAATTTGAAAATGTTTCCATGGACTATTGAACAACATTTTCAGGCATTACATTTGATTCACTACACAAATATCGTTGGGGAACTTTCATGTTTGACTTTAGATTTCTCTTGTCTACTATTGGATACTTGAAAATATGCAACCCCAAATATTGCGTCTTTTAAACTTTTTTGAAACAGTTGTCCAGAAATTAGAGCGTTAGGTGCTGTCAAATTCTTGAACCAACACAGTGTAGCCTCCTTGAACCCATCGTATGAACTTTTCTGCCTCTTCCGCTGTAGATTACTTCCTTCATCGTACTATCGCTTCAAGTACCCTATTTATCTTTCGGAAGTTGCGAACAGTTGCCTGGTTAAAACCAAGGTGCTCTGCCGTCTTCCTTTGACAACAGCTTTCCATAAAATGAAATCTGCGAATGCATATTTATGAAGAACACCCGACCGTAATCAAGCTAGCTTACATTGAATCTGCAGGTCCGGTGTACTACCACGTCATTATGAGTTTAGGACCAAAGCAAAGGCAAACACTCCTTAGACTGAATAACTTTTATTATATTAGGCACAGGCTGGCTACGCAGCAAATTGAAATAGTCAGGTAACCATGCTAGCGGTTGAAAAATAAAGCTGCTCGTTTCGGGTTCGGCATAAAGTAGCACTTGATATATGCATCTTAAAATATTTCTGACCTATGTGACCTCAATTGTTTGTATACAAGAGTGCAAAAGCAACTCATTAATTTAACTGATCTGTGTGCCTCATAAGCTTTTATTTACTGAAACGTCGTCATGTCAATCGACAAATGACTAAACTGAGATTACTGATATTGAGGTACCCCTGACAGGCATGAATCCCCTGCAAGATGTTCGACCCAGCATGACCGGCCGAGTACTTTTTATTACCAGTGGGACCCACATAGCAAGATGATGGACACTTCGGCGATGCAACTTGTTGATACTCGTCGGTACATTTTGCACACGAGACACAACATAGTATAATGACATCCAATGTTCCCCATTTAGATTGATCACTAACAGAATTCTCTTACGAAGCCTGTCCTGGCGCTGTCATGCAGTTGCATTAATATGGTTGGCGAATTGAAGTTCCACGCAATTGAAATCCTAGCTTCTCCCATTGCATAATTTATGGCAAGCAAGCTAGAAATTATCGCCAGTTCAACACAACGGTCTCAAAACCCTTGCCCATAAGCGAAGAACTGATGATCTTTGTCACAAATAAGGATGCACGGCTTCGTCTCAACGATTATGCGACGCTCCTCTTCCCTATATTTGCTTCGTTGAACACGTCAGTGGAATTCGTGAGGAATACGAAGTCTTCATCCATTATGAACTCCTGTCTAGCCTCGCTTGTGCATACAACTGGTCTTTCCTAGGAAAAGAGCCTCCCGTTGCTACGGGAAGCGCGGTGATAAATTACTTCACAAGTTTATAAATAAATGTGTTTTAAAGTAGTCTTCACGTAATGAAACAAGGCCTATCCTGAGGTACGGCTTTTCTAAAATGCATTGCTCTATAAGACTCCGCTTAACACGCTTGTCAATCTAGTACATGAGTGCGACATGGGCGCTCCTACAAACTTATGCTTAAAGGCAGACTGCTGAGATCTTTTCTTTTGGGGGCTGATGCGAAAATAACTCGTATTAACATCCTGTAATGTTCAAAGCAAGGAGTGGAGCTGGTGTCAACATTTTTATTCATGTAACATTAATTACAAACAATAAATAACCTCAGTACTACAGCAAATAATCCTGGTGAAACGCTCGCCACTCACATGCATAAAAGTTAATTTTGCTACAATGAAAAGTACTAATATGCTGGTACTTAGTCTTGGGTTTAGTCGAGGGCTCGATAGTCCCTCAAACTCCTCTTTGCTACCTGTGATATGAGTAATCACGTACTATTAAGGGTAGACCAATACCTGATTGAGTATGTAGACAGGTGACGGAAGTCGAAAACAAATCCTTCCGGATCATTCCATGGAAGCGGATATGAGGGGACCTAAACTGATATTGGTAGCAGGCGAGAGTGGTCCACCAGTCTCTATTTCAAAAAATAAAATAGGTTGTTATAAACCTCTTTGAGAACATTTTTGACTGACATTTGCAATCTGGGTAACAGCTTAATGCATGAAATGTTGTTCGAGTTTCCTATAATACATCATTTTGCTTTAATGAACGATTTCTGTGATTTTGTTTATGGAGAGTTAGTTTCTGTTTTCCGTCGTAATTCCTAACTGTCTGCTGTGGGAGCGCAGCACATACATCCATCTATTGGGTTGCAGCCATTTATACCCACATGTTTCACTATGGCAGCAGTGCATCATCTATAAGGTTCGATTTTATAATTTTTATCCCCGCGGAGCCCTTATGTTCATGCACACCAAATTTTGCTCGCTTATTCAGCTACATACCGAACAATTTTAACGTTAGAAATTCAGTAAAGCAAAGTAACATAATTAATTTTTGCTGAAAATGGAACAACAAGCCTATATGTTAAGAGAATAATTTTATCCACAATATCAATATGCATTTTCGCCGCTGGATACTGGTGCAACGCTACCGTAACACACGTAGGCCTAAAAGCTGACGGACTGGACAAATACGCAAAACACAGGAAACATGCAATGTCCACAGACGTACATTTCACTAATCTGGGAGTCAAGGTTTACACATTGCGGTCCCATTACACACCGCGTTATCGGATTAAACGAACGATTCGAGAACCTGTGGATGCAAATTTTTCACATTGTCAACTTATGGAGATTGAATAATTACCGGCTGTCATAGCCAAAGTGATAAACTTAGAACTTTCGATATACAGAGATTTGATTCCATTGGGTTTATAAAGTGACCGAACAAGTTATGAAAAATAGTCCACTTAGAGTGCGGTCAGCTTTAAAATTTTTACTGTATCTATACACAGGGCAGCTAAGGAAAGGTCCATATGGTGCTTTCCTCATGTTAACCAAATAAAAATGTAATAGAAACAATATAACTATGGAGTTTATGATACACGGAAAGCTGCAGCGCTTCCTTGAGTAGTAACTACAAAGAAATGATAGGAGATATTGAGCAGTGTAGAAGGAAAGCGAAGGCACAAAATTAACAGTGAAGACAGATATTTGCTTTGACGATCTTTCAGTTCGGCTAGTTTGTTAGAAGAACAGTTAGAGTTCGTATAAATGCAGGCCAGTTTCTCGGTCTCTAGGAGCCCATAGACGGGTGAAGGGGTCACGTGTGGGAGAATGCCGACCGATGGGAGGTCGGCGGTTACTCGTTTTTTTGATGGGATAATGGTACCTCGTTTGCAACTTAATTCGGCTAAGGCGCGTCTCAACATTCGTTTAGACCTACGTCAGAGTCACTTAAAGCAGCAGTCAAGTTATGCTTCTGTACATTGTTCGGTATGCTTGCTGCTCCAGTTGATTTAATATTTGAGATGTGCAAAGCGTTTGTAACTTTTAACCGAATTTCAGAAGGAAGATGTTTCCGATTTCTGCGCCATCGATTCAAAACATCCGTTTCTTGATGCTCTGACTGAACCACAAGTTTTAGTATTCTAAGGCCGCGTCCTCCATAATTCGATGAGAAAGGTATCCTGGTAAGCGATACTGCTACAATATTATCCAAAGAAGTTGCTTCACGAATGAATCGCCACTGTTCAAAATCGTGCTTTCCGTTCTCTTGAACATCGGTAGAAGGATGTTATGGCACGTCATGTATAAACATCGTGTTTAGGCGGTCTTGCTTGCTGTGCCCCTCTTCGTTGTTTCTTTTTGATTGTCGCGCGTTCCAAAGGACATCAGGATAGATGCGTATCTCACGGTATCCGTGTTTTAGCGCACTTGCAGAGAGGAAAACGTTTTCTACGTCGGTGGATTATCCAATGTTACCCGAATAAGTCTGGATTCTCTATAGTAGCGCATTCAGATGACGTTGTAATTCGTAATGAGTTTATGAACTTGGCTTTGATACGCATCTGAATGCACAATGAGTTTAATTGGTCTAGGTCGTCTGATAAATTATCCCGCAATATGATGGCGGTAAAATCAAGGACATTTGAGCATACAACAGTCCGGGCACTGTTGTTGGATACCTTTTTCGTTGATTTACAACGTATGGCAATCGTTTGTCCTAAACCTGCTGACAAGTGTTGATTGTTTGCTGTTTGTCTCTCTATTCGCGTTAACAGTGTTTACAATGGAACAGGCCAAAACGGCGGCCTCTCGGTGGACCTTTGCAGCAATCTCTGCATAGGTAACTGATGTTCTGGGATGCTTAATCTCGACAAGGGATATTTGAGCCACGGGTACCGAGGGTTGGCATTCGGCTGCTTCTTCCTTATTGATGCTAGATATCAGGTCTAGTGGAACTTGCTAAACCAGGCTTTTTGAGTGGTGCCTGATTTGCGTTGTCGTGAGTATAGTTGACTCTCGTAGGTATGGTCTGTGTTCGCTCGGCGTTCTACCAAAGTTAGAGAAGACAACGGAGATGGAGACGTGGCTGATTGCGGTTCAGGGGAAGCGGATTGTTCAGCATTCCGTTGCTAAGAAACCGCTACACTTCCGTGGTACATACTCGCTTCCATTGAAGTTATCTTATCGTTTATCCTCTGCTCTGCTTCTGCAGTTAACCGGTCGCATTTCTGAGCTAGGATTATCAAGCACATAATGAGGGGGATGGTGGAACACAAAGTATAGAACTGAAATGCATCTTAGGAGATATTTCGCTCCCGTACCTATTGTTGGGACGCATTTGCACATTTCGTATGCTACCATTCAAAATAGTGCGAGCAAGCTAGACCGATTTTTACTACTCGATGACATTCCCCTAACCTGCAAATATCTTTCGCTTGGAGCTTCATCGTTTTCGCAGTTATGCCATTCAATGTTGTGCCGTTATCTGACCCAGTGGGTTGGTTAGCGTTCTGTACTTTTACAGCTTTGAGAGCGGCGCACATCGGTCAGGCGAGCGTGATGGCTGTAAGGTCAAATGAGTGCTTGGCGGGGTCGCGCGTCCGTGTGATGGGCGCACTGGCTGACAAGGTCAAAAGGAATGGCGAGTGACTGGAACTTGAACAGAGCGCTGAACACAGATTAAGAGATCACAAATTCTTACACAGCTGTGTCGAGAAACACTAGATCGGAATAAGCTTGGGATTTTCGGTATGATTCGAGAATTCTGTATTGAATGGTGTCACACAGAAAGGCAATCGGCTCAAGGTGATTGACTTAAACGCTTGCGCTTTATCACGGGTGTCAATGAAACGGTTAGTGATGGTGCAGCCTCTAATCGTAGAAGATATTCCCACGTATGATGGATCACTGTGCAGGGCTGATAAATCCGGTTCGAATGAGCATACAGTGACAACGTTGCGAGAAGATGGAGAGAGGATAGATGGGAATAATCCAAATGAACCAGGAGCACGCACGTCACGCTTGTGTGTGGATGACCTTGAGTTTCAGCATACGTCTGCTCTGCAAGTTCACTGTTTATTTTCAATGTTTGCAGCTTTACCCTTTTTCTTTTGAGTACGCAATGCTACTATACTGCGAGAGATGTAAATCATCGGTTTTCTTATCCTAAATATACTACTGAGCTTCAACCCTTGACATATCTAGCGTACTACTACATGTGTGGTGGCTGTATCACTAGGTCAGACTAAGATAAACATTATCGAAAAATCACAAATATCTTCAAAAGCATCAAGTGAAGCTTTCACCCTAGAAGCCAAATGATGTCGAATTATTTCTGTAACTCTCAATAAGTGTGTTGTTTTTTCCTGCTCTTCTCTAGGGTTTCCTTATTGAGTGGGTTTTAAAATTTTATCTGTGACTGGGATGCACATATTTCATACCTATTATAGAGACATATTGTCTGGCAAGCTATAACCGGTACGCGATCTACCCAGAAACGAATTTACGGAAATACTCACTTCCGGGAATAAGGAGATAAAACTGCGGGTAAAATGACATTTGCTTTTATCTGTGCTAAAGGTTTATTTGGACCTCAAACAACTGAGCTCTTTAACTATCTTACTAATATTATTAACAAAAACTAAGAGTGACAAAATACTGAGTACGTTTTTTGGCCGAGGAACATAGGAACAACGATTGTCCCTATAAGTAAATTTTTAAAAGAGACAACTAAAAGATGATAATAGCCAACAACAGCGATTGAATGCTATATTCCGCGCTAGATTCCAAACATTTGAATCATTATGTCAAACTCTCCTTGGCTACTTTTTCGAATATCCCGGTTATTCTGACAATGAGATGGACTGGTCAGGGTATATTAACTTTATGTCTCCACCACTTTTGTGATGTACGATCATAAGTGATGTTTTTACTGTTATTTAATCCTACTTGTTTATCACGGTAAGAAAAACTGGTTTTACAAAATCGCGGAATACTGGATACTGAAAAAGTTGCGCTTTGAGGGAATGACGTCGGTTTTAATCTGGGAATGTTTAATGATATCCATTACATGAGAAGTTTCACTGTGAGAGTTGTCAGCCCACACATGTTGTCATGTTTTACCTGTATGTATGCATTCATGTGGTAGCAAAGAGCGAGCATGAAATTGGATGGTCATTTCTTTGTGTGGGTGTGTTGAGATATGCAATCTCAATGTGCACAGCGATTCTCAATGTACGAAGTACAAGTAAACAGTAAACATCGGCATATTTCTTAATTTAATATTCTTATCAAGGGTACACGCAAAAAGATATTTACCTCGGGCGTTTAGTACATACCTTTAGATGGCACAAATTAAACATTAAACTGGCTAGGGAAATTTGTCAAACTGAACTTTGACTTTCAAAATAGCATCAATATTTGATTTGCAGTTGACGAATTTAAGCATGAGTACTGCTTTCAAATGTCCATCAGCTGCTATCCTTAAATGAATTAATTTCATGTACTTCAGTTCTGAGTATGCTTACCCACAGATAATGTTAGTTCCGAATACTGATGTTATAACAGCGGCAAACTTCTTCGGGCTTGGAACTTCTGCATCAGGTAAGCAATGGTAAAATCCAACAGGAGTTCCTCCCCTGTGGTTCTATTTCTACAAATCATTTGCCTGCAAATCAGTTAGCGCCAACTGCACTTCAACTGGAACATCATCAAATTTGCAATTAAACGAATTCTCAGACAGGGGAGTTCTGCTCCCAGTTTTGTCAAGATCTGAAAATCCCTCTAAGAAATGCCTCGGTAAGTCACGAGTAATTTTTCTCGGGAAACCAATTGAGAGCTTCTGTGACCGTAATGCTAAAATTATTAGAACTGTGAAAATGAGCAAACATTTCTCCTTCCAGTTTCGATTAAAAATGACAGCTTCCTCCGAAAACCGTTGATGCTTCTGTAGAAATTACAATGGATATGCTCGTATCCCTGAAGTTGCAAGCTAAGTTCATACATGTGGGATAAATAAATAAATAAATAAACGTTTATTCCTCAGCAGTGCGAGGCACA
The DNA here is from genome assembly GCA_944474145.2 of Dicrocoelium dendriticum. NCBI lineage: Eukaryota > Metazoa > Platyhelminthes > Trematoda > Plagiorchiida > Dicrocoeliidae > Dicrocoelium > Dicrocoelium dendriticum. The sequence continues at coordinate 28,842,868 of OX104070.1, forward strand.
GACCAATTGGGTGGTCTTATGACCATGTACAACATGATCGCATAATATAGTTAATTTGGTCAATGGTTCCCATGTGAGTTTTTTAATTGATTAGCTGTTTGGAAAAAATAGAGAGATAAAGAAACTGGGAACAATAATAAATGTAGTTTTT
>OX104070.1:28843515-28875471 GCA_944474145.2 Dicrocoelium dendriticum
AAACTTTCTTCACTTATCACGCTATCTGAAGGAAGAAGGTTCCGTCTTCGGTAAAAACCTGTTGAAGCCCTAGAACGGTTTGTAAATAACATGTCTTAATCGAAGATTCCTATAAAACAGGGTTAGTAGTACCCAAATTATAAAAATTTACCAGTTCAGATCCAATAACTCCAACATGTGTTTTGCTCTTGGAATATGCATTCAGTGGCATATAACCTAATAAAATTAATTCGTGTATTTACCATTTAAATGGAAATAACATAACGCAAATATGAAAGATATCTAGATGAGAAATCTTGCTAAATTTCATTAAGCTACCTTTTGCCATTTATGTTATGCAACTAGTACACTCATCATCAAACATCGCTTAACAAGTTTTTTTCATGTTATTTTGTAAGGAATCATATAAATTACCACTTACCCCAGGTGTTCCCTGTGACACCGGAAATAATATCGCTTCACAAATTACACACTATTCTGCGCCTGACGAATTCCACTCAAAATCTTGTGTGGTCTGACTACACAGGCAGCAACGCAGAAATCAACGTTTAATGGCAAGTTGGTCATATTATTGTGTAGCTTACCCAGACTACCTACTTTTGAGCTGAGTTAAAGAAAAAAGATGACTAATTCACCCTAAGTTGCTTTTATGTTGCAAGAAGTCAAGCAAATTCGCTGTCTGTTGTCTAACAAAGAAGGCAGTCACACAATCCACCAAATAGCAGAAATGCAAACCACATACATAATTCTGTATCCGTTATAAGTGCAAACGGCATACACCTAAAGCAAAGAACGTCAAGGACAAAACCTGAAAAAACCGGAACATTGTGATTCCATGTGTTTGTTTATTCATGCAGAACGGGTCACTATGGTGCGCTTCGCCCGTCATCCGAACTTCCCCTACCGTGGTAAATAACAGCCGCTCTAACTAAAAGCTCAATCGGATGATGGCACAGCATCAGTTATCCTGCTGGCAACTCACATCAGATCTATCAAATGCACTGCTTTTTTTCTAGTTGATCATTGGAGCGAAGGCCAGAAATACAAAAACATCAAAGTAACCAACAGGAATCAAATGACCAAACAATATTTTTACTCACATTTTACCCGAGGTTAGATTACACGGTGAACAAGTGGTTCGAGCATGAAAGTTGGGTGGATAGCGCCTTATCAACCCACTGTGTTTATTAAACATAAAGGGTGATTCGACGTCACGGTTACCATTATGAAACACGGTGTAAGAGTGATGCAATTATTCTAGTGAAACCTGTAAATGTCAACCACTCAAAGGACCGACCAAACGTGGTCGCTTTGAGCAGGTGCTAGCCATGGATGGATTCTTGCGTAGGGAGAAATAGTTGGGAATGTTAACGGCCGGTCGAAGTAAAGAGGTGGCCGACATAACAGGTTACACTCTATTCCAATATGAACCCCTGGCGCTAAAGAGAATTGACAAGTGTCAAAATATACGCAAATGTTTGAGATATGCCAATGCATATATATGACGGATACCCGACCGCAATCAAGCAAGCTTACATTGAACCTGCACACCTGGTGTACTACCATGTCACCAGTATCAACTGAATATGATAGTTCGCATCACCATCCCGACCCGCTTTTAGTCAAGCTTAGTGTACTAAAAAAAGGAAGTTGGACCAAATTTAACCCTAAAGATTTTACAAAAACTATTTTTCTGCACAATGTTCCCATTCTTAAATGATCACAGCACCGGAGAAATATCAAGTTAGTGGAATATAACTAAATAGAATAATAGTACAAATAGCGGTCGTGGGAGACGGTGACTGACATCGTGATCAGTTCATTCTGTACAACGTTACAAATGATAAAGTAGATATTTGTGTCTTAAAAGTAGTTCCCGTATACGTTCTTACTTGTTCTATCAGAGAAGTACATAAAAATACCGAAAGTAGAGCACAGGAATAAAGGTAGGCATATCCAGTAGTTCAAGTAGAGCAATACGATTATCCTTGGAACTTTACTTCGGATGCAGCTCAAGATGGTTTATCGGCAAATCTGCGGCCTTATGCTCAGATTCTAATTGGGCTTCAAAGCACGAAAGCCGTCTTCATGTTACGCCAATTAGTAGGCCAATGTTATAAGTATTAAGCCGCGAGTGCATGCAAGTATTTGCTACTGGCCGCTGTTATATTCAAAGAAAACCGTGGTTGTGCCCGTGCTACTAGGGGTCAGATAGGCTAACATAGTAGTAACAGATTTTAAGCTGTTGAAAATAGGACTAAGACGTTCCTCCAATTAGCTGAAACCAACACCCGATTCATTAGAGACAGAAAACTAATTCCTCGCTAGTGGGTCTGTGACGCTTCGCCTTGTGTGTGTGTGATCCGCGCAATCGCGACCAGCTAAGTAATGAAAATAAAAAGAGTATATTGGACATTACAATAAGTAAAGATTACATTTTTTCTTAGAATGCAATGTCGTTTACTGCTGTCTGTCCATTATGAAGAATGTATTGAAGATGATAGCTATGCACTGAAAGCCGAGTAGAACATCCGTAGGTTGACCACACAAGCGACTGGACCAAAGTGATCAACATAGCGGGGTGTTCGGCATACCCATGTTCTCTACCAAAACTTAGCATAACCACTTTCGTGTTTTGAGTAGTATGGTACAAAATTTATTTTTCCATAAACCTGTTTAATGCCCATTATAGGAGGCAAAATTAGTTCAACGGTACAGTCTTATAATAATTGGAATGAATTGTGCAATTCTCAGGTTAATTCATTTTTTGACGAAAAAGACAATCGTTTATGTTTCTCTTATCAATCTATCAACACATGCCACACTACTAAGCAAGCTTTGACACCTTTTTAAAGCAACTGATTTCATTTGCACTAAAATATGTCTGACTTCAACTTTTTTGGCTTTTCTGTGATTTTCTATTGTAACTCAATACCTCGTCTTCTTCACTAGAACCATCAGGCGTTTTGTCGTTTTTCCTTATGGGAGTAACGCAGCCAGTATCTTGGAAAATAGCATATTGGTCCGGTTAATGCAAGTTCTCAACTCATCATCCAATTCAACAAGCTCTTAAAAATTTATTCAGTCAGATTATGACAATGGAGATGGAGTGCCTAATAAGGCGACACATCCCGCTTGAGGGATTGAACAAAACCGGCTTTTCTGAAACACGTCTGTATTATTTTTGGTTAAACTTTGAAGTAAGCACAACTTATATAAAGCATAGCGTCCAAGACATAAACTGAAGTAACAGATGTGGTTCCTTCAATATGCGGATTATTAGTATGGAAATTTGCTCGAGCCCATTGCATGAACTGAGCTCCGCAGTGCATTCTGAATATTATGTTGATCCCTTGATCCAGAAAATGAATTTGTGTGCTCATGATTGAAGGCAGACACTTAAATGTAATGCTTTTTGAAATATGTTACATGTGTGTGACTAGGATAAATTCCTACTGTTAGGAGGATGATATTTACTTATTCCTTGTGCATACTTCTGATCCACTCCTCAAATATGACGGCAATCATGCACGCAGATCAGTTTTGAACTCTGGGTAACTGGGTGATTAAAAGAACTTAGGTTTTTGAATGTACGTGTCATAGCTAATTTAACAATGACCAGGTGCTTTATATTCTCCTAACTTAAACCGGACAACAGCATTGTGAAACGTTCTTTGGAATGTTTTCCACTCTTACATTTGTCATTCTTTCTATCAAGCGTCATGTTAGGCATCGCCTTGAAAAACAAACCGCACATGTTTGCGTTGAAAACCTTGAAATTTTTGAATGTCTTGCTGAATTTGAAAATGTTTCGATGGACTATTGGACAAACTTTTCAGACATACCATTGGATTCACTACACAAATATGGTTGGGGAAATTTCATGTTTGACTTTAGATTTCCATTGCCAACTATTGGATACTTGAAAATATGCAACCCCAAATATTGTGTCTTTTAGAATTTTTTGAAACAGTTGCCCAGAAATTAGAGCGTTAGGTGTTGTCAAATTCTTGAACCAACGCATTGTATCCTCCTTGAATCCATCGTGTGAAATTTTCTGCCTCTTCCGCTGTAGATCACTCTTCATTGTAGTATCGCTTCAAGTAATCCTTTTATGTTTTGGATGTTGTTAACAGTTGCATGGTTAAAACCAAGGTGCTCTTCCGTCTTCCTTCGGCAACTGCTTTATTTAAAATGAAATCTGCAAACGCATATATATGAAAAAACACCCGACCGTAATCAAGCAAGCTCACATTGAATCTGCAGGCCCGGTGTACTACCACATGAGCGTGAGTTCAGAACCAAAGCAAAGGCAAAACTCTCCTTAGACTGAATAAGTTATTTTTTATTAGGCACAGGCTGGCTGCCCACCAATTGAAATAGTCAGTTAACCTTGCTAGCGGTTGAAAAATATAGCTGATTGGTTCTGGTTCGGAATAAAGTAGCGACATAAATATGCATCCGCAAATATATCTGACCTATGCAACCTTATTTGTTTGTATACCGGAGCGCAAAAACAATTCATTACTTTAACTGATATGTGTGCCACATTTGTTTTAATTTGCGGAAACGTCGTCATGTCAATCGACAAATGAATAAATAGTGTGAGTACTGATATTGAGATAGCCCTGACAGACATGATTCTCCTGCAAAGTGTTCGACCCAGCATGACCGGCCGAGCACACGTTATTAACAATAAGACCCACATAGCGAGATGATGGACACTTCGGCGATGCAACTTGTTGATACTCGTGGGTACCTTTTGCACCCGAGACACAGCATGGTATAATGACATCCAATGTTCACCATTTAAACCGATCACTAACTAAATTCTCTTATGATGCCTGCCCTGTCGCTGTCATGCAGTTAAATTAATATGGTTGGAGAACGGAATTTCCGCGCAATTTAAATCCTAGCTTCTCCCATTGCATAATTCATGACAAGCATGCTAGAAATTGTCGACATTTCAGAAAGGCATCTCAGAATTATTGCCTATTAGCAAATAACTGATGATCTATGTAATAAACAAAGATGCACGGCTTGGTCTCAGCAAATATGTGACGCTGCTCTTCCCTATATTGGCTGCCTTGAATACGTCAATGGAATTTTTGAGGAATCCAAGTTCTTCATCCATTATGATATCCTGTCTAGCCTCGCTTGTGCCTAAAACTGGTCTTTCCTAGGCGAAGAGCCTCCTGATGCCATGTGAAAGGCGGTGAGAACTTACTTCACCGGTTTATAAATTAATGTGTTTTAAAGCAGTCTTCACCTAAGGAAACAAAGCCTATCCTGTGGTACAGCTTCTCTAAAATGGATTGCTCTATAAGACCGCTTGACGCGCTTGTCAATCTAGTCCGAGAGTGCAACATGGGTGCTCCTACAATCTCATCCTTCAAAGCCCAATTTCTGAAGTCTTTTCTTTTGGGGCCTGATGCGAATTTGCGGAGTTTATTTGTTTGCTAAGCCTATCAAAGATGACTGGATTAGGTTTTATTCGGTGCAGTCATACTGGAACGTGTAACAAGTTCCATGTATGCCAGTGTAGCGGAAGAGGCCAGGGGACGTTTGATGAACGACCGTTGCCTTTGCTCTGATGCTAGACGAATCCTCGCCCTAGGAATTGCATTATTATAGGGCCGTGTAGATCTTGCATTTTGCATGTGGTGTAAATCGGCTATTTTGAAGTGAATGTTTGGAACAAAATCCAGCTGCTCCGACAAACTTGAGCTGCAGTTTGTTAGACATGCTCACCGATCTTAAAGTAGTCCTAGTAGCGTATTCTTACTGCAGTGATGTTATGGCAGTGAGACATTGGTTTATCATCAATAGTAAGAAAACGGGTGTAAAATGCCGCATAACATTAGTTGACGGATAATAACGTCTTACATTTCGAACTCCACGAATCAACCGTAGGCTAGTCACACTGGAATTCAAGGTGAACCTTGCTGACACTCATAGGATTAAACGTGAAAACAATTTATAAATCTTCGGGAAATAGAAATGGTTTACTCATGAAAAGACTCCAAAATTGGCACTCTTATATAATAGTAATAGTAAAAGGCCTAATAAAATGCCTCGCACCAAGCTATTTTTGCCTGACTTAGGTGTGATTGCATTATTTTGAAGCTAGACAACCCAGGGTCTGTTCTTGTGGTAAGAATCGAGTTATGGCAACACATGTTTGCGTGCGCCTTGGGTAATTGTTATGGTTAAGGGCAATAATGCGGAACACGTTCAAGTGCCATACCATGACAAGTTTGAAGACAGTATCTCGTTAACGGCAATCAAGCGAACTAGTCAAACGTTTGAGGCATTTCTCGGGACGTGTTATGCAAGATCTTCAGTTTATGAAGCCGTGGTGTATCAAATACTTTTCCCGCTCGGGGCGGAAATAAAATGCTCCGCCACGGTATTTGTAACTATGTAAACCCACATACTTGGCTCAGGGTAAAGTGAACATTGGTTTCGAGGAAATGGCCAATTCTTTGAGACACTGATATAAATGTGATGAAAATGACCACGATGGAACACGTTTAGGGGATTGCTGGAAAAAACGTTTGCACACGCGTGACACATGGTTAAAAGTTGCAATCTGTTATACTGCATACCATTTAACATCCACAACCCTCACGCCATCCACATATTTTATCCTTTACATTTAAATATATAAATTTAATACATTGTTTGTTCCTGATTACACGAAGAACGCCTGCACATGCATGATCATGGTAAGGGTACAATATGTGCTCAGTTAATGAAAAATGGAACAGTAGCGTTGTCAATTATGTTGATGGAAAATGTATGTGTGTGGACATGTAGACCTTTGTAGACGTGTTTATGGGATTTTTAAAAGCTTTCCTGCACTTGCTTGATATTTGTGGAGTTGACGCGGTCGTCCGGATAAGTAAGGGGTGACTAGTTGGTGTTGGGTCACAACCGCTACGTCCCAGCGTTGTTAAGCAGACATTTTTGGTTTTTTGTATGGTGAACGCTTGCCAGGCGAAGACACACTATGTGCTGGAACAAGCAACGGTGCTAAAGACCTCACACCCACTCACTTGCTGCACGGGGAGGACCGCCACCCTCTAATCCTCTATGTTATGCCACTATTAGGAAGCCGTGCTGTGGTGTTGTTATGATTTCCCGTCATCAAAATTCAACAATGTAAACTTTAATTTTCATCATTTTGAAAAAGCAAAACTTGTAGCTGGTTGCGCTTTCCTTGTACTAGGACTGATTAATTATTGGGAGAAACAACTACAGTCTTCCCATATACCAGAACAATACCGGCTTTCACAAATATAGAAAAAGATTCAAAATATTATAGAGATAACGGAGCGTAATTTTTAATAAGGTTGGCGGTAAATTGTTGGGTCCAGAAAACCAAGATAATTTAGTGAAGGGCATGAGATGATTATTATGACTGAGTGCGCATTCTATTTTCAGAGGTTATACTTAGTAAATGGTAGGATAACTTGCGCAGGAAGATCAGCAATAATGTTTAATTTTGAACAAAATTAGTTGTTAAAAGTGTTGTTTCTATGAGTACGATCACTTGTTAGTCGGGTGCTAAGAAATATCAAAGGAAACGGGTTTCCGTGGTTATGTTGCGTCTTTGCAATAATTCAGTAAATATGGGATTTTTATTATGGCTGACCAGAGCGAACCTTTCCCTTGTCATACGCCTGTTTGGCGTACGTTTTTGATGTCGCTCATAATGTTTTGTTTTTGCAATAGCTGCTTCAAAGCGACATGATTATATGGGTACATTTATCGGCAGTGGATACGAACATTGCATTACATGGAAAAAGATGATTGCATCTTGGCAACATCAAATTATGACTCTTCGAATGACATTTAGACAATCTTGATATGGCTACCAAAATCTATAATTAGATAGCGACGGAGTAATTGAATAAGCTCATTATCAAGAAACATAATAGTTGTGGTTACTTATGTTGTAGTATGTACCTGTTTAACCCTCCAAGTGTATATAAGCAAGACAATCGATTCAAGTATTTAGCAGGTACGGTATAAGATGGTTATTGAACCTCAGGCATGATGAAGTCCCTCCAAATACTTTTCCTTGGATGGGTAGTTCTGTAAAGTACAAAATGAGAATGTCCGCAAACAGCTAGCATACGGCGACCAAAGCACCGAATAAACATTTTCGCAAAAACATTCCTAATGTAACCCTGAAAAACCCAAACAATTGGCAGTCTCGCATGCCTAAGTATGTTGCAGTATAAATTTGCTCCGACTATTTGTGGTGTCGGTTTCTCGGTTCCAAGAGAAATATACCTTGATCACATTATTATAATTATTATTACTACTTAAGTACTCTAGAATTTTAGTTTGTCAGCGTATGGAATCGGACAAGAGTAAACATAACCCAAAGCTTCGGTGAACACTCTTAAACGATACGTACACATTTGGCGTTAATAATGCTGTGATATTTAGCAGTTGTGGGATAATAGATATGGAAACCAAGGAGAGGTATTGTCTCAATGGACTATAAACATTGTGTCACGTTCTACGTGGAAACCAGACTGAGTACAAACATATGAAAACAATGTCCGTCTCACTAAATGAATTATGGTTCAGATATATCATTGAGCTAAGCGTGTGAATCTGTGATGAATGGTATAGAAATTGGTAGGCGTGCCAACTGTTTGATTATGTTGGTGTGCATTTCTGCCAATAAAGAATAACGATTTCATTGTCAACACTTGGAGATGTTCAGAGCAATGCTGAAAGGCAGCGCAGATAACGGTAATATGCGAAACAGAAAATCTATGGTGGTGACATTCTAAACAGCACGCAACGTGTAATGCTAGACGATGATCAGGAATAAGCTAAATTGTTAATGTGTTTAAAGGTTTTCTTACAAAACGGGTAGATGCGAGAACAGAAAATATTCTAACCTAAACTATCACACAACTATTATTCTAGCATTCCTTTCAATGGTTAATTAGGCGATCACCTTAAGACAATCGGGGGAATTTACAATTTAGAAATGTCTTTGCAACTAAAACTAAGCATATAATTAAGAATAGACAAGCCCATATACAAACCGAACACAGGGGCAGAATAAGGTAGCACGGATGAGGTCTGTATGCAAAAGTTATAATTTTGTGCATCGCAAAACGTTTTGTCAAGTATTTAACATCTTTGGTCGGAATTTACTAACCAAAGCTCGAAACCATTTTTGTATCTTGAAATAAAATATAGATGTCGAATTTGGTACAGTTAGTTATCTAAATTGCAAAGCACTATTAAGCTATGCAGTTATTCTGGCGGCAGAAGGCGGATTACCGGGTTATTTAAACTACCGTGCTTCGCATTTGGTGAACATCAGTCATTTACGGTTGATGTCCACACCATCCCCAGTCATACAATATTTAGCGAAATTCAAAAGTGTTTACTGCGTGTGGAGAAACATATTGTAAGGACGTAAGAATTCCCATTTAGAGTCAAAAGAACACCAGACAATAGGTGAACAATTGTTTTTGATGATTCTCTTCAGACCAATACAATCATATTTAAGGGTATAAAAATCAACTGAAATCAACTCATTGAATCAAGTTACATAGTCAATTAATGGATCAGTGAGGGAGGCTAAAAGTTGGCCATTGAACTGACAGGTCGATTGCATGTTATCGAGCTTAATCTGTGGCAATCGACCTCAGTATCGTTCGTTCTAGCTGGCCAGCGAAGATGTAAGGCATGCAGTAACTTCCTTTGCCAGCATATTGAAGGTTGAAATAACCGAATGCAAATCGATTCAGCTGCCGCGAGCGCACGGAGGCGCAAACCTCTTGATTGATGCTGAGTGACCCTGTAAATTATCCTGAAGGCAGGCTTTAGGTCGACTTGGGGCCCCGTGTCGACAATATGGGCCAAAACGGCGCTGCTAATGGCCCCAGTTCCTCCTTGACGCCACCAGAGCGGGCAGTGCTTCTTCATGCGTTTGGACAAGTGCCGTGCATTTCGACCAATATAATTAGCGTCACAAACGCACTTGAACTGATAAATAACCACAGATGAGGTCAGCAATGGCAGCGTATCCTTATTGCGTGAACAAACAAGTGGATCAGTAGAAAATGGGAAATTTAACCCGGCTGCTGCTCCTTCGTGCGCTCGCGACAGCTGAATCGATTTGCATTCGGTTGTTTCAACATTCATTATGCTGGCAAAAGAAGTTACTGCATGCCTTACAGCTTCCTTTGCCCGCTAGAACGAACGATACTGAGGTCCACTGCCACAGATCAAGCTCGATATCATGCAATCGACCTGTCAGATCAATGGTCAACTTTTAGCCTCCCTCACTGATCCGTTAATTAACTATGTAACTTGATACAATGAGTTGATTTCAGTTGAGTATTATTCCCTTAAATATGACTGTAATGGTCTGAAGCGAATCAACGGAAACAATTGTTCACCTATGGTCACGTGTTTATTTTAACTCTAAATGGGAATTTTCAAGTTGCTTAGATTATCCAAGCCTCCCTCAGTGGTGAAGGATCTTAATCAGTCCCTGAGTTTTTCCACAAAGCTTGCTGAAGCCAAAATCAATGTTCAGCTTTTCGATGAGTGTGTTGAGCGTAACGAGTATCCTGCTAGATTTTGGAAGCAGCCACGTCTTAATCGAATTTATCCTAATAGCAAGACGCTTAGGCGGCATGCGCTCAACCGACATGATACGGTGCAGTCCAAAATAGCGGAATTCGAAAGGAACTTAGAAAAACGCCATGCAGCAACGGAGGATTTTGCCGCAGAGGAAAAGCAGATGTTCTTGGATTATGTCCAGTCTATTACCAATAATCGTGTACATCGGAGGCATTCGGCTTTAGAAAAAACGCTGAGCCAGTTAAAACCGCAGGCTGTGTTTCCGAACAAGCCCGAAAGGTAGGTACACAACTTTTCTAGCGTGAAACTGGATACAAATTTAATTGAAGTTCTATGGCTCGGTTTGAAATTTTGTGCACCTAGACGTAGAGACAAGCAACTTTATTACGAGTTGCAATTTGAAAACCTATATGACAAAACAAATGGGTTAACACTTACGTCTAACATTGACCTCGAATGCTTTAAGCGCTTTTTGTTACATGGTTGCTATCAGTATCGTAAACCTCGTGTCCATAATTGCGGTCCATTAACAAGAATGCACCTAGATGCGCTAAAGGAGCTTAAACGCAAAGATGAGGTCATTCTGTGCAAACCGGACAAGGGTGCCGGTGTTGTGTTATTAGACAGAAAAGTTTATATTGACAAACTCACGACCATTCTAAGCGATAAGACAAAGTTTTCCTGCGACACGAGGAATGCTAACCAAACGGAACAGATTGAGGGACAGATCACTAAAGCCTCCAAATACTTCGGGCCAAGGGGTACCTAACCGATGCACTGTATGACAGTCTCAGACCTTGTGGCACAAACGTTCCGAGACTTTACGGCTTGCCAAAAATCCATAAGGCCTATATCCCACTTCGTCCTATTCTGTCAATGGTTAACTCCACCTACCACGCAGTTGCCCAGTGGCTGGTAGGAATTCTTGAGCCGATGAGACAACAGCTTGCGACTTACAGCCTGCGCGACAGTTTACAATTTGTCGAGAGCATCAAGGAGGCCAAAATTACGGTGAAAGTGATGCTCACCTTTGATGTTGTCTCGCTTTTCACTAACGTCCCGCTGATCGAAACCATTGATTACTTTAGCGAGCAGACAACGGAGTTGGAAATTAAGATCTGTATACCTTTGCTTGAATTGAACAAAACTTATTACTGCGGTGCACAGGGAATGTGCCATTTCTATTTAATGGTGAATTTTACCTGCAAAAAGATGGCGTAGCCATGGGATCCCCCCTCGGTCCATTTTTCCCTGATATTCTCATGACCAAACTTGAGCAAACAAAATTACAAGGGGAGATAAAATCTTTTGATTACTATCCTCGTTATATGGATGATATATTTACAGTGGCAGATAAAGGCATAAATCTGGATGATGTTCTCGATCGTTTTAACCGGGCTCATGCAGCATTGCAATTTACGTACAAGGTAGGAGTCCAGATGGCTCTTTCCAGCGGAAAGTCTACAGGAAAAATACGTGGATTGGTCAGTTCACGAATTTTCACAGTTTCGTCCCGCTGAGATATAAGCGAAAATTAATCCACTGCCTTACCAAAAGAGCAAGTAGAATTTGCTCGCAGGACACACTGGATGAGGAACTAGCCATTTTAAAGAATACGATGCGCGAGAATGGCTACCCTGATAGATTTGTTTCAAAGAAGTTTGAAGAAAAGCCCAAGCTGGTACCAGTTTTAACCGCGGTGAAGAAGGAGTTATTTTTAAGAATACCTATTAAGGGGGATGCCGCTGACGAGCGCCTAACCAAAATACTTTCAGCGGTAGTCAAATCGACATTTCGAGCAGCCATGTTAAATGTCCCATTTTCTACTGATCCACTTGTTTGTTCACGCAATAAGGATACGCTGCCATTGCTGACCTCATCTGTGGTTATTTATCAGTTCAAGTGCGTTTGTGACGCTAATTATATTGGTCGAAATGCACGGCAATTTGCCAAACGCATGAAGGAGCACTGCCCGCGCTGGTGGCGTCAAGGAGGAGCTGGGGCCATTAGTAGCGTCGTTTTGGCCCATATTGTCGACACAGGACCCCAACTCGACCTAAAGCCTGCCTTCAGGATAATTTACAGGGTCACCCAGCATCAATCAAGAGGTTTGCGCCTCCGTGCGCTCGCGACAGCTGAATCGATTTGCATTCGGTTGTTTTAACCTTCATTATGCTCGCAAACGAAGTTACTGCATGCCTTACATCTTCTCTGGCCAGCTAGAACGAACGATACTGAGGTCGATTGCCACAGATCAAGCTCGATAACATGCAATCGACCTGTCAGTTCAATGGTCAAGTTTTAGCCTCCCTCACTGATCCGTTAATTGACTATGTAACTTGATTCAATGAGTTGATTTCAGTTGATTATTATACCCTTAAATATGATTGTAATGGTCTGAAGAGAATCATCAAAAACAATTGTTCACCTGTGGTCTCGTGTTCTTTTGACGTAAGAATTGCTCGTAAGACGGGGTATTATTGTACGGCTCATATGAGTGCAAGCGAAATTAGATGAATTTATAAACGACCGGCCATACGCGCCTGTTTTTTGTAATCCAGCGAGATGAGTACAAACGGCCACAACGTGTTTTCGGCGATCGTTAACTCTTAACTAACTTCGCGCTGAGCGCTGAAGATCATGGCTAACAGTTGGCCTTGGAGCAATCAACGGTTATCTGTGTGTCTGGCTAACTACGCAGTGAAGTCTGCGTAGGCAAGAAAAGAGCGCCACCAAAACAGGCGTGAATGTACGCAGTGCTGGCTTCTCAACCTACTTGTTGTTTTAAATTAGCTATGGACGATTATAAGCACTGCAAGTCGTGTCAATCTCATTGATTCACTACCACTGATAATAGAGCAAGAGCAGACAAAGCAGTCGGGATAACGTAACATGCATGTTACTCGGCGCGCGCTGATTATTCGGTTTCATTGTGAATGCGGTTTAAACGCCGCATCATCTTCACGAAGATGCACTGCACTGAACGCAGGAATGCGTTCCGCCACCCCACCCCCCGGTACGGGCGTAAACCAGAGAAGAATTTCGAGCAAACTAGGAGTGTGTGTGACAAGAAGAGAACCGGACCTGCTAGCATCACCAATGGCGACTGTCGAGCTTGCGCTGTAGTTAGTGAAGTGTCAAAATGTCCCGACCTCAGCATTCATCGGATCACACGGCACTATGACACGACCCGATATGCGGTACACCGGGTGTTGCAGGGACGAAAGTTTGGAAGATTCTGTGCACTTTAAGTGCAGGTTTTGAAGCCCTACGGTCCAGAGAAGCGACACAAATTTTGCCGCCGGTTTCTGGATCACTCAGGGGATATTCTTCCTGTCATCTTTAAAGATGAGGCACTGTTTCATCTGTATGGAACCGTGAAACATTACTCTTGGGCTACCAGCAACCCAAGAAAAGATATAGCAGCATATGTGCACCACACTGTGAAACTGATGGATTGGGCTGGATTAACAAGCCAGAAAATCTTGGGTTTATGTTTCTTTTCCAGGAACGTGACCGGTCGATTATTGTTTTGAAGTACTAAAGCCTTGCCTCTTTCTAGTGTTGTTGTACTTGGAACTGCTGCAAACATTTGTGCTTCCCCATTTGGAGGCCGAAGGGGCATGCAGTTCCAATTATTGCAGCAGGATGTGCAACTCCACATGATGTTCCAACAGTGCTTGTTTACCTCATCGATAAATTTGCTCACCATTAGATCGTACGCGACGGACCAATGGAGTGGCCTGCTCGCTCAAGAAATTTAACCTTTCTAGCTTTTTTTATGCGGGGCTATCTGAAGCGGCGAGTGTACAACACAAAGCCGCGTACTTTGGACCAAGTGAAATAAAATATTGTACCCGAATGTCACGCGAGCACGAGGGCTACATTGGAGAAATGGCTCACCAAATGCACCAAGCGGTTTCTGCAATGCAAGTGGAACACCGGCGGACATATTCAAACACAGCATTCACTAGTATAGAGGCTCATTCTAATGCTTCGATGCTAAGCTAATTATCCTCTTTCACAAATGTCTTAAAGATGAAATTTGTCCACTGATTCATGGTGCTAATTATGTGTATGGTCTTATAGATTTTCTTACGTCCCGGCTGTCACTGAACACATGAACGTCATAGGCACCGAAACGTTAGAGGACTAGTTAAAGCGGAAGCAATGAGTAGCTATGATCTGAGGTTATTTCAGCCTTCATAGAAAGCCGGCTGTTTTGATGACACAGTTTAAGGCTATGGCCCCTAAAGCTGGTGTTCTAGATGAATTGCAGTATGTGGCAACATGCGTAAGGGGGGTTCTTCAGTATCTGGTAGGCTAATATGAAATCTCCAAGTAGACATCAATAGCGTTCACTGAACACTCCGAGTATTTTAGTCGCTTCAGGTAAGATAGGTTGCACGAACATTTGACACATTTTATTCTTCGACAATGGGAATTTTCGAGCGCTGCAAGGTAACGCTTTAGCCAAGCGTGCCAAGTCTGGATTGTGTATTCGACATAGGAATCCATTAGGCACTTAGCATCATAGAGAAGCTGCATGAATCCAAACTTCCGAATGCTATCCACAAGCAAACAACATGTTGGTTTTTTACTTTCGAAACGGATTCCGACTGTTTGGAATAAGCGAATTCGTCCTGCACCAACATACCAAGGTCAAGTTCCTGAGGACTTGTTTGCAGGTCGTATGCCACAATTTTGTAGATATAGGCGTGCCTACGAAGCATGTAGACAACATGTCACTTGAACACATCGAATGGTAGTGAATTCCATGCCGTTTGACGCCAGGTCCCATCTCGGTCGCACATGACTGATCTTGTGTTGGTCCATTCCCTTGATCACGGGTGAACTTTTAACGCTATCCGCAAGAAGTAACATATTTGAGGTGATGTCTCTCGCAAGTTTGTCGCACTCTACTCAATGACGATCGGGCAGAGATGTTTCACTCCAACCTCTAAATTGAGTTCACGGAGAAATTTACTAACCCATCCTAATACTACACTGCCAACACTTGCCTGGTAACCCATCAATATGTCAACGCGGATCGCTTCCATGACTTTGGCAAGCGCAGGGAAAGTGTTATCGGACGGTAATTGGTAGGATCAGACGGACTTCTCTGAAAGAATTCGGCAAGTGGTTGTGCAAAGTGAATGGCTTCTACCTAAAGTGCTTTAGGGTGAAGGTTATCTACTCTTAGAAATCTGTGTGTACGCAAGAATAGTAGTTTTTTCGGCACAATTTTGCTGTGAATTTTATCCTGAATAACAATAATGGTGCAGTGACAGAAGCAAGTATAAAATGTGTGGTTAGTTCCCATTAGAAATTAGGCCAAATAGAGGCGTCGCCGCCGCAAGCTGCAAATGCGGAAGACTCCTGGACGTTTATAAGAGTGGAACTGACGTTATTTGTTGGAATAATAGACCTATCTAAATACATTAGTCCTATAAGTGCTTGGCAAAATATATCGACGGCGGCATAAATGGTGGGACGATTCATCATGTTTGATTCTTCCAACGACATTAAAGCGTATAAATCATCCAGGTCGTTTTGCTACGTGGAAACAAATGAGCAAACGTTGCAATTTCAAAGAACGGTGCATATCCGTCACAATACTACTCCAAAGAGAATCTTTGCTTAACTAGATTGGCATCTGAATCTGGCATTTGATTTATGTTTGATATAAAGTAAAAGCGGACAGCCTCTACAAATAATCAGATGTCTGTACAGATATTGATGTGTGCCGCAGATATCAAACCCAACATTTTAGTTTGCGGTGTCGAGGAGTTGCAATAACAACTCTCCAAACTAGATCATAATATACGTGATGTGCGTGACTTACCACATCCACTGATTCTCAAGTCTCTATCAAGCATCACCTCATATGATTTGACTGAATTGGTCTGCAGGTCGCTCTCCGAATTTTCATTGTCAAGTGACTGGAAATGCCTCGTCGTATAGCCGATATCAGAAAGCGTTGACCTAAGCAAGGCGCTAAATTATGCTGTTAATTATTTTGAATAAAGTTTTAAATAAGTTTCTACAATGGATGTTCAAAACGATTAATATGTGAATCTAGCCCAGCATGGTTTATTGCTATGCTGTCTATGCATTACCAAATTGCTCAGGAAGAAACATGGATGGCTAAGATAGTGAAGCGTGGATGTCCGTCGACGTGATCCACAGTGAATTTAGTGAGGCGTTAGAAGAAGCAAACTATGAGGTCCTCCCCTTAATCTGAGCATATGATATGTTGGTGGATTCCAATACCAACATGTCCTTGGATTAAAATAAATGATAATATCCCTGGTTCGGCCTGTTTATACAGATTTTGAGCTGTTCGCCGGGCTTTGTGATTATTCTGCAGACGTATCGTTACCTGACAAGGCAATATTATTCGTGCGGCTACAATAAGAATAAATATTAATGTCGCTTGCGAGGGGCTGCGAACCAGGCTACTGAAGCCGCCATGATGATGCTGCTTTGTCAGGCAACGAAAAGTGTGCAAAATAATCACTCAGTTCGATAAATAGCTCAAAATCAGGATTCTAGAGTTCGCTTTGGACCACAATGAAGACTACAGGCCAATTGCTATTTAACTGACTTATATCCCACTGCAAGTGAAGTGTCTAAAGGCACAGCGCTGAGGCCGTTTCTAATCTTAACTCATACCGAGGTTTTACCATATGTTCTTAAGCCACCGTATGCGCAGTTTGAGGAAGACTTGTAGTAAGTTTGAGTCATGAGTCTAGGGAAGGATGTTGTGAGCCAAACTTACAACCTCGACAGCTAAGCATGACGTCTAACCCCTTCAATGAACGATCCTTGTGTTCTCTAGCGCTGCCACTTGAAGTCCGTAAAACGCAGGAGAAGGTTATATCTTAACGGACTTCGTATTTGTCGGTAGCTCAAACGCAGCTTCTGTACATGGTCTGAAGAGGTTACCATTTGTCTCTTTGTCTCCATCATATAATCACTGTCAGCACGCAGCTTGCCCGCCTAAAGTTCCTTTGCTAGTGGTTGAACATAAAATATTGAATGTCTCCAACAACGTGCCACTTGGTTTACTAAAAGTACAGTAGGAAGACCAGCGCCAGAAAACCAGTCATTTCACTATTTTATGACTGTGTTGATTGATACAGCGATGCAGCCACATTTTTATAACCTGCGATTAAAACATTCATATTCTGAAATCCCTGAGGTACAGTTCATTGCCCACCAGCAAGATGTAAGCCAACAGTTTCTTACTATTCAGTTAAATAAACATTGCAACAAAATTCAAAAAGGCAGACATGACATCCAAATTACACGGTATATTCACCAAAGAAGAATTCATGATTGCTGAGATATTCACCGATGCTCCTCTATGCCGCAGTGGTCATGCATACTTTATTATCGTATACGCCAGATAAATGGAGTACCTCAAAAATAATACCCAAGCGACGGGGATCAAGACAACTACGAACATTAGCTAAGCTAGTTGAAATGATTAACTGGAAATCATTGGTGGAGACATAATGGATAATGACTGCAAAAGTTTTGTCTGGAAGTTTAAAAACTTGATTGCTGATTCAGCAGAAACTATGACTATCCGATCGCACAACCTTTTCTCGTTTTTCACTGAGTAGGACCCGAAAATGCGTGAAAAATCGGAATGCAGCTTACGATGATCACAAAGTCGACGCGAGCTCGAACATCTGGAAAAACTATGTCGTGCACCGTATCAATTGTGTTCAACTAGGGGACGATGACATACCAGCGCATCAACAGCTTTTAACTGCACGATTCTTTTTGAGTCAAAAGCTACCGTCCAATCATTTGCATAGCTTTTGCAAAGTGCAAATTGACTTCAAGTTATGGTTTTGTCTTTTATTCTAGGACCTTTCTAGCTGCAAAATTGTTTTTACCGTAATTATTTTAACCTTTCTAACGTTTCCATTGTAGCATGAATTATACGGCTTGTTCTTTGTCCAGTTTGTTCTAGCCATTGTTGACGAGCATAAAACAACGCTTAGTTTTTAATTAATTTTACAAATTTCGTTTTCACACATTACAAGGCAAAACAGGACTTAGGTTTATCAGTTATCAATGATCCAAATATACTTTGACTTCTCCCGCAAATAAAGTTGCACTGCACTAGACTGTGAGTGATTTTGAGCATACCTTATTTATCATAACTCTCAAAGAACAATTACGGACACCAGACGTTTGCACGTTGTTCGCATCACTAACGACCTCTTAATTTGCCAATTGAAATATGGAGCACAAAGACATTATTATTATATACTTCTTTGGGCGTTTATAGGAATTCACTATGTGGCTCAATTATATATTATCGCTCTATGTGTGCAAGGCGTTCAAGCAAGCAAGTTAAATGACTCCTGTATTCATCGTTTTTAAAGAATAAACACGGTAAACCATGGGTTGTGCTGTGGTTGGGTTACCTACGTCATGAATACTGTAGTTTTTTCTTATTTGCTATATTTAAACTGAGAAAGATGGGCGGCATGGAATCCCAGAATAATCAATTTCTTTAAAGCTGTGCTTAAAAACCTGAACTAACAATTATCATACTAGTTACATGGATGTAGGCCATAGCTAATCTCACGTCAGATCTAAAATTCTACGCCAAATGATGCATTGATGTACAGCAACCACGTGGTGCTTAAAACTGCAGCATGGAGTAGCTCGCATAATGTAAACGATAATACCGATCCACAATATTTGGCAAATCATTAGTTAAAATATTAGTCACAATGACGTACGCCAATCAACTTGCTGCGTTAGCTGAATATATGATCATAATTGCACAGAAGATTAATGAATTGAAACACGCTGCACAATGAAAGAGATCTGGTCTTTCTATGAGAGTATTGTCTGGTATGAAATGGTAAACAATTCAACCACGGTTCAGTAATATTTTCCATGACGAATTATATGCGGTGACTTACCTGATTGAAAGCAGTGAGTTGTGATGATAATCCCTAAAATGCATAGTGTGCTAAAGGTGGAAGTTTGCTAAAAAGTGTCCATTATCTGGTTGCAAACATGCAAGTGTTTCATTCGTATGAGTTTTAGAAGTCAAGTTGAATATACAGATGGACAGTCCGAATGATTCATGTACTATGATATATTTATAGACTAGTTTTGCCTCAGGTTCTAGCCAAATAGTCACTATGATTGTTTATTGCGTTAAACAAATGTGGATGAAGCCTTTCTTTGAATTAGGCTGCATGGAAGTAGATACACAGGAGACGGTGCTATGGAAGGGCGTATTACTTCACTTAAACGGAAGGCTATATCTATATTTAGTTTCACTCTCAAACTATTAATCTTCCACTGATTTAAGACAATAGAACTCTTTCAACACTACATTGGAGCCATTAAATTATTCGAGCAAGTTACTCCACTATTGGATTTGGTTGTGTAATACGATCAGGCTGTGTCTCACAATGTTAGCAACTATCTCATTTATATGTTTATATTTGTAAGTGATCATGAAGCGTGGTGCGCTTTTTATGCGTAGTATTAATGTTAATCCACTTTCTGTACGGTCCCAGTAATGTAACTAACACTTTCACTGAGTTCATTTTTGCAAATCGTTTACTTCACGGTTCGTTAAAGGAACTACTAACAAACGTTACAATGGTAAAACGGCAAAGAATCTGCACCAACACTTCTGGATAGCGGTTCAAAACAAAATAGTGTCAAACGAAAGCGCACTGTCAGCTTATGTGTAGAGACTGCAGTACACCTATCCTTTTCATCCGGCTTTATCTAGTGGGCGCTTTGAAGAGTGCAATCAGCACTGCAGTTCCGGTGTCAACTTGACGTCCGCTGTATTCCACCGAACAAAGCAAGCAATGACTAGGCAGCCCTGTTATAAAACACGTAGTTCCAAACAATTTTCGGTTTATTGGCAATGCAAAATACCATTTTGGTTTACGTAGTATGTTTAAATATTATTTCCAAATTGTTTCACCGGTAGTTACTTGATCCGAATTCGTTTTTCAAACAGAAAAACCCATAATTGCAATAAATCCAACCTTTCAGTGTTTCCAAAACAGTATGCTCTGCCAGCACTTTCAAAAGAGCTGGCGGTTGTTTTTAAACGTTTATTGATAATATGAGTTAATGCACGGAACCAATTAAACAATTTACCAACATTTCAATTCGCATATCTCACCTTGGTCCTGAAAAGTAAACTAAGTGATGCAGCCTGTGTGCAACGATCAGTTGTTCAATTTGTTTGCATTTAAATGTTTTGAATTATATTTTACCTACGGAGGCTAAAACGACACTTTAAATGTCCGCTGTCACTCCTCGAACATCTTAACTTCCATGGATTTGAAAGAACTCAATATTGCTGGACATTGAAACGCAATTTTAATTACTGCCTTCGTCGTTTGCTGTAGACGTGCATTACATGCACTGACGTATTAATACGTCACAAATAATAATAATAATAATAATACAAATTGTTATGCCTAACGATACTTCATTTGCCCAGCCCGATAGTAACATTGATGTGCGTTCCAACAATTTACAGAGTATCAGCACCCTCCGTCTCATTGTGGCTTGATGTTTAAGGACATATCCGATGGTTTAAAGTTGCACTGCCCAGTCGTTAATTCGGATATATTTACTGATGTTTCATTAAGTTCTATATTGCAGTCCATCTTACATTATATTACATTATATATTACATTATATATTACATTCCACAGTACATTGTAATTGCAAAAGTTAATGGCGTCCAGGTGTGAAAATACAGTCACACTGTATGAACATATGTCAAACCATAAATACAGCCGTTAGAAATGTCGTGCAGTAAAAGATAGACGCATAGTTCTCCCAACACTCAAAAACGTTACCACAACGATCACAAAATCAAACATAAGACTATTCACAAAAGCAACAGAGTACTTGCGCCTTTACATTGACCGTTGCCATTTTATCCAAATCGTCTTTATATTAGTTACTGTATATATAATAATTTTTGAGGAATGTACTATAAATAAACATAGTGCGCCATTAGACATTTTCCTTCTTGCTCCATCGTACATCGGGTACGTGCGCAGGATCAGATCACTGATTCCTGCGCATTTAAATAACTTACAGTTGCGCGATTGGTTTATCAGGTGCGGTGCTTTCTCGAAACCTGCAATCTGCTGGGTGGGCATCTAGGAAGTTGTTGAACTACGACTCCTAACTCTCCCTGACCATATCTTCGGAAAACAATTTACATATTTTGTCACTACACGCTTAAAGCCTATAGGTTGAGCTACTTGTTTCAGATCCGAGACAAGCACTTTGTACCAGTGGCTGCAAGTGCTGCCTGTTGCACGTATTCGCAGCAGTCGCCTCAGCGTGCGGAAGGGATCCATCTTCAATACCTGATGCGTATTGTTATGCGGGCAAAATGTAACCGATGATACGACGGTGGTGTACGGCTCAGCTTATCTGCAACATTCGTTCTATGGCACCGTAAATATGGAATAATTCTTACAGCTACATACTGAATCCGTTACAGCCTCTGCATCTTGCCACGTGTGATTGCACACTAGGCAGGTGATCCGTACTCGTGCATCGGTTTTATGGAGGAAGCGAAAACATGAGTGGTATGTAGCGGTTGGTCGGCCAGAGCATAATTACGCCCAATACCAACCTTCCTTAGGCTCATATCTTACCACTTTATAACTAGGAGTCGCAAGTCAGTGTTTCCACCATGTGGGAACCCGTATTTCGTCGATACAACGTTGAAAGAACTGAGCTAATCGTTCGGCCAGGTTCATGACCATTGTCTTCAAGGCCTTCAATGTGATGTCGTCCACGCCAGGTGAGCTGTGCAATAAAATTAGCGATTCCATCACATTGGCAGCCGTGAATCACACGTAGTTAAACCCTTGTAGCGATAGCATCTGTGTAAAAAGCGGATGAAATGTTGATTCCTTCTGGAAAGTAGGATGAAATGGTAGCAAAGCACGTTGTCTGCAACTTCTGCTGTTTGCACGGGGCCCTCTGTGGTTTGTAAAACCGGTATCCCGCGCTGTACTCGGCCGAGCTTATTGGCAGGGCTATACCGCAACTTGAATTTTGTAATGCATTTCTCCGCTTAGTGCTTTTGCCGGTCAATTTGACGCAGAAGTTTCTTTGCGGTGTGTAAGCAACACTGGTCAAGTTACTTGAACAGACATTTTAGGCCCTGCAGTCTAAATCCCTAAAAGACAAGCCTATTCTAGTGCGGCTCCTCAGAAGCGAATTCACTTCCTTTGAGCGAAGGACTTTGTTTTCGGACGCAGTTGCCACTAGCTTAGTGAAATTGCCAAATTCAGGTGACATAAAGCAGCTTCTCGGACAGAAAGGACCAGTCGGTTTCTTGAATGAGATTATACAGGATACCGTAATGTGCAATGACACAGGTTTCGACATTGATCTCACCGACGAATTCCGAGTAACAGATGAAACGAAAGAGCAAAAACCACGTGATGGCTACTGCCAAGCGGCGAATCTATGGTCACGGCGTCGACAATTAGTTCCTCCTTGGAGAGCACAAGGTCCAAAACAGCTGCTGTGTCAGCCGTTCCGAATCGCGTGGGAGAGGAGACATGGTTGTATAGAGATACATCAGCGATCACCTCTTGCAAATCAGCCTTGAATTGTTCGCTGTGCGATTCTGGAACTTTGCTTGCATGCAGTTTGAATTCCCCAAACAAAAGGACGTGTCTTCATGGTCGTGCAAGCAATCTTTTATCCCGGAAGCTAGGCATTGATCTATTTCCAAGGTGAACATGCAGGACCGTAAACTGTTGCTAGTTAGCATACATCACCATAATTTCCGTGCATACGACACAAGAGAATTGACGACTATTATTTCTGTGTCCTCAATGATATCAACATGCAGGTCCGATTGATAATATTGGAGCATTCCCTCTCCTCTACTACTTCGATCATTTCGTATGGAGGTCGTGTCGGCTAGTGCAATCTCAGCATCCGTGAGCTCCGTGTTCAGCCATATTTCTGTGACCATAACTAGGTCCCAAAAAGTGGAGACCTGAGGAATACGGAGTTGGATTAGCTTAATGAGAATAACTTGTGCATTGATATACAAGCAGATAAGGGCACCGGTGGTCAGAAGCGTGGTTGTGAATGCTGGTTTCCAGTGAGGGTCTATGCCGACCCTTGGGCAGTCGGCTGCCGGTCGATTATTTTATGACCGATGGCGCGGGCCCTAGTGCCAGTTCAGGTTATTGTATAGAGCTCTCAGCACCAACAAGTGGGTAACCATTCTGTCCTCCTGCAGTAGCCTGTGTATTTTGGTAGTATTTTAGTTCTGAGTTAAACGCTGACAGAATTGTATAGCTAAGTTGCTTGCTCAGTGTTGCATTGTCTACCTGTGGCATGATGCTTATCGATTTTATACGTATTTCGGGTGGTGGCAGTTTAGGCCGTTTTGCCACATTTTGATCACATGTTCTGCCATTAGTTCGGATTGCAATGATACTTTCATCACTCGGAACCATACCATTTGTAGATAAGTGATAGCGCTAATCTTGATGTGGAATTAGCGATAACATTTTCTAGTGAGAGCACTTTACGAATAAAACGCCATTCAACCCAGTCATGCGCTTTGACCTCTATCTCGTATAATGTCTAGAGCTTGGGGACAGTTTGAAAAAGGATAGATTTTGTCTTGTTGTTTACGCACGTCATTCGAGTTTTGGTTGTGTTTCTGGCTTTCGCTCCAAGGAACATCTACAAATATTCGAACAGTGCATGTGGTGGTTCGGCGACGAGTGGCTGACAAGAAAACTGCCTCTGCTTCATTACCTGACTGAAGTGCTACCTGGAGTTACCGCCGTTCACTGTAGTGTACGGAATTTGCGTGACGGATGAGAGTCATCACATTGACTGTTTTAGCTTTAACCTATTATTTGACACGGAGAGTATTACTGTTTCCAGTCTTATAGTAGCCTATCTTTTATGGAGTTCGCCAGAGATTCGGTCACATTGGAGCATATAACAGTCGGAAAATTATGGTAGTGTTTCACGTTCTCCTTCTTGGAGGGGCCACTGGCTGCTTTATTCGATTGGACAAATGATGCGGTGTTGAATTCCGTGGTGGTATTGGTAGTATTAACTCGTTTGGCAATGGGTTAGGTTACGATGGGTGGTGCCTCCGTCATCTCGGCAGCAAAGGCAGGTGCGTATGTTGTAGGGCCTTTAACATTGTTCAGTGTGGCGTGTCGTTCTGGTGAAAATGTGTAGCGAACATATCTTTATAAGCAGCCGCTAGTTTCGGGTTATCTAAATATGGATGGTTACTCTTATATTGTTCTGAAGTGGAGGTTGAGTTTGAGCATCTCTTTCGAGGCACTGTTTTGTCGGGTTCATGTGGGACAGCCTTCAGAGCTGCTGATTGCTCTACAATCTTTGTCAGCCTATCTTGCGTTTGCGCCAACGAGTGGAAGATACGTGAAGTTAGTGCAAAACCAGAGAGAATCGATCTCATTAGTAAGTCTTTTTATTTGGCTGAAACCAAATCGAGCAATTTGAGAATTGAAGTATTTTCGGCATTTGCTACATTCTATTCTAAATCGTGCAAGATTTACACAGCTATCAACACCGTAACGAACGTTCACTTCAACAGCTTTTGGCTCAGCCATCCCTGGGCAAGCAGTATGTGCCATTGTGACTGTAAGAACTGAGGGGATCGTTTGTTGCAGCGTCTACACATTTATGCTGATTGCAAACGCTGTCGGACAAGCTGGTGGTCTGGCAGGCACTGGTTAGATTGCTGTAGAACAAATCAAAAATGGCAGAAGCAGATGTCAGTTTGGCTATTTAGTGAGATTTCCGACAATAGCCCAAAAATATCCTCAAATTCGCAAAATGGAAAACTACACCGAAAGTAAAGTATTTGTGCACAACTCACAAGAAGGAAACACGTATAAACACAATACTCGCAAAGCAAAAGTGAAATCCAGCATGGTAAAGCAAAGTTCCAAAAATCTTGCGTCTGTCTTGTTTTGTAAAACTGAAGTGTCTAGCTAGTACGCACTCTTGCTCTTCCTGTAAAATTTAAACTAATTGTGAAAAAGACCCAGTAGCAATGATATGCCGCGTCAACAGGATAACATTCATAGTTTTTCTCTCCGGCAAACTGAGAGTTTGTTCAAATAGCTACCAGTGAAATTCGTTTTTCACAATGGGGATGCGTAAGTTTAAGTTTTTATTTGGTATGATACTGTTGGTTAGCACATCGTCCTCACGGTATATCATATCTTGATGTGCACAGGATTCATTTCGTAATTTATTGGGTTAGGGAACCGAAAATGGGGTCCTTTAAACAAAGGTCCAGTGGTGGCAGTAACAACGTAAGTATACAGAAAGTTCCAATGCTGACACACGAGTGGAATTAATGTCTCGATGACATAATAGCCGGTAAAATCAGACCCATCGCAATTATAATCTAATCCAAGATACACAGTTATCGTTCCCCATAACTCAGTGGAATTAGCCTTTTGCTAATGGTGCAAACCACTAGATGTTGCGCCTTCGCTTTCCTGATGGTTGACCGGAGAAATGTGTACAACTGACAAGACCCAACATAGAAAATTTATCGTCTGGTGTTATTCTGGATTGGTTGTTCACCTAGTTTGCTTGTAAGTTCATTGCCACATACTAAGTACATTTAGGGTTTCTTAGGTTTTGTCAATAGCTTCTCCTTCAATTATCAACCTTAATCTGGTCGTCCTTGCATTAGTCCCTTAACCGGCTCCAGCCCTAGGAAACCAGGACCATAAACATGTTTAACTCGCTCCGGTTTTTGAATTTTATATTGAATGCTGTTTACCGCTCACAGGTTCTAATCATGGATGGTGTCCTAATTCACAGCTGCACCTTGCTCTATTCAGGCTAAGAATATTATTACCAAATTCCGAGGTCGAATGCTTCCGTAATGCTAGAGTACGTAAATTCTAACAAGTTGCTGGGGTATAAGATAATACATGTGAATTAGGTAATTTGAAAATGTTTCTCACATTTAGCTTTGGTCAAACGTCCAAAACCGCTCCATCATTCACGCTGGGTATGGACTCAATTCTGATATGCGCACTGAAACGTGTAATAAGAAACAGGTAAATCTGCATACTTATCCAAGGTGATTTCAACATCGGACCTTTGGAATTCCAAGACATCTCTGAAGAACGGTGTAAAGCAGTTCTGTAAAAGCGTGTGATCGTACTGTTTAGGATACTCAAAAACGTCGGGAACCTAAAAACACTAAATGACTTTCCCACTAACCTCACCAACAGCGCTTGATGATTTTGGATTTTCAATAGACGTTACCAATATTTGAGAAGTGATATTCACATTTTTTATCAGAGCTTAAGCAAACCGAATGACTCTTTCTATGAGCTTACAAAGCTTAGGCAGTACAACATAACGCCACTCCGCGATTTGAAACTAGCAGTAAAATACAGCCAAGTGGACTCAAGCCACGGTTTATCCCCACTACGTGCTTATCAAAATTGGATTTCACCTATGAAGCATATAATTTTAGCCACTATATTAGCTGTATTCAAACGTCGTTTCGACAATGCGGCGGTTGCGTTGCACCACATGTTATTTAACATATGCATGTTCATAAATCACGCCCCCAACAAATAACACTTGTTTTACTGGAAAAGCAGTAGGCACTGACATTCCAATTTGTACTAAACCATAATGAACTATTCAAACGGACGGACACCTGCTCCGCAAGTTCACTGCGTCTATTTTTGCTGTTTGTAACTTTTCTCCCTTTCTTTCGAATACGCAATGCTACTATACTGCGAGAGGTGTAAATCTTCGGCATTATTATCCAAAATCTACCACTAAAACTTTGAGCCTTGACATATCTAACGTACATCTGCATGTATGGTGGCTGTATGACTTGGTCAGACTGAGATAAACATTATCCAACCACCACAAACGTCTCCAAAAGCATCAAGTGCATCATTAAAACTGGAAGCCAAATGACATCGAGTTATTTCTGTAACGCTCGATAAGTGTCAGTTGATTTTTTCCGCTCTTCTGTCAGGTTTCCTTATTGAGTGCGTTTTAAAGTTTTCACTGTGGCTGGGATGCACATATTTCATACCTATTATAGAGACGTTGTCTGGCGAGCGATATCCGGTACGTGATCTGCGCAGAAACGAACTTACGCAAATGCTCGATTCCGGGAATGAGGAGGTAAAACTGCAGGTAACACGACATTTGCTTTTAGCTGTGCTAAACGTTTATTTGGGCCTCAAACAACTGCTCCCTTTAACTATCTTACTAATATTATTAACCAAAATTAGCAGTGGCAAAATACTGAGTACGTTTTTGTCGGGGAACATGAAAACAACGATTGTCACTATAAGTTAGTGTTTGAATGAGACAAATAAAATATCTTCATAACCAACATCTAGTGGATGTTAGATTCTGTAGTACGTAGGATTTCAGCTCCGCACAAATCCCTTTATAACGTCTAGAATATAAAGTATAACTGCGTGTTAACTGTCCGTATATTTGGCTTTACATTCGTAAAAGGGTGCTTAGCGAAGAAACATTGCTGCAGACCATCAACCATATTCAAGCATATGAAACATCTCGTCAAATCCATCGCAGCTAATTTTTCGAATAGTCCGGTTATTCTGACGTTGTGATGAACAGACCAGGTTTTTTATTAACTGTTTGCCCGCACCACTT
The DNA here is from genome assembly GCA_944474145.2 of Dicrocoelium dendriticum. Taxonomy (NCBI): domain Eukaryota; kingdom Metazoa; phylum Platyhelminthes; class Trematoda; order Plagiorchiida; family Dicrocoeliidae; genus Dicrocoelium; species Dicrocoelium dendriticum. The sequence goes on from OX104070.1 coordinate 28,871,884, forward strand.
TTGTTATTTGTGATGCCTTTTACTGGGATTTAATCCTACTTGTCCATCACGGTAAGCCATATGTGTTCTATAACATCGTGGAATGTCTGACCCTGCAAGGTTTTGTCCGTTGATGGGATGCCATCGGTTTTAAACTGAGAGTACTTAATCATATGCATTACATTATGGATTTCACAGTGAGGGATCTCGGTCTAAACATGTTTATCTTTTTGTTACTTGTAGGCATGCATGCATATGTTTACTCTGCAAGCGCATGTGGTGGCGAAGAACGTGCATAATATTGAATGGTCATTTGGTAGTACGCGTTGTGTGGGTGTGTTGAGATGCGCAATCTCAATGTGGACCGCGAGTCCCATTGAACTGAACCTAGTTGTTTCGATCTCTAGCTCCGCAGCTAAGACAGGAGGATATTAGTTATTGCCCACCAGAAAACACTACACTCCATGAGAAGTTTCGACCTTAGTTGATCCTATCTGTTACAGCTGATTTCAAATGACCAAGGTTCCTTTCAGTAGATATCGTGGTCCATATTGAGGTTGCGGGTCGCAACCCATCCACATAACGTGTACTTAAAAGTGACCATCCAATCGGTCCTTAATCGCTGTGCCAAGTGTTGCCCGCGTTGATCTGGTAGCTTAGGAGTAGCGAGCACAGGTAAAATCCCAGTGATTCCCGGTTCGAAACCAGCCATCTATATATGATGAGATCAATTGAGATCGGAACTTGTTATGGAGGGTTAAGTATCAAGGAAGGCAACACATTTATTTCAACGAGCTACCTACTTACTTAAAAGTACCTGGATAGCGAAGTGGATGTCCACTTTCGACCATAAAACCGATGGCCAAGAAGGAGGGCGGCTGCTGCTGCAGTGAGGAAAATTATCAACATTACTTTGCTCTATTTGACGTTAGCATAGCTGCGCAAGCTATCATTCACTCTCTCCAACAAATGGATGCGTCTGAATCCAGCCATTAACATGTTTGTTAACAAGCTCATTGTGAGATAACTGGATTATCTCTCGCAAGTAGGTCTTACTAGGTTGCTGTTTGACAGCGTTAATTCTATCATTTTATAACCGAGGGATCCGCTTGTTGTGTGAAGAATCTGGGTTGTGTCATCATAAAAGAAACGACCCACAATGTCAGTCGGATTTGCATAAGAAGGATTTATCCAATTCGAAAAATTTGCTTGATTACGGGTGGTTTCAAATATGTGTTGTGATCGGTACATTGGGGAAGCGAGACGTGCATAATATCAATTTAATACTAAGAGATTCGTTTCACGTTTGTTCGTTGTCGATAAAATCATGTAAGAGCCCAGCCCATCTACAAGGACCTTTAGAGAGCGGTGCTTTGTAGGTTGAAGTAATCCGCAGTCATGCTATTTTATATATCGCAGCAAATGCGAATTCGGACTGAGGTAATGTTGGTGAAATATGCAACATGTAAAAAAGGCGTCTCAACTCGATAACCAAAATGCTTCTGAAACATTTGCTATTTCTTCATATACATGCTGGTATAGTAAAAATGAAGGCTGTAGGTGCATCATGCATTATCCTTTCTTATGTTGCCAAACAATCTTAAAGCAATGTATAATAACTAAGTGTCGATAAACTAGCCTATAATATGCCGATGGAACACTGCATTTCCGTGGTTACGTTGATGTTCCGTTTCTGGAATTATACAAGCAGGCTTAAAGAGTACATTTTGTTATTATTTATCGGCATCAGTGAAAACAGAACATGTAGGTATGGTCTATGTTCTGCGCTTTATTTTTGCAGTTATCTAGAATAGAGCAGTGTGATAGTGTTGAACTATGCGCTAACCGTGTGTTCAAATGTTTTAATATTAGTTTTGAAAATAGATACAATTTTCAATTATTACGGCGGAACAGCTGAGGAAAAGTTTTAAAGGCGCTTGTATGGATAAAGGCTATTATAACGCTAAGCTAACCTAGTCCTTTTGAAAATTGCCGGTAAATTGTGCCCAAACTTTTAACATATTCAAAGTATGTCAATGCTGAAGATGACCACGGTTATATGCTAGCCGTCGTCGTGTCATAGTACAGCGTTTTGAGATGGATTTCACAAATATGGAACAAAAGATTTTATAGTCAACATCAGTCATAATATAGACTATCAGTTTTCTAGTCTTTTTTATTGCAGGTGTATTCGACCCACAAACGCATCCGTTTTTCGGACAACGGCGCATGTATTTTAATGCGACAGAGGTGATTAGTCGTTCCGATTTGTTCAACAAGAAAAACCGTGCGTTTCCGATAGGATGCTAAGTTAATCTAAAGAACTTAGATCATTTGGTATATTAACTTATGCCACTACCTCTTAATTCAAAAAACGGGAGTTACGCGATGTGACGTTGTCGGCCGGTAATAAGAGGTCAGCGTCTAGGAGATGAAACCATGCTGTTCTCCTAACTTTTATATTTTGTTATCAATGTTTCGCACGAGGTAAAAACCAGCGTCTTTTGCCTACTAATTTTGGCTAAACTTTTTTACGCTATATTAAATCTGGATTAAGAAGTCGAGGGGAGGGCTAAATAAAGAAATTTTATGATGCCAATTTCGAAAGAAATACATATGGACTAAGGGATAACTGCCATAGACAGAATAAAGAAATTCGGTAAATCAGTAAGGTACACGGTGAGACCCAGCCGATTCAAACTAGGCGTTGTTGGTTTGGCAGAAAGGATGTCCTTTACCAAGGTGATCATTTAGGTTTAATAGCTTCGTCACGTCTGTCTGATCCAGCGTCTCTAAGCATTTTTCCCAGCAGGGCCAGATAGCAGACAAAATGAATACCGCCTGCCGGATTAGATTTATGCTCAATGCTAGAGGCCAAAACTCAAAATTAACAAGGAACAAATAAATTAACTTCAGCATTTGACGTTAAATATGGGTGGGCAACATGCAATATAAAAATAACAGTGAACACTTATATATTTATCAATTAATATTGTTATCATAGGAATACACAAAAAGATAATTACTTCAGACTTTTAGTACATCCGTTAAGATGGTCCAAATTAAACAACAACATGATTAGTGGGATTTTCCAACCGAAGCTTGACTTTCAAAATAGCACCAATATTTGGTTTGGTGTGGCTGTCTCCAAGCAAGAGTACTACTTTCAAATGTCCATCATTTGATCTCGTTTTATGAGTTAACTTCACATGCTTCAGTTCTGAGTATGTTTGCTCACAGGTGTTGTTGTTCCCAAACACTGATGTTATAACAGCGGCAAACGTCTTGGGTCTTGGAACTTTAGCATAAGGTAAGCAGCGGTAAAATTTAACAGGTGTTCCTCCGGTGTAATTCTGTTTCTAGAACTCATTTGACTGCAAATCAGTTAGCACCAACTACTGGTACATCATCAAGTTGCAATTAAACAGATTCTCGAACAGAAGAATTCTCCTCCCAGTTTGGTCAAGATTTGAAATTTCCCCTAAGAAATTCACATCACAAGTAATTTTTCTCAGGAAACTAAAAAGAGGGAGCTTCGGTGACCGTAATGCTAACTTCATTAAAACAGTGAAAATGAGCAAACTTTGCTCCTTCCAGTTTTAATTTAAA
>OX104070.1:28875756-29023175 GCA_944474145.2 Dicrocoelium dendriticum
CATGATGTTCCAACAGTGCTTGTTTACCTCATCGATAAATTTGCTCACCATTAGATCGTACGCGACGTACCAATGGAGTGGCCTGTTCGCTCAAGAAATTTAACCTTTCTAGATTTTTTTATGCGGGGCTATCTGAAGCGGCGAGTGTACAACACAAAGCCGCGTACTTTGGACCAAGTGAAATAAAATATTGTACCCGAATGTCACGGGAGCACGAGGGCTACATTGGAGAAATGGCTCACCAAATGACCAAGCGGTTTCTGCAATGCAACTGAAACACCGGCGGACATATTCAAACACAGCATTCACTAGTATATGGGCTCATTCTAATGCTTCGATGTTAAGCTACTTATCCTCTTTCACAAATGTCTTAAAGATGAAATTTGTCCACTGATTCATGGTGCTAATTATGTGTATGGTCTTATAGAATTTCTTACGTCCAGGCTGTCGCTGAGCACATGAGTGTCATAGGCACCGAAACGTTAGATGAGTAGTTATAGCGGAAGCAATGAGTAGCTATGATCTGAGGTTCATTCAGCCTTCATGGAAAGCCGGCTGTATTAATGACACAGTTTAAGGCTATGGCCCCTAAAGCTGGTGTTCGATATGAATTGCAGTATGTGGCAACATGCGTAAGGGGGGTTCTTCCGTATCTGGTAGACTAATATGAAATCTTCAAGTAGCCATCAATAGCGTTCACTGAACACTCCGAGTACTTTAGTCGCTTCTGGTAAGATAGGTTGCCCAATCTTTTGACACATTTTATTCTTTGACTATGGGAATTTTTGAGCGCTGCAAGGTAACGCTTTAGCCAAGCGTGCCAAGTCTGGATTGTGTATTTGACGTAGGAATGCATTAGGCATTTAGCATCATAGAGATGCTGCATGAATCCAAACTTCCGAATGCTATCCACAAGCAAACAACATGTTGGTTTTTTACTTTCGAAACGGATTCCGACTGTTTGGAATAAGCGAATTCGTCCTGCACCAACATACCAAGGTCAAGTTCCTGAGGATTTGTTTGCAGGTCGTATGCCACAATTTTGTAGATATAGGTGTGCCTATGAAGCATGTAGACAACATGTCACTTGAACACATCGAATGGTAGTGAATTCCATGCCGTTTGACGCCAGGTCCCATATCGGTCGCACATGACTGATCTTGTGTTGGTCCTTTCCCTTGATCACGGGTGAACTTTTAACGCTATCCGCAAGAAGTAATATATTTGAGGTGATGTCTCTCGCAAGTTTGTCGCACTCTACTCAATGACGATCGGGTAGAGATGTTTCACTTCAACCTCTAAACTGAGTTCACGGAGAAATTTACTAACCCATTAAAATACTGCACTGCCGACACTTGCCAGGTAACCCATCATTCCGTCAACGAGGATCGCTTCCATGACTTTGGCAAGCGCAAGGAAAGTGTTATCGGACGGTAATTGGTAGGATCAGACGGACTGCTCTGAAAGAATTCGGCAAGTGGTTGTGCAAAGTGAATGGCTTCTACCTAAAGTGCTTTAGGGTGAAGGTTATCTACTCTTAGAAATCTGTGTGTACGCAAGAACAGTAGTTTTTTCGGCACAATTTTGCTGTGAATTTTATCCTGAATAACAATAATGGTGCAGTGATAGCAGCAAGTATAAAATGTGTGGTTAGTTCCCATTAGAAATTAGGCCAAATAGAGGCGTCGCCGCCGCTAACTGCAAATGCGGAAGAATGCTGGACTTTTACTAGAGTGGAAGTGACGTTACTTTGTTGGAATAATAGACCTATCTGAATACATTATTCCTATAAGAGCTTGGCAAAATATATCGACGGCGGCATAAATGGTGGGACGATTCATCATGTTTGATTCTTCCAACGACATTAAAGCGTATAAATCGTCCAGGTCGTTTTGCAACTTGGAAACAAATGAGCAAACGTTGCAATTTCAAAGAACGGTGCATATCCGTCACAAGTCCTGCTCCGAAGAGAATCTTTGCTTAACTAGATTGACATCTGAATCTGGCATTTGATTTATTATTGATAGGTAGTAAAGGCGGACAGCCTTTGCACTACAGCGCTGGACGTTCGTTCCTGTCGGTGGCGCAGTTAGGTTCCTTATTTCCAAATAACCAGATGTCTGTACAGAGATTGATGTGTGCCGCAGATATCAAACTCGACTTTCTAGTTTGCGATGTCGAGGAGTTGCACCAACAACTCTCCAAAATAGAGCATAATAAACGTGATGGGCGTGACTTACCATATCCACTGATTCTCAAGTCTCTATCAAGCATCACCTCATATGATTTGACTGAATTGTTCTGCAGGTCGCTCTCCGAATTTTCATTGCCAAGTGACTGGAAATGCCTCGTCGTATAGCCGATATCGAAAAGCGTTGACCCAAGCAAGGCGCTAAATTATGCTGTTAATTATTTTGAATAACGTTTTAAATACGTATCCACAATGGATGTTCAAAACGATTAATATGTGACTCTAGCCCAACATGGTTTATTGCTACGCTGTCTATGCATTTCTAAATTTCTCAGGAAGAAGCAGGGATGGCTGAGATAGTGAAGCGTGGAAGTCTGTCGACGTGATCCACAGTGAATTTAGTAAGGCCTTAGACGAAGCAAACTATGAGGTCCTCCCTTTAATCTGAGCATTTGACATGTTGGTGGATTCCAACACCAACATGTCCTTGGGTTGAAATAAATGAGAATATCCCCAGCTCAGCCTGTTTATACGGATTTTGAGCTGTTCTCCGTGCTGAGTGATTATTTTGCAGACGTAACGTTACCTGACAAGGCAACATTATCCGTGCGGCTTCAATAAGAACACATATTAAAGTCGCTTGCAAGGCGTTGCGAACCAGGCTACTAAAGCCGCCATGATGATGTTGCCCTTTCTGGTAACGAAAAGTGTGCCCAATAATCAGTCAGTTCGATAAATAGCTAAAAATCCGGATTCTAGAGTTTCCGTTGGACCAAACTGAATTGTACAGGCCGATTGCTATTTAACTGACTTATATCCCACTGCAAGTTAATTGTCTAAAGGCACAGTGCTGAGGCTGTTTCTATTCTTAACTCATACCGAGGTTTTACCATATGTTCTTTAGCCACCGTATACGCAGTTTGAGGAAGACTTGTAGTAAGTTTGAGTCATGAGTCTAGGGAAGGATGGTGCGAGCCAAACTTACAACCTCGTCAGCTAAGCATGACGTCTAACCCCTTCAATGAACGATCCTGGTGTTCTCTCTCGCTGCCACTTTAAGTCCGTAAAAAACAGGAGAAGGTTATATCGTAACGGACTTCGTATTTCTCGGTAGCTCAAACGCAGCTTCTGTACATGGTCTGAAGAGGTTACCATCTGTCTCTCTTTCTCCATCATAAGATCACTGTTAGCACGCAGCTCGCCCGCCCAAAGTTCCTTTACTAGTTGTTGGACATGAAATATTGAATGTCTCCAACAACTTGCCCCTTGGTTTACTAAAAGTACGGTAGGAAGACCAGCGCCAGAAAACCAGCCAGTTCACTGTTTTATGTCTGTGTTGACTAGATACATCGATGCAGCCACATTTTTATAACCTGCGATTTAAACATTCATATTCTGAAATCCCTGAGGTACAGTTCATTGGCTACCAGCAAGATATAAGCCAACGGTTTCCTACTAGTCAGTTAAATAAACATTGCAACAAAATTCAAAAAGGCAGACATGCCATCCAAATTACACGGTATATTCACCAAAGAAGAATTCATGATTGCCGCAGTGGTCATGCATACTTTATTATCGTAGACACCAGATACATGGAATACCTCAAAAATAATACCCAAGCGACGTGGATCAAGACACACTACGACAAATTAGCTAAGCTAGTTGAAACGATTAACCGGAATTCATTGGTGGAGGCATAATGGATAATGACTGTAAACGTTTTGTGTGGAAGTTTAAAATCTTGATTGCTGATGCAGCAGAAACTAAGACTATCCGATCGCACAACCTTTTCTCGTTTTTCACCGAGTAGGACCCGAAAATGCGTGACGAATTGGAACGCAGCTTACGATGATCACAAAGTCGACGCGAGCTCCAACACCTGGAAAAACTATGTCGTGCACCGTATCAATTGTGTTCAACTAGGGGACGATGACATACCAGTGCATCAACAGCTTTTAACTGCACGATTCTTTTTGAGTCAAACGCTACCGTCCAATCATTTGGATAGCTTTTGCAAAGTGCAAATTGACTTCTAGTTATGGTTTTGTCTTGTATTCTAGGACCTTTCTAGCTACAAAATTGTTTTCACCGTAATTATTGTAACCTTTCTAAGGTTTCCATTGTAGCAAGAATTATACGGCTTGTTCGTTATCCAGTTTGTTCTAGCCATTGTTGACGAGCATAAAACAACATTTGGTTTGTAATTAATTTTACTAGTTTAGTTTTCATACATTACAAGGCAAAACAGAACTTAGGTTTATCAGTTATCAATGCTTCAAATATACTTTGACTTCGCCCGCAAATAAAGTTGCACTGCACAAGTCTGTGAGTGATTTTGAGCATACCTTATTTATCATAACTCTCAAAAAACAATTACGGGCACTAGAAGTTTGCACGTTGTTCGCATCACTAACGACCTCTTAATTTGCCAACTGAAATATGGAGCACAAAGACATTATTATTATATACTTCTTTGGGCGTTTATAGGAATTCACTATGTGGCTCAATTATATATTATCGCTCTATGTGTGCAAGGCGTTCAAGCAAGCAAGTTAAATGACTCCTGTATTCACCGTTTTTAAAGAATAAACACGGTAAACCATGCGATGTGCTGTGGTTGGGTTACCTACGTCATGAATACTATAGTTATTTCTTATTTGCTACATTGAAACTGAGGAAGATGGGAGGCATGGAATCCCCTAAAATCAATTTCTTTAAATCTGTGCTTAAGAACCTGAACTAACAATTATCATACTAGTTACATGGATGTAAGCCATAGCTAATCTCACGTCATATCTAAAATTCTACGCCAAATGATTCATTGATGTACAGCAACCACGTGGTGCTTAAAACTGCAGCATGGAGTAGCTCGCATAACGTAAACGATAATACCGATTGACAATGTTTGGCAAATCATTAGTTAAAATATTAGTCACAATGACGTACGCCAATCAACTTGCTGCGTTAGCTGAATTTATGATGATAATTGCACAGAAGATTGATGAATTGAATCACGTTGCAATATGAAAGAAAGCTGGTCTTTCCATGACAGTATTGTCTGGTATGAAATGGTAAACAATTCAACCACGGTTCAGTTATTTGTACCATGACAAATTATATGCAGTGGCTTACCTGATTGAAAGCAGTGAGTTGTGATGATAATCCCTAAAATGCATAGTGTGCTAAAGGTGGAGGTTTGCTAAAAAGTGTCCATTATCTGGTTGCAAACATGCAAGTGTTTCATTCGTATGAGTTTTAGTAAGTCAAGTTGAATATACAGATGGACCGTCCGAATGATTAATGTACTTTGCTATTTTTATGGACTAGTTTTGCCTCAGGTTCTAGCCGAATAATCACTATGATTGTTTATTGCGTTAAACAAATGTGGATGAAGCCTTACTTTGAATTAGGCTGCATGGAAGTAGATCCCCAGGAGACGGTGCTATGGAAGGGCGTATTACTTCACTTAAACGGAAGGATATATCTATATTAATTTCACTCTCAAACTATTACTCTTCCACTGCTTTAAGACAAATAGCACTCTTTCAACAATACATTGGAGCCATTAAATAATGCGAGCAAGTTACTCCACTACTCGATTTGGTTATATAATACGATCAGGCTGTGTCTCATAATGTTAGCAACTATCTCATTTATATATTTATATTTGTAAGTTATCATGAAGCGTGGTGCTCTTTATGGGTAGTATCAATATTAATCCCCTTTCTATACGATCCCAATAATGTAACTAACACTTTCGCTGAGTTCATTTTGCAAATCGTTTACTTCACGGTTCGTTAAGGGAATTACTAACAAACGTTACAATGGTAAAACGGCAAAGAATCTGCACCAACACTTCTGGATAGCGGTTCAAAACAAAATGGTGTCAAACGAAAGCGCACTGTCAGCTTATGTGTAGAGACTGCAGTACACCTATCTTTTTCATCCGGCTTTATCTAGTGGGCGCTTTGAAGAGTGCAATCAGCACTGCAGTTCCGGTGTCAACTTGAAGTCCGCTGTATTCCACCGAACAAAGCAAGCAATGACTAAGCAGCCATGTTATAACACACGTAGTTCAAAACAATTCTTGGTTTATTGGCAATGCAAAATACCATTTTGTTTTCAGTAGTATGTTTAAAATATTTTTTTCAAATTGTTTCACCGGTAGTCACTTGAACCAGATTCCTTTTTCAAACAGAAAGACACATATTGGCAATAAATCCAACCTTTTAGTGGTTCCAAAACCATATGCTCTGCCAGCATTTTCAAAAGAGCTGGCTACGGTTTTTAAACGTTTATTGATAATATGAGTTAATGCAAGGAACCAATTAAATCATATACCAAACATTTCAGTCTGCATAACTCTCTTTGGTCCTGACAAAGTGGACCAAATGAAACAGCCCGTGTGCAACGATCAATTGTTTAATTTGTTTGCATTTAAGTGTTTTGTATCATATTTTACCTACGGACGCTAAAACAACACTTTAAATATCCGGTGTAACTCCTAAAACATCTGAACTTCTATGGATTTGAAAGAACTCAATACTGCTGGACATTGAAACGCAACTTTAATGACTGACTTCGTATTTTGCTGTAGATGTGCAAAGCATGCACTGACGTATTAATACGAAGCTGCCCACAAATTTGTATGCCTAACGATACTTCATTTTCTCAGCCCGATACTAACATTGATGTGCGTACCAACAATTTATAGAGTATCAGCACCCTCCGTCTCAATGAGGCTTGATGTTTAAGGACATATCCGATGGTTTAAAGTTGCATTGCCCAGTCGTTAATTCGGATATATTTACTGATGTTTCATTAGGTTCTATATTACAGTCTATCTTACATTATATTGCAGCATATATTACATTCTATATTACATTCCATAGTACATTGTAATTGCAAAAGTTAATGGCGTTCAGGTGTGAAAATACAGTCACACTGTAGGAACATATATCAAACCTTAAATTCAGCCGTTAGAAATGTCGTGCAGTAAAAGATAGACGCATAAATCTCCCAAGACTTAAAAAAGGTTACCACAACGATCACAAAATCAAACATAAGCTTATTAAAAAAAGCAACAGATACTTGCGCCTTTACATTGACCGTTGCCATTTTAGCGAAATCTTCTTTATATTAGTTACTGTATATATAATAATTTTTGAGGAATGTACTGAATACTAAACATAGTGCGCCATTAGACATTTTTCTTCTTGCTCCATCGTACATCGGGTACGTGCGCAGGATCAGATCACTGATTCCTGCGCATTTAAATAACTTACAGTTGCGCGATAAGTTTATCAGGTGCGGTGCTTTCTTGAAACCTGCAATCAGCTGAGTGGGCATCTAGGAAGTTGATGAACTACGACTCATAACTCTCCCTGACCATATCTTCGGAAAACAATTTACATATTTTGTCACTACACGCTTAAGGCCTATGGGTTGAGCTACTTGTTTCAGATCCGAGACAAGCACTTTGTACCAGTGACTGCAAGTGCTGCCTGGTGCACGTATTTACAGCAGTCGCCTCAGGGTGAGGAAAGGATCCAGCTTCAATACCTGATGCGTATTGTTATGCGGGCAAAATGTAACCGATGATACGACGGTGGTGTACGGCTCAGCTTATCTGCAACATTCGTTCTATGGCACCGTAAATATGGAATAATTCTTACAGCTACATACTGAACCCGTTACAGCCTCTGCATCTTGCCACGTGTGATTGCACACTAGGCAGATGATCCGTACTCGTGCATCGGTTTTAATGGAGGAAGCGAAAACATGAGTGGTATGTAGCGGTTGGTCGGCTAGAGCATAATTACGCCCAATACCAACCTTCCTTATGCTCATATCTTACCACTTTTATAACTGGGAGTCGCAAGTCAGTGTTTCCACCACGTGGGAACCTGTATTTCGTCGATACAACGTTGAAAGAACTGAGCTAATAGTTCGGCCAGGTTCATGACCATTGTCTTCAAGGCCTACAGTGTGATATCGTCCACGCCAGGTGAGCTGTGCAATAAAATTAGCGATTCCATCACACTGGCTGCCGTGAATCATACGTAGTTAAACGCTTGTGGCGATGGCATCTGTGTAAAAAGCGGATGAAATGTTGATTCGTTCTGGAAAATAGGATGAAATGGTAGCAAAGCACGTTGTGTGCAAATTGTGCTGTTTGCCCGGGGCCCTCTGTGGTATGTAAAACCGGTATCCCGCGCTGTACTCGGCGGAGCTTATTGGCAGGGCTATACCGCAACTTGAATTTTGTAATGCATTTCACCGCTAAGTGCTTTTGCGGGTCAATTTGACGCAGAAGTTTCTTTGCGGTGTGTAAGCAACACAGGTCAAGTTACTTGAACAGACATTTTAGGCCCTGCAGTCTAAATCCCTAAAAGACACGCCTTTTCTAGTGCGGCTCCTTAGAAGCGAATTCACTTCCTTTGAGCGAAGGTCTTTGTTTTCGGACGCAGTTGTCACTAGCTGATTGAAATTGATGACGAACCAAATTCAGGTGACATAAAGCAGCTTCTCGGACAGAAAGGACCAGTCGGTTTCTTGAAGGAGATTATACAGGATACCGTAATTTGCAATGACACAGGTTTCGACATTGAACTCACCGACGAATTCCGAGTAGCAGATGAAACGAAAGAGCAAAAACCACGTGATGGCTACTGCCAAGCGGCAAATCTATGGTCACGGCGTCGACAATTAGTTCCTCCTTGGAGAGCACAAGGTCCAAAACAGCTGCTGTGTCAGCCGTTCCGATTCGCGTGGGAGAGGAGACATGGTTGTATAGAGATACATCAGCGATCACCTCTTGCAAATCAGCCTTGAATTGTTCGCTATGCGATTCTGGAACTTTGCTTGCATGCAGTTTGAATTCCCCAAACAGAAGGACGTGTCTTTATGGTCGTGCAAGCACGCTTTTATTCCGGAAGCTAGGCATTGATATATTTCCAAGGTGAACATGCAGGACCGTAAGCTGTTGCTAGTTAACATACATCACCATGATTTCCGTGCATACGACACAAGAGAATTGACGACACTTATTTCTGTGTCCTCAATGATATCAACATGCAGGTCCGATTGATAATATTGGAGCATTCCCTTTCCTCTACTACTTCGATCATTTCGTGTGGAGGTCGTGTCGGCTAGTGCAATCTCAGCATCCGTGAGCTCCGTGTTCAGCCATGTTTCTGTGACCATAACTAGGTCCCAACACGTGGAGACCTGAGGAATACGGAGTTGGATTAGCTTAATGAGAATAACTTGTTCATTGATATACAAGCAGATAAGGGCACCAGTGGTCAGAAGCATGGTTGTGAATGCTGGTTTTTAGTGAGGGTCTATGCCGACCCTTGCGCAATCGGCTGCCGGTCGATTATTTTATGAGCGATGGCGCGGGCTCTAGTGCCAGTTCAGGTTATTGTATAGAGCTCTCAGCACCAACAAGAGGGTAACCATTCTGTCCTCCTGCGGTATCCGGTGTATTTTGGTAGTATTTTAGTTCTGAGCTACACGGTGACAGAAGTGTATAGCTAAGTTGCTTGCTCAGTATTGCATTGTCTACCTGTGGCATGATGCTTATCGCTTTTATACGTATTTCGGGTGGTGGCAGTTTAGGCCGTTTTGCCACATTTTGATCACATACTCTGCCATTAGTTCGGATTCCAATGATACTTTCATCACTCGGAACCACACCATTTGTAGATAAGTGATAGCGATAATCTTGATGTGGAATTAGCGATAACATTTTCTAGTGAGAGCACTTCACGAATAAAACGCCATTCAACCCAGTCATGCGCTTTGACCTCTAGCTCGTATAATGTCTAGAGCTTGGGAACAGTTTGAAAAAGGATAGATTTTGTCTTGTTGTTTACGCACGTCATTCGAGTTTTGGTTGTGTTTCTGGCTTTTGCTCCAAGGAACATCTACAAATATTTGAACAGTGCATGTGGTGGTTCGGCAACGAGTGGCTGACAAGAAAACTGCCTCTGCTTCATTACCTGACTGAAGTGCTACCTGGAGTTACCGCCGTTCACTGTAGTGTACGGAATTTGCTTGACGGATGTGAGTCATCACATTGACTGTTTAAGCTTTAACCTATTATTTGACACGGAGAGTATTACTGTTTCCAGTCTTATAGTAGCCTATCTTTTATGGAGTTCGCCAGAGATTCGGTCACATTGGAGCATAGAACAGTCGGAAAATTATGGTAGTGTTTCACGTTCTCCTTCTTGGAGGGGCCAGTGGCTGCTTTATTCGATTAGACAAATGATGCGGTGTTGAATTCCGTGGTGGTATTGGTAGTATTAACTCGTTTGGTAATGGGTTAGGTTACGATGGGTGGTGCCTCCGTCATCTCGGCAGCAAAGGCAGGTGGGTATGTTGTAGGGCCTTTAACATTGTTCAGTGCGGCGTGTCGTTCTGGTGAAAAAGTGTAGTGAACAAATCTTTATAAGCAGCCGCTAGTTTCGGGTTATCTAAATATGGATGGTTACTCTTATATTGTTCTGAAGTGGAGGTTGAGTTTGAGCATCTCTTTCGAGGCACTGTTTTGTCGGGTTCATGTGGGACAGCCTTCAGAGCTGCTGATTGCTCTACAATCTTTGTCAGCCTATCTTGCGTTTGCGCCAACGAGTGGAAGATACGTGAAGTTAGTGCAAAACCAGAGAGAATCGATCTCATTAGTAAGTCTTTTTATTTGGCTGAAACCAAATCGAGCAATTTGAGAATTGAAGTATTTTCGGCATTTGCTACATTCTATTCTAAATCGTGCAAGATTTACACAGCTATCAACACCGTAACGAACGTTCACTTCAACAGCTTTTGGCTCAGCCATCCCTGGGCAAGCAGTATGTGCCATTGTGACTGTAAGAACTGAGGGGATCGTTTGTTGCAGCGTCTACACATTTATGCTGATTGCAAACGCTGTCGGACAAGCTGGTGGTCTGGCAGGCACTGGTTGGATTGCTGTAGAACAAATCAAAAATGGCAGAAGCAGATGTCAGTTTGGCTATTTAGTGAGATTTCCGACAATAGCCCAAAAATATCCTCAAATTCGCAAAATGGAAAACTACACCGAAAGTAAAGTATTTGTGCACAACTCACAAGAAGGAAACACGTATAAACACAATACTCGCAAAGCAAAAGTGAAATCCAGCATGGTAAAGCAAAGTTCCAAAAATCTTGCGTCTGTCTTGTTTTGTAAAACTGAAGTGTCTAGCTAGTACGCACTCTTGCTCTTCCTGTAAAATTTAAACTAATTGTGAAAAAGACCCAGTAGCAATGATATGCCGCGTCAACAGGATAATATTCATAGTTTTTCTCTCCGGCAAACTGAGAGTTTGTTCAAATATCTACCAGTGAAGGTCGTTTTTCACAATGGGGATGCGTACGTTTAAGTTTTGATTTGGTATGATACTGCTGGTTAGCACATCGTCCTCACGGCATATCATATCTTGATGTGCACAGGATTCATTTCGTAATTTATTGGGTTAGGGAACCGAAAATGGGGTCCTTTAAACAAAGGTCTAGTGGTGGCATTAACAACGTAAGTATACAGAAAGTTCCAATGCTGACACACGAGTGGATTTAATTTCTCTATGACATACTAGCCGGTACAATCAGACCCATCGCAGTTATAATTTAATCCATGACATACAGTTATCGTTCCCCATAACTCAGTGGAATTAGCTTCTTGCAAATTGTGCAAACCACTAGATTTTGCGCCTTCGCTTTCCTGAAGGTAGACGGGAGAAATGTGTACAACTGACAAGACCCAGCAAATAAAATTTATCTCCTGGTGATTTTCTGGATTGGTTGTTCACCTAGTTCCGTTGTAAGTTAATTGCCACATACTAAGTGGCTTTAGGGTTGCTTAGGTTTCGTGAACGGTTTCTACTTTACTTATCAAATTGAATCTGGTCGTCATTGTATTAGTCCATTAACCGGCTCTAGCTCTACGAAACCAGCCATAAACATGTTTAAGTCACTAGAGTTTTATACGGAATGCTGTTTACCGCTCACAGGTTCTAGTCATGGATAGTGTCATAATTCACAGCTGCACCTTGCTCTATTCAGGGTAAGAATATTACTAGTAAATTCCGAGTTCGAATGCTTGCGTAATTCTAGAGTAAGTAAACTGTAACAAGTTTCTGGTGTATAAGATGATAAATGTGAATTAGCTAAATTGAAAAGGTTAGTCACATCTAGCTTTGGTCAAACGTCCAAAACCGCTCCATCATCCACGCTGGGTATGGACTCAATTCTGATATGCGCACTGAGGCGTGTAATAAGAAACAGGTAAATCCGTATACTTATCCTTGGTGATTTTACCATTGGACCTCTGGAATTCCAAGACATCATTGAAGAACAGTGTAAAGCAGTTCTGTAAAAGCGTGTGATCGTACTGTTTAGGATACTCCAAAACATCGGGCACCTAAAAGCATCAAATTGCTATCCCAATAACCTTTCCCACAGCGCCTGCTGAAATTTGGTTTTCAGTAGAAGTTACCAATATTTGCGAGGTGATATTCACATTGTTTATCAGAGCTTAAGCAAACTGAATGACTCATTATATGAGCTTACAAATCTTAGGCAGAACAACAAAGCGCGACGCCGCGATTTGAAACGAGAAGTAAAAGACAGCCAAGTGGAATCCAGCCACCGTTTATCCTCACTACGTGCTTATCATATTTGGATTTCACTTATGAAGCATATAATTTTAGCCCTTATATTATCTGTATTCAAACATTGTGTCGACAATGCGGTGGTTGCGTTACACCACATGTTATTTAACCTATGCATCTTCAGAAATCACGGCCCCTTCAAGTCACACCCGTTTTTCTGGAAAAGCAACAGGCATTGACTTTCCAATTTGTACTAAACCATAGTGCACTATTCCAACTGACAAACGTCGGCTCCGCAAGTTCACTGCGTCTATTTTTGCTGTTTGTAGCTTTGCCCCCTTTCTTTTGTATACGCAATGCTACTATACTGCGCGAAACGTAAATCTTCGCTTTATGATAATAAATCTACTAAAAAACGTTGACTCTTGAAATATCTAACGCACTTCTGCATATGTGGTGGCTGTATAACTTTTTCAGACTGAGATAAACATTATCCAACCACCACAAACATCTCCAAAAGCATCAAGTGAAGCTTTAACAATAGAAGCTAAATTATATCTAGTTATTTCTGTAACGCTCGATAAGTGTCAGTTGACTTTTTTCCGCTCTTTTGTCAGGTTTCCTTATTGAGTGGGTTTTACAGTTTTCACTGTGGCTGGGATGCACATATTTCATACCTATTATAGAGACGTTGTCTGGCGAGCGATATCCGGTACGTGATCTGCGAAGAAACGAACTTACTCAAATGGTCGATTCCGGGAACGAGGAGGTAAAACTGCGGGTAAAACTAAATTTGCTTTTAGCTGTGCTAAACATTTATTTTATCCTCAAACAAATGCTCCATTTAACTATCTTAAATATATTATTAACCAAACTCAGCAGTGGCAAAATACTGAGTACTTTATTGGTCGAGGAACATGGAAAAAAAGATTGTCACTATAAGGAAGTGTATGTATGAGAAAAATAAAATGGGATAAGAACCAACATGTAGTGGATGCTAGATTTTGTAGTACGTAGCATTTCAGCTCCGCACAAATCGCTTTATAACGTCTAGAAGATAAAATATAACTACATGTTAAGTGTCTATATAATGGGCTTAACATTCGTAAAGCGGTGCTTAGCGAAGAAACATTGCTGCAGACCATCAACCATCTTCAAGCATTTGAAACATCTCGTCAAATCCATCGCAGCTAATTTTTAGAATAGTCCGGTTATTCTGACGTTGTGATGAACAGACCAGGTTTTTTATTAACTGTTTGTCCGCACCACTTTTGTTATTTGTGATGCTTTTTATTAAGATTTAATCCTACTTGTCTACCACGGTAAGCCAAATGTGTTATCCAACATCGTGGAATGTCTGATCCTGCAAGTTTTTCCCGTTGATGGGATGCCATCGATTTTCAACTGAGAGTATTTAATGATATCCTTTAAATGATGGATTTCACATTGAGGGATCTCGGTCAAAACATGTTTATCTTTTTGTTACCTGTGTGCATTCATTCATATGGTTTATCTGCAAGCGCATGTAGTGGCGAAGAACGTGCATTATATTGAATGGTCATTTGGTATTACACGTTGTGTGGGTGTGTTGAGATGCGCAATCTCAATGTGGACCGCGATTCGATTGGACTGAACCTAGTTGTTTCTATCTCTAGCAACGCAGCTAAGACATATGGAAATTAGTTATTGCCCACCAGAAAAACTACACTTCATTAGAGGTTTCGATCTTAGTTGATCCCATCTGTTACAGCTGAGTTCAAATGACCAAGGTTCCTGTCAGTAGACATCGTGGTCCATATTGAGGTTGCACGTCGCAACCCATCCACATAACGTGTACTTCAATTAACCATCCAATCGGTCCTTAATCGCTGTGCCAAACGTTTTCCGTGTTGATCTGGTTGCTTAGGGGTAGCAATCACAAGTAAAATCCCACTGATTCCCGGTTCGATACCTGCCATCTCTATATTATGAGATCAAATGATATCGAAACTTGTCATGGAGGGCTATGTATCCAGGAAGGCAACTCTTAGACTTCAACGAGCTACCTACTTACTTAAAAGTACCTGGATAGTGAAGTGGATGCCCACCTTCGCCCATAAAAGCGGTGACTAAGGAAAGGGGCAGTTGCTGTTTGCTGTGAGGAAAATTGTCAACCTAACTTTGCTCTATTTGACGTTAGCATAGTTGCCCAAGCTGTCATTCACTCTCCCCACCAAATGGATGCGTCTGAATCCAGACATTAACATGTTTGTTAACAAGCTCATTGTGAGATATCTGAATTATTGCTCGCAAGTAGGTCTTACTAGGTTGCTGTTTGACAGCGTTAAATCTATCATCTTAAAACCGAAGGGTCCGCTTGTTGTGTGGAGAAGCTGGGTTTGGTCATCATAAAAGAAACGCTCCACAAGGTCAGTCGGATGTGCAAAAGGAGGAATATCCACTTCGAAAAATTTGCTTAATTACCGGTGGTTTCCAAATATGTCTTGGGAACGGTACATTGGTGAAGCGAGACGTGCATAATGTCCATTTAATACTGTAAGAGACTCGTTTCACGTTTGGTCGTTGTCGATAAAATCGTGTAAGAGCCCAGCTTGTGGGCTAGCGATCTAATTTACAAATATCAAGTAGATATACTTAGATGGATTATTTTGGTTTAATAATCTATTTTACCCATCTGCCTATATTGACCGAAAGAAGCGCATTTGTGGGCATAAACAAAAACCGTTGGTGAGGCGGTGGGTTGTAGGTTAAAGCAATCCGCAGTCATACTATTTGTATGTATCGCCGCAAATGCGAATTCGGACTGAAGTAATTTTGGTGATATATGTAGCATGTAAAAAGGCGTCTCAAATCGATAACCAAAATGCTTCTGGTACATTTGCTATTTCTTCACATACAAGCTGGTAAAATAAAGATGAATGCTGTATGTGCATCATGCATTATCCTTTCTTATATTGCAAAGCAGTCTTATAACAATGTATAGTAACTAACTGTCGATACACCAGCCTATAATATGCTGATGGAACATTACATTTCCGTGGTTATTATCGTGTGCTGTTTCTGGAATTATACAAGCAGGCTTAAAGAGTACAGTATGTTATCACTTATCGGAATCAGTGAAAACAAAACATGTAAGTATGGTCTATGTTTTGCGCTTTAATTTTGCAGTTATCTAGAATCGAGCACTATGATTGCGTTAAACTATGCGCTAACCGTGGGGTCAAATGTTTTAATATTAGTTTTGCAAATGGATGCAATTTTCTATTATTACGGCGGAACAGCTGAGGGGAAAATGTTTGAGGGCTCTTGTATGGATAACGGCTACTATAACGCTAAGCTGACCTAGTCCTTTTGAAAATTGCCGGTTAATTTTGACCAAAATTAACATTTTCGAAGTACTTCAATGCTGAAGATGACCGCAGTTACATTCTAGCCGTCGCCAAAAGTATCATAGTTCAGCGTTATGAGATGTATTTCACAAATATGGAACAAAAGCTTTTACAGTCAACATCAGTCATAATAGAGACTTTCAGTTTTCTAGTCTTTACATTCCAAGGTGTATTCGAACCACAAACGCATCCGTATTTCGGACAACGTGCATGTATTTTAATGCGACAGAGGGAATTAGTCGTTCTGGTTTGTTCAACAAAAACAACTGTGCGTTTCCGTTTGGATGCTAAGTTAATCTAAAAAACTTAGATCATTTGGTATCTTAACTAATGCCACTACCTCTTAATTCAAATATCGGGAGTTCAGCGATGTGAGGTTGTCGACCAGTAATAAGAGGTCAGCGTCTAGGATATGAAACCATGCTGTTCTCTAATCTTTTTGTTTTGTTGTCAATGTTTCGTGCGGGGTAAAAACCAGCGTTTTTGCCTATTAATTTTGGCTGAACTTTTTTACGCTATATTAACTCTGGATTATGAAATCGAGGGGAGGGCTAAATAAAGAAATTTTATGAGGCCAATTTCGAAAGAAATACATATGGACTAAGGGATAACTGCCATAGAAAGAATAAACAAATTCGATAATTTAGTAAGATACACGGTGAGACCTATCCGATTCAAACTAGGCATTGTTGGTTTGGCAGAAAGGATGTCCTTTACCAAGGTGATCATTTAGGCTTAATGGCTCCGTCACCTCAGTCTGACCCAGCTTCTCTAAGCATTTTTCCCAGCAGGGCCAGATAGCAGACAAAATGAATACCGCCTGCCGGATTAGATATATGCTTAATGCTAGAGGCCAAAACTCAAACTTAACAAAGAACAAATAAATTAAGTTCAGCATTTGACGTTAAATATGGGTGAGCGGCGTGCAATATAAAAATAACAGTAAACACTGATATATTTATCATTTAATATTGTTATCATGGGCATACGCAAAAAGATAATTACTTCAGACTTTTAGTACATCCGTTAAGATGGTCCAAATTAAACAGCAAAATGATTAGTGAGAGTTTCCAACTGAAGTTTGACTTCTGAAATAGCACCAGTATTCTGTTTGTTGTGGCTGTATCCAAGCAAGAGTATACTTTCATATGTCCATCACTTGATCTCGTTTTATGAGTTAACTTCACATACTTCAGTTCTGAGTATGTTTGCTCAGAGAATTGTTGTTTACAAACACTGATGTTATAACAGCGACAAACGTCTTGGGTCTTGGAACTTTATCAAAAGGTAAGCAGCGGTAAAATCCAACAGGTGTTCCTCCGGTGTAATTCTGTTTCTACAACTCATTTGACTGCAAATCAATTAGCACCAAATGCATTTCAACTGGAACATCATCAAGTTGCAATTAAACGGATTGTCGAACAGAAGAATTCTGCTCTCAATTTGGTCAGTTTGGAAATTTCCCCTAAGAAATGCACGTCACAAGTAATTTTTCTCAGGAAACCAAAAGTGAGAGCTTCGTTGACCGTAATGCTAACCTCATTAGAACAGTAAAAATGAGCAAACTTTGCTCCTTCCAGTTTTGATTTAAAACTTACAGCTTCCTACGTAATAAATTGATGCTTCTGTAAAAAGTAAAGCACATCTACACTCAGTGCATTAACAGATGATCGCTACAGTTAGACGCTTTCAGTAAAATAGTGATTTAAATTCACTCACTTATTATGCAGCTCTCACAGAGCATTTATAGAACGGTACAAAATATAAATTGAAAACACTCAAGGCAAAACACAAGTTAAAATAACAGACACATGAAGTTTACGTTTAATAGATGGGGGAAGATTCAGCTTAAACTGGCTATTGCCGACTTTGACTAAATAGATAGTAATAGAACATGTGTTCTGCTGTTTATATATCGCATTTATATGTGGCTCTATAACCCACTTCGCAAAGATCTTTGCGACCATAATTTTCCAAAATTAATCAATGAGGGTCATTATAATATGGCACCGGTTTACCGGATTGAACGTAACTGGAGCAATTAGCCAAATATTGTTTACGGATTGACCGTAAATAGAGCCGTTATTCTGTACATTGCTACTTTTTTACTCATCAGTAACAGCCAAATTAAAATAGAACTATTTAAGGATACCAATATTTGAAAAAGACTATGAAATTCTTACCTGCATTAGTCCATGCGCTACCTACCCGCACGAAGTTTGAGGCCGAACAAATTTAAGTAGAAACAGGCTGTTTTTCACTTTTGAAACATATTACGGTAAAAGGTGGTGAACATGCATTATATCATTAAGAGTAAAGGCTAAATAATAGACATATCCATAATACATTTGTCTGGAAACCAAGAAAACTAGCATTATACATTCTAGGTTTTCCTAAATATATCGATAATACAATTATGTATAATGTGTATACACTGACTATATTGATGGCACCCTTGTCTGATCAAATTTGGGACCAAATTTAGCACTTTCCCGTACATCTGTTTCTTTAAACAGTATAGTTGGAATGCCAACATTCTCATTTTAAATGCACGTATAAACTATAATCAAGAAAAGTTGGGTTTTATTTTTGCGATAAGCGTTAAATTTAGCAGTTGGTCACCTATTATATGAATGCGAATAAGAGCTAACAAATAAGACGAACTGAGGAATATCAAAGTACCAAACAGGCATTTCAATGTTATCAGTAGCATGGTTTGTACTTCGTCAAAACAAAATGTTGCACAACTTCACAATTGTTTTATGATTTAATGTCACTCACAATGAGGCAAATCGTGATGAACGATGTACTTTTCCAATTCATGTGTCAGACCCGAAGGAAGAAAATGCTGTCAAACTATGTTGGTTGTGAAGCCTTGGGTACATTGAAAATCTCGAGTGCATCCACACATGCAACACTTTGGACATGACACATTTTGTGGTTAATGTCATGTCAACCTTTTCTTTTATGGTACGAACAGATCGGTTTCAGAATACCGATGCTCGGTTGAAAGATTTCATGAAAAGACCAACTGAAGCAGGTAAACCTTAACCAAGCAGCTTAAACCGGTGTATAGCAATTCCTCATACTGAATCGAGCATTTACTGTATGCGTTAGTTTCTGCCATTATTAGGTGAAAAATTGAATACATCATCTAATATGTAATGTTCTGAGATTTAATGAACATATATAGTATTAATGTTATCCTCAAAGAATTAACAAACATACTGCGAGTTGCTGCACATATGGATATGATATAGTCAACACTAAATGTTATTACACAGTAAAACAATAGTAGCCACAAAATAATAAGATAACGTGCGCCTATTCTTGGCTTAGTATTGTGCGTGGAGAGCATCTACTTCTTCTCGAAAAAGAAAAATATAGCAGATCCAGCAAATTTAACATGATAGTGTATCAAATAAATTGTGTATCATAGAAAATGCTTAATGTTATAAAAGTAGGATTAGATAAGTTTAATTTGACAACGAAGCATACGAAGCTATTTTTGCAGTTTCCATAAAAGTTGACAACAAAGTAACGCAAAATTCATAGCCAGACAAATATATTTGCACATTGCAAGTACGTGCAACATTGCACCTACAAATTCTAACAGCATTAACAGTTAAGGCCTTTTGATATTACAAATTTGCCAGTATGCGAAAAACACACAAATGTAAGCACACAAAAGCTGATAACGCATAGTCCGTCCACCGTTTAGGGTGATCGAAGACCGCTCACCAAACAGTCGTTTCGAAAGCTAACACGTATTTGTCACGCCACAATGCACTCCTAACATCTAAAACATTGTCTCACTTGAGCGTTAACGTCAAAGGCCTTCTTGGCAAAATGGTCCAACACAGAGAGCGACGCGCCTTTCTATAGCACGACCTCATAATGTTTAGAGACTTGGTTAAATTTTGGGATAAACTATTCTAAGGTCCATCTTTCCAGTATGGTACTGCTTCAGGAGGGTAGAACCAGCGAGATTTGTGTTGCTACTACTGATACCCATGCTAACATTAAGTATAAACTCATTTATCACCCACAATTTGCTGGCTCCCTATATGTTATGTTGCCGCCTGTGCTTGCAGTACTAGGACAAATGTCTTGTAGCCGTAATTTACGGTCGGACAAAATCTATGTCGGAAATGAACCCTAAACTGAAACACGTTCTTAAGGTTACACTGAACAAGTCATACTTACATATTCCCTTCGCGGGATACTTTAATATTCAAGACAAGGAAATGCCAGCAACCGATGCTGCACAGTTGAAAACTTGTTTGCATTGAGGTAATTTACAGCTAACCTCGGTACAACCACGTAATTTCTCCCACCAGATTTTGAATTAATAACCGGCAGTCGGTACTTGGTTTTTAAATACTATCCAGCGAGATCATTGGGTTAAAATGTTCTATTCTTAGCAAATGATATTAATTTTTGGCGAGCGATCAGGGATCGGGTGATCATGAGGAGCTCCAGCGTGATCTTGACACGATTTCATACTAGTCATTTCAAAATATTCTACCATACAATGAAGAACAATATCGCGTTTTTCAGCTAGGACATGGACATAAATTCATTTAAATGCTTGGGGCCCACAAATCAAAGACCAGACCACAGGAAGGCCACTTACGTTTGCTCACACAGAGTGACCTAGACTGGTTAAAACTATCTGAGGCAGCTGTGAAAGAGGCTAATAGCACTTCGGCCTACTGCGAAGAACATTCAGGATATTTTGGCCACCGATCTTCTTGATGATACCTGCTACTTGCTTGTCCGCTCAAGTTGAAATCACTATACGAGCTTGACAACCTTGGTTGAATTTAGACTTAAATGTGTTAAATACACCACGGCGCAGGGCAACAAATAAAGTCTACTGTCTACGCAAACTCTTACCAACAATGGCGGTAGTTACTAAGAGATATTGGCGGATGTCACCGAATTGTACTCAGCAATATGACCGTGTAATAAATATCGTGCGACTCAAACCACTTGTACTGCCATTTGCTGAGTTTTAGCCATAATAGCAGGCTCAGAGGTAAGTGTCTGAGACTCAGTGAACAATATAGCCGTGTAGAGAGTCGGCAAAATTACAATTATATTAGGATTGGCTAAACATGGAAGGATCTTCCACCTCCACTACTTTGTATATTTCCATAAAGAATGGATACAACGAAGGCATCTAGCACTTCGTTACGCAAGCTGCGCTACCGTGAATTAAAGTAACCATGCCGTTCTAACGATTTATTGTGTCACATGGGCCGAAGGAAGTGGTACATGGCTGAGCGAGCATATTCTTCTTTTTCACACATTATACTTAACTAACACTATGTCCCATACTGTGCTGTGTGATGGCATCTAACTTTTATTATACACTAAAATTTTTATCAACGCATTTTTCTCGGATAATGCTTGGTGGAATACTTACCTGTTTGTTGATTTGTAGGTGTTACCCCAGCCACCCAAAGGGATTTGCCAAGCATCTGGTTTTAACCCGTGATAAAGCAATGTTTCTTTTACCCGAATTAACACGATCGCTTGTTTCCCAGAAGATCATCATTATGCTTTTGAGTTGTCAGTTGGATGTTATGCGTACATGTTTTCCGTAAGAGTTTTAGTTATTAGTACACATTTACTCATGCCTTTCTTCACTCACAGTGTTAATGTAAAAATGATGTGTTTATCTAGTTGCATACACAAAGACTGTTTTAGCTTGACTTGGCATACATTTGGCATAAATAACAATCAAATCGGTGGCAAACCCATTTTAAAATCAAATCAAATAATGACAAATGTATTTCGCACGCATTTTTCGTATTAGGTTTTGTACAAATAAAAATTTGTTCAAATCATATCCAAAAAATACATTTACCTGAATCCATATCACAGTACTTATTGTTCTGAAAGATAATAAATATGCGTAACGTGCGCCAATCGGTAACTCTGATTTATGGAAGTGAAACTCGAGCGCGTTGTACTCTCCAAGCACACGGGAAGATCGCTGTTAAGCATTCATTTGCCAGATTGGCATATCTGCGCCTTTGGTGCAAAGGTGCATCCATGCAGTAACGTAGCGTCCCCAATTATCCATGAGAAACATTTGTTAGGTTTGCTCGAAATTATGAATTAATTTATGTTGCGTTGTTTCACCATGATCTGCCTCTGATGGGTTTGAAAACAACCGGTTAGCATAGCTTGTGTGCGATGTTTTTCTCTCTTGGCGCAAAACATTCCTCAGTCTAAGTGAAATAGTGGATGATTGGTATTGAAAACAAGGAAGACAATCACAATGACTGGAATGTAGATAGAAGGATATTAACCTTATGGGTCTTAGTATCACTTCAAGCGGTACCTGGAACGCTCCGGAGTGCTGCGCGTGACAACGTTGCACACCTAAGCCCATGTCAGTGATAGGCAAGTCAAGTCAGTCACGCCAAGGAATTGCTTTACGCAACCTGCATGTTTGAACATACAGCCACAACGCATACGATTTGGACAATGTACAAAAAATGCAACGCAGTGGTTGTGCGACAATGAACGGGTGGATACTGACAAAAACGAAAGCAAGTTGAAAGTCGACTGGTTAAGTCAAGGATGACAGCATTAGTTCTCACCAAAAACGCGATAGGTAAGTGATGACTGACGAGCAGTAAGCTAGTGTACGAGCACAGTTTAGCTTATAGTTCTGCCTAGTAGGTGAAGCTGACAAACGTTCCGATAAGGCAGTATGTGGTGTATGACTTGTATCGGTCATTATCTTTTAGGTTAGCTTTTTACAAGAAATTATGTTTATAGAAATAAAAGTGTCGGTAAAATTAGAAATCGCAACACCACCACATCGGGCGAAGTGCTTTAATGAGCAGACGGTAAACCTAAAATATTTACTCAAAAGAGCGGGAAAGTTTGCAGAAGAACAATACGTCCAATGGGGAAGAACACAGGTATTGACAAAGCGAACGATTAACTCACGAACAACGCAGGGGGCTGTAAGTAGAGAGGCATAGAATGACAGCCTGTGGAGTTTTGTGAAACTTTAATGCACTTGAAGTGTCCAAGATACATCGTAACGCAAAGTCACTCCCATATATATTTCTGACGTGAAAGACTAATTCTTCGCCATCAATATGTAACTTGTTGCTAAGTGTAAGGAGCTCCTCGTACCTGACCCCTATGTGTAAGGAAAAAGGGTGTCATGAAACCTTGAGGCATTAAGAGACCGATCACAGGATGTGAAAAAGCCATTAAGGTCCTTCAGAAGCGTTTGTAGTCTGAATGAACGATTGGCGTTTGGATGATTGATGCCATGGACTATATCGTCCGCATATTTTACCAGAGTCGCTTCAGTTGGAGTTGGCATAGAGCTGAAGTAAGTAGAAATGAGAACAGGTAACAGAACCGCTCCAGAAAAGACACCTGCTTTGGTGAGTAGTGGGCGGGAAACTATACCACTGAGTCAACTGAGCGTGTTCGGCAAAATAAGCATTCAGTGAATAGACGCTGGATGGGTATACTCTTTCAGTAAGTAGGTCTTCTAGCAGAATTCGCGGTTTACACAATCAATTGCATTACCAAATACAACAAAGACTTCCGAGTTGCTTTAGTTCTTTTGTCAAGCGATGACAGGACAGAATATACGTAGGGTACAGTGTTTAGAATAGTCCTCGAACTACATTAGGCGAAATGAAGGGGGGTCCTTAGTGCTCATTCCGTACGGCATCATTTTGAGAATGACTTTCTTCAGAAATTTCAAAGCAACGGTAATGCACGCGATAGGTCGATATATGTAAGATCGTTTTAGTCACTGGTGTAATTTTGTCACTTCTTTTGCAGTCGGCTATTTTGTGGTGGTGCATACACATTGTGTATATACTCGCGAGTGGTGCCACTAAACAATCTGCACATTCTTTGAATAAGGTAGGAGATATCATGTCCGGCACACTAGTTTTACCGTAACGTGGATGTTTTAATAGATTGTTTAGTTTCACTGTCAACGGGAGGCAGTGGTTCAGCAGATCCCAGAACTTGGGCACAAGAAGAATGAGAAGCTGTAGTAGTGTGAGGGATTTAGTGTTCATTCTCTTTCCATGATACGATTGCTACGCTCATCAGACTGGTTATGTAAAGACATCCCGCTAGACCTTCGAAAGCTCCACTCCAACCATTCTGTCTACGCAGCTGTTCACCATACTATTCTCGGTCATCTGGTCGGTCAGCATTCGGGAGTCGATCGTAAGTACTTCCTAGCGATTTCGACGTTATCAAAGTAGGTTTTATGAACGGGATCTAGCGTGAACTTTGGTATTACCGACGCCTTTAGTACAGTCCAGTGTTCAAACTCATTCCTTGGCATCCCCACCATGAGCATATTATGTTCTGCTACCCTCGTGCTTATCTCTCCAACGAGTTGGCCCATGTACACCTATGTGCAGTTGGTTAACTAATTCGACAGGTGCATTTAGTTGTTCTCACTGCTGGAAGTTGGTCCATTAAGTGCACCAGTGCAGAACGGAGAGTTTTGTTTGGAGTAAAACTACGCTTTTCTTACTTAGTACCCTGCGGAGAACCTCTAAGTTTCCCTCATTATAAGGAATGTCTACCACCTCAAACCGCTCCGTAGTGCACCGTGGATGTGGATTTACAATCACCTGCAACCGGCATTTTACCAATCGCGTTGGGCATCCAGTATCAAGTATTGGCTTATTGATTCTTTTCGGGAAGCCTTACCATCTTAGTCCTCTGTGCACAGGGTCGGGACACTGTGCTTCCAGCATACACACACTTTTGATGATCTGAACCACTGATTTTTCTTGACTTTGATCCGTTCCAGGTGAAATAGGAAAAAGGGAGTATGGACATAAGAGACCTTAGAATCTTAATATCTGGATATGCTTACAATGAGAAACCTTAGCAAAATATTTGCATTACACAGGTTTTGTTTTGACAAATGGGCACGACCCTGATACCTATACATAACTTCATAGTATATATACTGACCTTCTAATATCGGTAGGCTTATGTGGCGCAAAATTCACCCCGTGCACCCTCGCTCCTCTTTCAGGACGCTCAAGTATAGACTAGGGTACTCGTATCCACCAGCGTAGAGAGCGCTCTCAATTCAAGGAAACATTTAGTGTACATAGTATTAGGAAGTTAGTTATACCTCTAAGTCGAAAAAGTTTATTTATCAATATCTCTTCTAACACGCAACGGACAGCATCTTTTCATCAAAATATGCATGCGATTGCTAAATATTTTGGTTTGTTAGGTTGAAGATTATCCTCAATAATGCTGTGAAACACATAAATATTTTTAGGGGTAGAACAAGTTGTATATTAATTTTGTGTTTGCTTACGGATAGAATTGTTGCTCTCTGCATAAGGCATAGACCAACGTAACCTGTAGTTCTAAAATTGCGGACTGGAATTTACGTTGGGATATGTGCATCCTGAAAGTAAAAGCTAACGTTACTACCGCGTTTGCCTAATGCGGTAACGGTGTAGTTGTTGTTGGTCCAAATCTGTTTAGTGGAGCAAGCAGGTGCTGAGGCAATTAAGTTTTATGTTTCTAGACAATGAATCGAGTGCAGCCTCGCTTGAATGCATGTTCACGGTTCTTTAATGGAAGAATATGCATCTAACTAGTTTCACTGAAACTTGTCTGAAGTGTTTTTAATACAGCCTTTCCGTCGTAATCAAAACTCAGTGAAATATAAGAGAAATTCGGAAGTGTATTATGAACGCAGGATATGTTTTGATAGCATGAGGTATAGGACAGTTCAATTTTCCCATCCCTCGACTATCTTCTCTGTACCTGTGTACGTAACGATTACGTCGCGCTTGTGAAACAATCAACAGACACTACACATTAACCAGCTACATGTAGTGGAGCCAACAAACCCTCCGGGAGTTTTCAAATTTGAGCGGACACTTACGTATTACGCAAGCCGTGTATTGGGAATGATAACACACATTATTATTCGCATATCTAGTTAATAAAACTTCATTTACAGATTGCGCTTTCCGTTTTTTACGCGTACATTTTAATAGTCTACTTACTGTAACGTATTCTGAGACGGCGTTAACACACGGAAGCTTAAACCGACGGATATATACTGTTTTTGCTAAATACGAAATAGACCCACTTTACCATTCATAGGCAGACGCAGCAGCAGCAGCAGCAGCAGCAGCAGCAGCAGCAGCGAAGAATCCATTTGCGGTGACGGCATCAATAAAGACTAGAAAGAGGTCCGGTCCGAGAACAGATCATGTGGAACTCCGCTTGTGGCAAGGATGCGGCGGGACAACGCTCCGTCAACGCGTACTTGGACCGTACGGATTTGGATGTGATACCAGGTCAAAGCTTCTATGCTCAGATGACCAATGGACTTAATGCGCGGATAAACTAATAGTAATTGGCACTAACACGTAGTTTAGAGACAAGTTTTGTTTGATATCATGTTCACAAATTATATTTGAACGTTTACAAACCGGCTATGCGCAAATTGAGGCAAGGAAAATGATATTGCAAATATATTTCTCTAAAAGGCGGATAGAAATATTAAAAGTAATTTACACAAGTTAAAAATGACGAACCGCATATTATATCAGCGAAATAACAAGTGCTGTAAGAACCTCCATATGACCTGTCCTAAAGCCCATATTTATCCGATTTGCAGTTTAGTGGCAACAGGTATTACACCATTTCGGTCTTTCCTCTGTTTGATATCATTTTGAATGCGTGTGCAACTAAATACAGATCAACTTTCCATGGCGACCACATGCCCATGGCTATCATTTCAAGATATTCCAAGAATTTTCCTATATTTTCGCGTTGGTCTTAACCTGTCTAAGGCGTCCACCTGTCTAACGCAACCTTAACCACGCTTTTGTGTTCCCCAGGCGTTCTAGCATCTGCTCATTGCGACTATCACTAGCATGACTGACCGAGATTGCGAGTAGAGGGGTCATGATAGTCTGCCACCGTATCGCACAGATAGTTTAGATTTCGTTTCAAGGAGTCATAATTGCGCCAAAAAACCACACCATATACCCTACACTGATTCATCACCACGTACTGCAAGCATTCTGTATCACCTTATCCGATTCCCCATAGGCTTGTTAATACGACTGATGTCCTCACTGACCAGTTCACATAGCACAATTCCCCTACTACTACTGGTTTATTCTCACCCCAGGGATCACACTACTTTCACACCAGACTTGTCCAGTAACACAATACCCCCCTGAATATCACCCTATGTACCTGACGCATGTATCCCGCCCTGGGCTGTGCAGTGAACCAATCGAACAGAGCCGGGTTACCCAACAAAAGAGCTGTGGGACTCCGCACACGCACTCTGGGTTTTGTGATACTGTAGTACATTTGCAAGTTCAGTGACTATCACTCTGTTTGTGTATTTGTTTACTGCCTAACCAGACGGTTGCCAGCACTGAGCGGGTACTGTTAAATTTCGCCCTAACCTGATGTTCATGTTCGTTTGTACAGTTCCTTTTAAAGATTCCTAAGCAGGACAAAATGAGTTTCTCCATATCAGCAAAGCCAAAGGCATTAACACTTATAGACGTAATAACAGTGATTCGACAATGTCAAAAAGAAAAAGGTTCACAAAAATTGGAAGGAAATTTCGGATTAAGAAAGACACAAATCTTTCAAAATTTTAAGAGAAAAGCCGTTTTTGAATGAATTTGCACACCACGTACCAAGACTGAAAAGAAAGAGTAGTAGAAAAATTGGCAAAAATGACATGAATGCAGTTTGCCGGACATGGTACCAGTCAGCACTGGAGAGAAAAATCCCATTTTCTGGACTAATGATTCAAGAAGGAGTATTTAACTTTGCAAAAGCATTAAAAAATCTAGACTTTAAAACGTCAAACGGTTGGCAACAGGCTTTCATCAGCAGACACAACCTTGTGATTATTAAGCAATTGGGCGAAAGCGGCGACTCAGATATGTGTGCTGCAGCCGACTGCACAGAAAAATTATCCGAAATATGTTCTGGCTACACAGATCATGACATTTTTACTTTAGATGAAACTGGTTTGTTATTCAAAGTGACTTCGGATATAACATTTTACCAAATGCGCAGGTTTTGAAAAGAAGCAAAAAGCGTATCAAATTTATGCAGTGCACTAACATGCTAGGGGAGCGAGCACCGACTTTAGTAATAGGAATATCAACCAAACCTCAAAATTGTAAAAACATCAACACGAAACAATGCCGGTAGTTTACAACAATAATAAATATTAGGGTTGAATGTAGCTACTTCCGAAGATTGGCTTCAAAGTTTTGTCAGAAAATGCAGGAAAGGGAACTCAGCATCGTGCTGTTTGTTAATAATGCCACCTGCCATCCAAAATTCCAGTCACTTAATGTTCAAATGCAATTCCTCTCACCCAACACCACTGCGGTATTTCAATCTCTTAACTACCTTGACATTCAGGTGCTTAAAACAAAGTCTAGGAAAAAGCGGATTCTCTGTCTTATTACGATCATAGAAACTCACAAAGATATTTCCTGAAAAGAACTCATGAAACGAGCAGCTTTATTGGACATACTGTTCTGGATATCTGCCGCAGGGAAGGTGGTGGGAACTAAACAATCTCGAAGTGTTTTTATAATGCGGGTTTCCTGGTACGGCGAAAATAGATCCTGAGACCACTGCAAACTGGACCTTAGACATATGGGCAAATTGAAATTGCTTCAATTTCCATTGCACTGGATACACCTTCAAAGGAATTGCTTGGGTGCCAACTGGTTGACAACCATAGGATGGCCTGTCACATCAATTTTAGCATTAGACGATGTGAATTGTGAATAAAACGACTGACACGAACAGGATACTAAAAAATTTCTGATAACGTATAAATTTACAGACGCACAGGGGAGTTCAAATACTGCTCTCCTGCGCAATACCTAGTGAGCAATCGGACATGCTTGAACTTATCATGAATATGAGGGAAAAATTATATCTGTCTTTGATTTAAACTGCCAAGCAACAGATCATCTCACTGGATTTTTTCATCTTTTGGAAACTGAGTATGTCATTAGAAAAGTATGTGTACGATTTTTCCAACCTTGCAGCTTTGGATGATTAGGAGGTCAGTTTTTAAACTGTTGACTCATTGTCTCATTATTGCATCCTTATTGCTCATATATCCCACTTTATATATTACTATTGTTGTTGCCGTCGGTTTACAGATCTAGTTCACTATTTGAAGTGTATCACACATGTGGAGTGGATCATGAGTAGTGCAGGAAGCTGTCCATGGCGACCACTTTTTGTCGGTCCCATGAGTGATCGCCTTGGAAAGGTTTGGCTGTATTTACTTTTTTTCTTGAACAAAAGTCGACACATAGTCAATAAGATGTGAGCATTCAAAGGCGCGTACCAGTGAAATCCAATGTATGTCATGTTGTTTAATATCCTGATGCAAGTTTGTTCCGGCTAAGAACAATATTTCTGCCAGAACAGTTTGATGTAGATAGAAAATCCATTTTCTCAACATCCAACCTACTATATATCAACTGACATCAGTGAACCAGCTTGTATTCAAAACAGAGACTCCTACTTAACTGGAATTTACATGAGTATATATGTATTGCAATTTGTGCCGCCACTCGTTTAAATCTGCCAGCGTATAGGTGCACTTATGTCCCACCAGTGTCAACGGGACAAAAATTGCTGCTTGATTTTCATAAATAAAAGGGTAGTTGGAATGTAAGTGTGGAACTCCAGACGAATAATTTGTGGTCGGTCGAAAAAAACATGAATATAAACGATGCATTTTGAACACATACCACGCTAACGATGTTATATTAAATTTCTAGCAGTCTATTCGAGCTTATACAATAGTTATATCATCCGGCATCACGTTTCATTTCGAATGTCATTCTGACGATTGACTATGAGTTATGTACGCAATCAATTCATTAATTTAGTAATATAAGTAAACGCAAATTCAAGCCTTATATAAAGGAATAATGTGGATGCTAAGCGAAACAGCAGAGGACTGATATGACATTTAGAGCCAATTTAGAGGATAAACACAAAGACGGAGTTGCAACTAAGAGAATGATTGTGCCATAAGTCAAACTGTTATTGCAGAAATTACATTCAAATTGAAAGGAGTTCTAAGCGCTTCAGGTTACAATGTTATCTACCTAAGTCTATTTCGGTGCTGAAGGGGATATGGCTTAATGCCGGTGTGTACGTGGAGTAGCTTGAAAAGAGTTAGTTGACAGATTCTAGCGGCTCCCACAAATTTTGTTAACGCTAGGTGAACGCCATATTTGTGGGCAATTATCAATATTTAAAAAATGAGCTGCTGAGCAAATTGTATTCGTTTACTTGGACCACAATCTTTACGAACGGATTATATTTGTGCTGGAATACAATGCACTTGCTTAGCTACAACGTTTACAAGATGGAAAGTACTCTAAAATGATAGATGTTTCATACATCTTCGGCTCACTTCTCAGGTCAACTAAAGCATATACATGCTGAAATCGCAAAGGGTATCTTTCACAATAACTAAACCTAGTGTACTAAGGAGAGTATAGGAATGCCATCGGAAAATGGCAGTGAACCAGAATGTTCTACTGCCTAGATTATGTTTTCAGATTGCATGCATCATTGGATATGCTAAACAACTTGTCAGTCAACTGGCAATTGCCCGTAAATCGTGAATAATGCTCACTTCTTCCAATAGGCGCCACTGAACCGTTCGGAACATTTCGAGTTGGTGAGGCGTTACTCAGAACCACCATTTTTGAGAAAGATCTAGGTGTGCCTGTCTCACATGACTTACGGACCACAGAAGACTCACTACGGAGGGTTGCTGTTGCCAACTGGATGTCCCATGCCCTACGGAGAGCCTTCTCGCGACTGAATCCGGAAATCTTCAGAATCCTGTTTACCTCCCATGTGCGCCCGGTCCTTGAATACGGACTATCCGCCACCAGTCTTCTTACAAACTTCGAGTGTGGTATGGTTGAGGAGGTCCAGTGGCGTGGTACGAAATCCGTACTGGTGGTAGGGGACTTGCCTTACCCTCTTCGACTAGAGCGGATGAATCTGTTCTCAATGGAATATCGTCGACACAGCGATGATCCAATTCTACTAGGCTACTTCTGAGGAATA
This sequence comes from Dicrocoelium dendriticum, assembly GCA_944474145.2. Classification (NCBI taxonomy): domain Eukaryota; kingdom Metazoa; phylum Platyhelminthes; class Trematoda; order Plagiorchiida; family Dicrocoeliidae; genus Dicrocoelium; species Dicrocoelium dendriticum. The sequence continues at coordinate 28,907,133 of OX104070.1, forward strand.
AGATGGGGATGTAGCTACAAGCGTTCTTTCAAGTCAACACTAATTGTTCCACTCAGGGGCACAAATGGAAACTATTTAAACTCAGAAGTCTTAGAGTTCGCTCCACTCTCTCTCTCTATCAATGCGCATTATAAATGACTGGAACGAGTTGCAGGAACAGGTAGTCGATGCGCAGACTGAGGAATGTTTCAAGGGATTTCTGGATTCTTACTTGATTAATAAGCTGGGACCTTGCTTTTTCCAATGTAGCTGCTACGGCTCCTGGTGGCATACCCTTTCGTAACGACTCACGGCTTCCACGTAATTAGCAGAAATTGAAAGATTTGACAAAGGACTTTCCTTATACTCTCTAAAATCCAATGATCCACTGCTACCCGTTTTCAGCTAGACATACCTGTGACGGCATATTTAGGTAAGTGGCAATAATTACTATAACTGCGACCACAGATGACCGGAACATGTAAAACAGTAATGGAGAACGATTTTAAAGTTTGAAAGGGTATAAAAGTTGTTTGCTTTGTCAGCGAGTTACCTAAGGTTTCACGCGCTGCCTATGTCTTGATTGGTAGGTCTTTTTAGAATATAAATCAGGAAATTAATGAAGTAGGTATTGATTTTATTAAGTACCTTGTGATGGCTGATTTGTTCAAGGCTACTTAGTAGTATCGAGCGTTGGTAGTGGCACTCATATGAAGCAGTAGCATGAGTCGCAGCTATAATACACAAATGTAAGATTAAACGGTAATAAAAATTAATATGAACATCTACTATGAAGACGGAGAATGTGGAGTGTTTGATTGTCTTCCTCATAACACACTTGTTGGCGCTAACTTTGTCTTAGCGTAGCGATGCAGGGAAAATGAAGATAAAGACGATGAACCTTGGGACCTTACACTGCAATATTTGTTAACTGTTGGAGACTGTTCTTTTATCCTTGGCCTTGTTTGTAAGCTTGGCTATTAGTTATGTGATCTCCCAATAATTAGATCACGTTTTGTATGGTAAACTATCTGACTGTTATTTTAGGAAATTGCTGCTCTGAATTGCAACCGCGCATTCGGGAATATAATTAATTTCAGCTTCTTGCATATCAGTTAATGAAGAAGTTTGGAGAGCTGATGATTTTCGACCCGCACCTCACTTGTGAATTTTCCTTATTTCGTGTTTTATAGAATAATGCATGTCTTATTGCAATGTTATGGATAGAAACACGCATTTCCTTGTGCAAGACGTTAAATAGTACGATGAGATTTTGCTTTATATGCCACAACCAGAAGGATAAAGGTTGGGTTTCTCACATCAATCAAATTTTTCTTATTTTGATTGTGTTCCTAATAAGTGTCTAGTGAATGTTCACCGTACATTTTCTTTTGTTTGTTTCACTGTGCATAATTGCGAAGTATTCCAAAAGGGAGTGTGAAAGTAATGGTAATGCGTGAAGTACAACTGCCTTCAACCTTAATTTCTGAAGGACATTCAAATATTTTATCTGGTCTTTGCAGTGTCGTAAGCTACAGTCACTGGATATTTTAACGGGAATAGTTATAATGCTGCCTACAGAAGAAATCCCGATTTCCCATGCTTTATTATTACCCATGAAATTAAATATTTGCCATTTCAACCTACGCACCACTACTCTACGCTTGACTGCTCGCCAGTGTCGCTATCCAGAAAATGTTAAACAAGGGTAAAAATATTCGTACGTTTAAATTTTAGGTGATCGGATCCATGATTACAAAGAAGGTTCTCGATCAGAGATTCTCAAGTAGAATGCCCATTTGTTACGTCAAGTTGCTAAAGATAAGCAAAGCACGAAGTTTTGAGCAAACAATTGTTTTCGATTGCTTCTTCATCAGGCTCATACAGTAATATACATTATGTTAACGTATGTTGCAATCGTTAGTGTAACAAAGAAAAAATTGGTCAGAAAATTTAACTTGTGATCACAATGACCTTCATCTGATCACGTGACTGAGGTCAGGTGAATTTGCGGAGTACCAGTGTAAAGAGTGATCGAAACTAGTTTGGCGCGTGATTGAATTTAAATCGTTGCTCTGACGACACCTTTTCTCTCTGCCTTTCAGAAAGACACTCCTGCGCCATTATTGAAGAAGGACAAAAACCTGAAGCGAACAGTTGACTGTAACTTTTCTTTCATCCCTTCATATGTTACTGATTCTTTCTTATAGAGCCTACATGTTGCGTAATAGAACTTACGTCTCAATCCTTGTGGTTCTCCCTTGTCTGCATTCTACCATTGGCGACCCTGCCAGAATCAAGGTAACTGCAAAGCCAGGTAAACTGTCTGGTGATGAAATTAAGCCGGTGACCTCCGATCCGGGGGTAAAGATTGCTTCTGCTTTGGAATCCTTGTCGGACGCTATGCAGAAGATGACAACAAATCTGACACCCGCCCCTTCCACACCCCCGTTACCCCTTCCAGAAAAGTTTTCTCCAGGCATGCCATATCTCCGATGGGAGAAGCAGGTGCAGATGTACATCAAACACTTTCCAGCCCAACTACGGGGTACGGTGATCATGGGCCTGCTAGCAGGAGAGGCATTCGACAAAGTTACGGATAGTAAAGTGTTAGAGGGAGAAGTCACCACGGAAACCTTCTCTGCCCTTCGCCGCATCTTAGATCGACCTGGCCTGCCCGATGAACTGCGCAGAGTTTTCCATGCCCGGTATCAGAGACCGGGAGAAAACGTGGAAACATTTGTTAGCGAATTGCGGAGGATGGCCGTAAATGCCTACACAGATGAAACGCCGGAACAACAGGACGAGCGAGTGTTAGAGCAATTGCTCGAGAGCATCCAGACGCCCTCGGTAAAAAAGAGAGTTCCGTTTACGACGACCTACGTGTCTTCAGTCAGCCCTAACAGTGGCAGATCAATTAGAGCAAGTCGACGAGTCCATGGGCCCCATGGAACCATGCTGCGTGCTGAATCGATACCGCCCCGCTGGATTCTAACCACCAGACCGAAAAAACTGGAATCGCGTCCCGTTTCGAGGGGATTATTCGCGACCTCCAGTGCAATCGTACTTCCGGTGGCCCCGCCGACCAATTACGAATCCCGGTCTACCTCGCAACAATAACGGACGCCCAGGTGGGTGGCACCGATTGCATTCACACTTTATACCAGCCATTGTTTGTGCGTCGACCACAGATTCAGCATTAGCAATAGAATTACAGATCGCAGGGGTTCCATTGATAGGTCTCATCGACACAGGTACATGTAAGAGCCTAATCAGATCTAGTGTGACTAACCAGCTAGCAGAATGTTTATGCGCGCCTTGTCGCTGCCGACTAACTGCCGCCAATGGAGAATTGTTGTCGGTTCGAGGATCCCTAACGGCACAACTTGACGTCGCGAAACATAGTTTCACCCAGGAGTTTATTGTTGCGGACAAAATTCCGTTTGCTGTTATTGTTGGGATGGATCTGTTACGCCGGTTGAAGTGTCGATTAGATCTGGACAGGTGCCAACTAAGCACCGATAACTGTACAGTTTTGTTAAAACCCTGTGGAAGTGGTGATTTGGAAGCATCTAAAACCTATGAGGACACCTTAGAGAGTGAGAAGTACATTAACGCCTTTATTCGCTCACTCGACAGAGTCACGGATGAGCAGACACTGAAGCGGCTCAAAGACGTGTTGCGCAAACACTCAGACGCATTTGCATGGCGCAATACCGACTTGGGTCGAACCAATCTCGTGAAACACCGTATCGACACCGGTGATGCAATCCCGATTAAAATCCCCCAAGACGCATATCATTACATTGGCAGACTGAATTGCAAAGGCTCATAGATGACATGATAGAAAAGGAGGTAATACGGCCCTCGACTTCACCATGGGCAGCCCCGGTTGTTCTAGTGAAAAAGAAGGATGGTGGTTTTCGCCTATGTGTTGACTATAGACGATTAAATGAGATTACTCAAAAATACGCTTTTCCCCTCCCCAGGATCGATGATCTATTTGACGCACTGGGAGGATCAGTTTATTTCAGTACGCTAGATTTGGCTTCTGGCTACTGGCAAGTAGAAGTGGAGGAGAGCGACAGAGTGAAAACGGCGTTTGTAGTACCATCAGGTTTTTATGAGTTCCAGACCATGCATTTTGACCTCTCTAACGCCCCTGCGACTTTTCAACGACAGATGCAAAAAGTGTTACACGAATTGATGCCCCACAAGTGTCTCGTTTACCTGGACGATGTCATTGTACACGGAAAAACCAAAGACGAGCACCTAAACAACTTGGCGGAGGTGCTTACACGCCTAGTAAATGTGGGTCTCAAACTCCAGCCCACAAAGTGTCATTTACTACAGACCGATGTAACGTATCTTGGGCACGTCATTTCGGGGATGGGGATTCGTACTGACCCTCGTAAGACGGAGCAAGTGAGATTATGGCCAACCCCTGCCAACGTTGACGAACTACGCAGTATTTTAGGGTTAGCCTCATACTATCGGCGATTCGTGAAAGGGTTCTCAGAGATCGCTGCGCCTTTGAATACCTTGGTACAGAAAGGTAAAACCTTCGAATGGACCGTTGAGTGTCAAAATTCATTCGATCGGTTACGAGAATCCCTTTGTGCAGCTCCGGTGTTGGTTTTCCCCGATCTGTCACCAAGTGCCGGGGAGTTTATTCTAGACACGGACGCGAGCGACCAGGCGATTGGAGCTGTTTTGTCACAGAAAGGGCAGGACGGAATAGAACGAGTGGTGTCGTACAGTAGTAGAAGCCTTACGTCAAGAGAAAGAAATTACTGTACGACAAGGAAAGAAATGTTGGCGTTGGTGTTTTTCATAAAACAAAATCGGCACTACCTTCTAGGAAGAAAATTCTTAGTACGGACTGATCACCAATCACTCAGGTGGTTGCAAAACTTCAGGGACCCTGAGGGGCAGATTGCTAGATAGCAGGAGCAACTACAGGAGTATGAGTTCGAATGTCACCATCGGCCTGGAAAACTACACGGCAACGTGGACGCGCTATCGAGGATTCCGACTCGAGATCACGGAAACTGTCCTTCCTGCATTACGCAACACGTAGCGCTAGTCAACCTACAGAAAGCCGAGTATGGTCGTTGGCAAGAGGCACAGGCTTCGGACCCCGACATTTCACTCTTCTACCATGAGCGGCGCTCGGGAAGGGACAAACCAGCTCCGAAAGAAATGGAAGGGAAAAGCTACGAAGCTCGGTGCTTGTGGGCGATGTGGGATAAACTCGCCATCGAAGAGGGTGTGTTGGTCTTTGATTTCGACCCCACGTACCTGAGGAGGATTGTTGTTCCACAGGCGTTAGTTACCGAAGTGCTGTCGGAACTGCACCAACAGCTGGGACACGCTGGAATCAATAAACTCGAATCGGCGGCGCGTCAACGATTTTGGTGGCCGCACCAACGAAGAGACATTGTCAACTTCTGCCAAACTTGCGAAAGATGCGCGACGTTCAAAAATCCGCCTATTGCTCATAGGGCACCATTACAATCCATGACAGCAGGTTACCCGAACGAAATAGTTGGAGTAGACCTTGTTGGTCCATTGCCGGAAACGCCGAGAGGGAATTGCTACATTCTAGTCATGGTAGACTACTTCACCAAATGGTGCGAAGCCGTGCCAATCGCGCAGGCTGATACTCTCACTGTGGCAACAGCGATGACTAACCACTGGGTTTTGCCAATGGGGAACGCCTGGGCAATTGCATTCCGATAGGGGATCATGTTTTGAAAGCTCACTGGTCCAGGAGATGTGCAGAGTACTCGGTATTGATAAAACACGAACGACGGCCTACCATCCACAAGGGAACTGACAAGTTGTACGTACGAATCGGTCGTTGAAGTCACTCTTGAAGGCGTTCGTGGACCAGAACATTTACGAGTGGGATACGTTTTTGCCTAAATGCTTATTGGCCTATCGCAGTACGGTCCACTCTTCCACCGGACAAACGCCGTCGTTTATGTGTACGGGTAGAGAAGTTGGGTTGCCCTCGGATGTCCGATTACCGAGATCCCAACAGGTTTACCCGTCGGTTGTTGAATACGTCAGCAAACTCCTCGACTCCGTTCGACGCACACACGAAGCGGCAAGCATCCATTTGGCGAACGCTCAACGGCGACAGAAGGAATACTACGTCAAGTAGGTCTTCGGTGTCCCGTTGAAAGCAGGCGACCTCGTATATTTGCATCAGGCACCGGTATCCGGAATACCAGCGAAGCTGCATCGTGAGTTGGCTGGCCCCTATGTGGTAGACCGAATAATATCTGCTCTGACTTGTGTGATTAGAGACCCAAAGAACGCCATTGGGCCGCCCACGGTCGTACACTTTAATCGGCTTAAACCTTTCCATATCGAATCTGAGCATTCGGATGAGGAACATCACAATGAGCCACCAACAGAAGTAGCCACCGAAGTTGAAGTACCAGCTCAAGGGGCTTTGGTGTGGCAACGGGGACGTTGCCTATATAGAAGGGGTGCGGTGTAAAGAGTGATCGAAACTAGTTTGGCGCGTGATTGAATTTAAATCGTTGCTCTGACGACACCTTTTCTCTCTGCCTTTCAGAAAGACACTCCTGCGCCATTATTAAAGAAGGACAAAAACCTGAAGCGAACAGTTGACTGTAACTTTTCTTTCATCCCTTCATATGTTACTGATTCTTTCTTATAGAGCCTACGCGTTGAGTAATAGAACTTACGTCTCAATTCTTGTGGTCCTCCCTTGTCTGCATACTACACCAGTGCTTCCTTCACGGCTGGTGGTTGGCCAGGGAAGTTGTAGTGCTTGTATTAGTTTCTTCTGAACACACAAGTCCGGATTTGTTAGACATATGCATATTGCCTCAGCGGTGGCGAGTATGCTTGCTCTTAGACGATGATTTTGTCTCGATGGTATTTTGTAGAGAATTTGAAAGGTTGTTCGTTTGTCTATCTGGTGACCTGTGTTTATTAGATGGTTTGTAATCGCACTGTAGTTTGTTCTATTCTCGCGCTTGTAGAGCCAACCTGGCAGGTGTTTCTTAATTCTCTTACCTAGATGTCTGGTCGTCCGTCCAACGTACCTGGCCCCGCACGGGCAGGTGAACCGGTAGATTAACATTGATTGCAGATGATCAGGCACTCGGTCTTTGAATCTCGGAACTAGTAAAGGTCTGCTCGTGAAAATCACATTCAGTTGAGCCGCATTAAAGGTCTTTTTGCAGCTTTGCTGTAGTCGGCGTGTGCATGTATCAGCCGCACTATTTCCTTTGAAAAGAAGTGTCAAGTAAAGCTGTTTCTTTTCAACGGTTTGTTTTGATACTTTTTGGTATGCATCGCTTCATATGGGTCTCGATAAATCGTTCCGGATATCCATTTTCAAAAAGCGCCTCTTTGATTCGTGAGAGTTCCGCTTTTATGGTATCTTCGCTGCTGATTTTATATGCCCGATCGGTTAGCGTTCGTACCAGCGTTCTTTATTGGCTGAGTGGGGCGAAACTATGAAAGTTCATGTACTGTCCCGTCCAGTATGGTTTCTTCCATACTTTTCTTTGGATTGATCCATCGGTTCTTCTGATAAGACTTGAGTCCATAAAATTCACTTGGTTGTTGTTTTCTTCTTCAGCTGTAAATGCGGCGTTGGGGTGCGCATTATTGAAACAGTCGATTATATCTTGGGGTTTGGTGGTCCGATCCCTTATACAAATTATATCATCCACGTAGCGCCGATAGAATTTTAGACCGGATATGACCTGTTTTAATGGACCGTTTTCTAGCATTCACATATAAATATCCGCTAACAATGGACCAAGCGGGGAGCCTATTGCAACGCCATCAACCTGTCTATAAAACTCACTATTGAATTGAAACTGCCCGACCACCAGCCGTGAAGGAAGCCTTGGTACTCCGCAAATTCACCTGACCTCAGTCACGTGATCAGATGAAGGTCATCACGATCACAAGTTAAAGTTTCTGATCAATTGTTTCTTTGTTACACTAACGATTGCAACAGACGTTGACATCATGTATATTACTGTGTGAACCTGATGAAGAGGTAATCAAAAACAATTGTTTGCTCAAAGCTTCGTGTTTTGCTAAACTTTCGAAAAACCCGAGATTCTATTTGTATCTTTTATTTTTACTATGATGTTTTATCCGAGTGAACAATGGCACCTTATCTGCGTAAACAGGAAGGCTTCCACGTGCCGGTAAATATACGAATTTAATTACACGGATTAATATATGGGACTCATAGATCATTTATGAGGGCAAAACAAATAATTTACACGGCAGCACAGCTCAGATAACGAAGCGCTTTAAGCTAAGAGTAATTACCTGTAGTATTTGGGAATTATGCAAAGAAAGCGAGTAAACAAATGAGTTCCGGAGAGGGTCCCAAGTTAAAGAACCTTGATATTCGCGATACTTTTATGGATACTAAATTTGAATTCTGTTTTCTTGGCTAGTTGATTAAATGAACAATGAACAATGAATTTATACGGGTTAAGAAGCGTTGCTTTACAAGTCCCGTTGGATGGTTGGTGGGGATATCAAAATAAATTAATGATAATATGGATAGTAAAATAGTTAATATTTTGAGTATGAAAATAAGGACTTATCGGTTGCTTCTTCGTAGTCCTGCGATCCTCTTAGATTCACAGCACCCACAGTTAACAACAAATAATTTAATGGTAAACTCTAGGAGTAGAATGGAGGCGTAGTGTCAAATTACACAGTGTAATTGAATGAGTGCATCGTCCAAACGTCTTTTACATACTATTAGTGTCGGCGCAGAGAAGGCCGATTCTGGGATAGCATTCCACGAGTGACAGACACGAATGGAAAATAAATTTCTGCGGTACTCCAGACGACTGTATTGTTCTGCGAGTTTTAATGAGTGGCCCCTGAGGTTTGTATTGCTACTGAGTTAAAGTAAAGGGCGGCACACATGTTGTGGGTCAGGCAGAATCGAATATGCCATAATCAGGTCGCCCCGTAGGCTGCGGTTGCTTCCACTGAACAATCCCAGTCGTTGCAGCCTCTCCTGGTAGGAACGATTGCGCATTCCAATTACATTCTTAGATGCCCGGTGTTGCGGCTGCTCCAGTGCATTAAGATCGTGTTTCTGCCATGGATGCCAGACTTGAATTGCATATTCGACATGGGGGCGAACATACGCACTAAGTATTTGTCGAAATATGGAGCTGTTTATTTGTTCAAACGCCTGTCGCAACAGCCCGACGAGTTGGTTCCCAGTCTTCGAGGCCTTTTCGGATTTCCTGGAGCAAACCAAGTCACCTTGAACCAGGACGCCCAAGTCACGTTCGAGAGTTGATTGTTGCAGTACATCCGTTCCGAGAAGATATGAGTAGCTGCTCTGACGTCGAATGGAAAGCACCTTACATTTACTGACGTTGAAATGCAATACGTTTTGGGTCGACCATTGATTCACACTGTAGCTAAGTCACTCTGAAGCACAGGTTGGTCGGCGTTCGCTTGGATTCTGCACCAGATCTTGATATCTTCGGCAAACATTAGGAAGTTTGAAGCGATTCCATGTGCAAGGTCATTAATTAACACCAAAAACAAACGTACACCTAGAACTGAGCCTTGCGGCACACCACACTCAACTTGTATGGGGTCCGATAAAGAGCTCTGAACTCTGACCACTAATTGCCGTTGAATTAGCAACTTGGCAATCCAGCTTAAAAGTGGGTCGCCGATCCCGTAATGCTGCAGCTTGGATAGTAGTACCCGATGGTCTGGACGATTGAATGCCTTGGACAAATCTAGGTAGATCACATCAAAACCTTCTCCAGTGTCAGCTGCCTCGGTCCAACTACTGCGTGCAGTTAGTAAATTGGTTGTTGCTCTGACTGGACCACAAGTTTTAGGATTCTAGAGCCGCATCCTCTATAATTAGGTAAGAGAGTTATCCTGGTGATCGATAGTGCCACCATATTATCCAAAGAAAGTGTTTCACGAATGAACTGCCAATGTTCTAAATCATGCTTTCCGGTCTCTGGGACATCGTTAGAAGGATGTTCTGGCATGCCATGTATGAAGGCTGTATTTAGGCGGTCTTGATTGCTGTGGCCCTCATCGGTGTTTCGTTTTGAATGTCGCGCGCTCCAAGGGACATCAGGATAGATACGTATTCCGCAGGATTCGTGTTTTAGCGCGCTTGCGGAAAGCAAAACGTTTTCTACCTCTGTAGAGGATTCTAGATTTACTCGAATAAGTCTGGGTTCACCATAGTGTGACGAATTCGGATGACGAGAGTAATCCGTAATAAGTTTATGGGCTTGGCTTTGATACTCATCTGCATAAACAATGAGTTCCATTGGTCGTGGTCGTCTGATAACACCTTGCAATGTGATGGCGGTAAAATCAGGGACATTTGAGCATACAACAGTCCGCGCACTGTTGTTGGATCCCTTTTTCTTCCATTTACAAGGTTTGATACTCATTTGTCCTGATTGTTGACAAGTGATTTTTTGCTGTTTTTCTCTCATTTTGCGTTAACGGTGTTTACATTGAAAGGGCACGCAGAGGTGGCCTCTCGGTGGACCCTTGTACCAATATCTGCATATGTAACCGATGTCCTGGGAGGCTTAGTCTCGACAAGAGGTATTTGATCTAACGGTAACAAGGGTTGGTGTTTGGCTGCTTCATCCTTGTTAATGCTAGATGTCAGGTCTATTTGAATTTGCTTGACCAGACGTTTTGATTGGTGCCTGATTTTCGTTGCCCTGTTTACTCTTTGATTCAAGCGGGTACACTCCGTTTTTGCCCAGCGTTCTATCAAAGTTGGAGAAGACAACGGAGAGGAAGATGTGGCTGATTGCGGTTCAGGGGAAGTGGATTGTTCAGCATTCCGTTGCTTAGCAGGCGCTAAGCATCTGTGGTCCATACTCGCTTCCATTGAAGTAATCTTATTTTTTATCCTCTGCTCTGTTTCTGTGATTAACCGGTCGCATTTCTCAGCTAGGATAAGCAAGCACTTAACAAGGGGGATGGTGAAACACGCAGTACAGAACCAACATGCATCTTGGGATCTATTTCGCTCCCGTAACTGTTGTTTGGACACATTCGCACATTTCGTATGGTACCATTCCAAACAGTGCGAACAAACCAGACAGATTTTTTCTACCCGATGACATTCTCCTAACCCGCAAATGCCTTTCGATGGGAGTCTCTTCGGTTTTACCTTTCTGCCATTCAATTTGGTGTCTACCATACCCAGTGGGTTGGTTAGCGTTCTGTACTTTTACAGCTTTGAAAGCGGCGCACATCGGTCAGGCGAGCGTGGTGGTTGCAAGGTCAAATGAGCGGTCGGCGTGGTCGCGCTGTCCGTGTGATGGGTTATGCAGCCGCACTGGCTGACATAGGCACAAGGAATGGCGAGTGACTGGTACCTGAACAGAGCGCTGAACACAGATTGACAGATCACAGACTCTTTCATAGCTGTGTTGAGAAACACTGGATCGGAATAAGCTTAGGCTTTTCGGCCTGCCTCGAGAATTCTGTATCAAATGGTGTCACACAGAAAGGCAATCGGTTCAATATGATTGAATTAAGCGCTTGCGCTTAATCACAGATGCTAGTGAAAAAGGTTAGTAATGGCACAGCCTGTAATCGCAGAAGATATTCCCACGTATGATGGATCATTGTGCAGAGCTAGTAAATCCGGTTCGAATGAGCATACAGTGACAACGCAGCGAGAAGATAGAGAGAGGATAGAGTGGAATAATCCAAATGATCCAGGAGCACGCACGTCACGCCTGTGTGAGGATGACCTTGGAAACATACGTACATGAGGATTTTGAATTTTTGTTACGTTAACATGCGGTTCTTGTGTACCATTCTACAGCGTCCTATGAAAACCCCGAGATACGTCGTCATTCGCTGGTATTATATTTTGCATGGAACTTTGCATTTCATTGTTGCAATGCGTTGTGATGTTTCTAACGCCTATAGGTCGCACTTTAACCAATTTTCTTGGACTGGACAGCATATTCTAGTACGGCGTAGGTAAGTTGTGCATCAATAGGATGATTGAAAGGTCAGAACTCCGGAACACCTTCCACAGCAGCAAATTTCTGGTCAAACCACCTCGAAGCTGAGCCAGGCAGTTGTTAACACTTGAGTTTACTCTGCACGAGCACGCTAAGTTTAGGTTCCCCAGAATAATTCCGTATCCTGCGCGCTCCATGCTAATAAGTGTAGTCATGACTATGAGGTAGTTGAACAATTCGGCCTTTTTTATACATTGGATGGTAGCGTATTTGGGACTGGTCAGTTAAAACGTGTGTTAACATTGCGATTGTGCTTTTCTGGCTGCCCGGTACTTTGAACTTTCATTATTTCTTGATGTTATCTGCATAGAGTAGGAAATCGAGAGCGGCTGACCTCGCCAGATCGTTTATGAAAGCCAAGAATAAGCAAGCGCTAACACCGAGCCTATTGATGCATGGCACTCCATCCTAATTGCGTAGGAGAGCGCTCCTTTGAGTCTCACCTAGAACCCACGCTAATGTTAAAATAATCGATTATCCAACACAGAATTGGGTCGCTAGGGAAGTAGTTTTAAAGTTCAAAAAGATAAACAATTTGGTCCCAAAGAATAAGGGCTTCTGAGAATTCCAGGTAGATGAAACGTAATACTACTGTACCATCAAGCTCTTCAGACCATGTATTGAATGAAACGCTGTGCTACACCCAAAGCGTCATCGTTGGGCACGTTAGAAAATCAAGATCTATCCTCGAAACTAACCATTGTTTCATCTGACGCGATGGCCGGATCTGCTACCTTTCGTGCGAGCTACTAATAGTTCTCTACGAACGTATTTGTCTGCCTGATAGAGAGTGCAACAAACCTGCGAAATATCTGGCTAGTTCGTGCTTCGGAGAGCCGATACCATCTCCAGTGCACCGAACGGGAACATCGGAATTAGTTCTTTACGGTAGTCCATAGATCCTTACAGAACCTTTATTACCAGTTGAGAATATTCATGCAAAATTGGTTGACATCATCAAATTTCAGAAACGTGGGTGTTCGAAGCGTCCAACCGTAGGGCTTACCACATGAAAGGCCCTAAGGTAAGAGCCTACCAACATCGTTACAAAAGCCGACAAAAGCAAGACCGTAATGATAATGAACAAATCAAATTATGTGGAAAAAACGGAACAGCATTTATCAGCTGACCCTACGAAGCAATTGAAAAAGTCCGTATTGTCAACAATGAATAGTAATAAATTAGAGGTAAGAAAATTACCTGAGAAGTGTAAAGATCCAACTAAAATCCGTAAATACCATAAGGTATCCTCTAACTCTGCGATTCAGTCTAGGATCTTGATCTACAGTATATATATAAGCCCGGTGTTCCCGTTTGGCCCGTTGTAGGTAGTATCGGCTCTCCGAAGCACGAAATAGCCAGATATTTCGCAGGTTTGTTGCACTCTGTATCAGGTAGACAAATACGTTCGTACAGAACTACTAGGAGCTCGCGCTAAAGATAGCAGATCTGGTCATTGCGTCAAACGAAATAATAGGTGGTTTCGACGTTAGCTCCTTATTCACTATGGTGTCCAAAGATGACGCATTTTGGGTAGCACGGCATTTTCTGACTGAAGGCAATAGCCTGTGGGAGCGAACAAACCCGGTAGACCAGATAACTGAATGAACTAAAGTATGCCTTAATGTGTTATGTTTCAAGTTCCAGTCGATACTGCACTTTCAGGAGCAGGGACTCGCAATGGGATTACCAATATCCCCTGCCTTGTCAAATCCCTAGATGGAAGAATTTGAGCCTAGGGAGTTGTAAACATCAATATTTTTCCAATGCTATTGAGGCGCTAACTAGAAGATGCATTTGTTAATATTAAACGGCATGGGAAGGTTTAATCTCTAAACCATTCCAACTACAGTAGTGTGAACATAAAGTTTGCTTTAGAACTAGAATCTTGCAGGTGCATACTGCCATTCCTAAATTTTCTAGTGCATTGAAACGATGAACAGTTAAAGGCAACGATAAATCTTAAGGTGCCAGATATGGACGGAGTACTCCAATAAAATGCTGCTCGCCCAAAACAAGTTTATGCCCCTATCGCATCCTCTATATTTCACGGAGCCTAGGCTCTGTGGACAGAGGAAGAGGACAAAGGCCACTCGTAAGGCGACGAGGAGCAAATTAATCGACTGGATATTCGAGGCCGTTAGTGAAATCCCAGACACAGGGAGCTCTAAATCCACCTCCAAAGTGCACATCGGAGTGGATTGGGACGGTACCAATCCCCATCAAAAGGGAACCTCAGAAGCAATCGGGCGCGTACTAAACAGAAAGAAAATAGGAGTGGTTTTTCAAAAGGTCAAGCGCTCCCTTCAGCACTGGTGTGTTTAAAGGATCCGCTTTCAAAAGATATGACGATCAACTGCGCTTATAGAATAAATTGTAAATACGGTAAACATGTGTAAATAGATCAAGCAGGGAGAGAATTACGCATGAGAATAGCAGGACACAAGTGGTAAGTTTCACGTCCACTGAGAAATAAGCCTGAATACAGGGCTCTACTAAGGGGTATAGCGGGGGCCGTGTATGCGCTAGATAACGGACACGAGGTTGATTGGGACAATATCGAAATAATTAAGATGGGATTAGGAGTAACCTGTCAGAGGTTGATTGCCGAGGACATTCAGGTTACTAAGACTAATAACTGGGTGTACAGAACGGATGAGGTTGAGTAATCGAATGCGTGGCGGGCTATCTTAACCCGTCCAGTCAGGAAAGGTGTCGTCAGAAGATCTGAAGCATGAGCGTGGAGCATCAGCAGCAGCATGAACAAGAACGTCTCGCTTGTGAACGTCCGATGACGCGGATAAATGAGGAATGTTACCTGGTGTTTGTTTCCCTGGAATGGCTACTTGATCTATTGACTTGGAACACTATTATCCAATGATCCGTGTTTTTTCTTGTAATTTTCCCCTACTTACCCATAAAAGCTAAACTAATTGTGCTCCCATTCACCTAACCTGAAAAAGCACCTGCACCAAGAGGATACGTTTGCCGCAATAAAAACCTACAAAAACCAATTTGTATTCAGAACCTCTGAAATCAAACTTACTTCCGTCGTGTCTCCAGACACAAAACAGACCATAAGGGATAGAGACTGTTTCCAATTCAGCAATGTTATTGTGAGAATGGAACGATGAATGCCGATGACACAAGGCTATACCACTAGCTGTGGAGAAACATCCGAAGGCACATACTCGTTAGTGGCAGATTCATACAAAAGTCCAACTCTGCAGGCGATTGTAGGAAATAACAACATAATATCCTTGAAAGATAGTAACACAAACAATTTTGTTGCTGGAATGAACTCAAAATTTTACGATTGCATTAGCCGTATCAGCCGCATGGACCCAAAGTATCAGTTCACCTGGAGTTTAAAATCAGAAGTCATGTACATGTTATGTTGAATTCTAATCTGATCCATGGGGCCCATATCCATTAAAACTCTCCGTCGTTTTGGTGAAGCAGGACAACTGGAAGTAGCATTTTTGCTTGGGTATCAGAAGACTGACAAAAATCTCGCTGAGCCGTTTATTTACGGTGCCGCCAGTTGCAGACATTTTCGACAGTATGCAGAATTAGGTATATTTACAGTACTGGACCTAAGATGTGGCTACTGGAAGCTGGTAATCAAACAGCAGGGCTGAGCTAAGAGAGGGTTTAAGGTGCGATAAACGGCATTAATTGTATTGGATGCCATTTGGTATATCTGATGCACCATTAAACTTCCGGCCTTTGATGCTGCGTCTGCTTGATTCATTAGGTAATGTGGTCGAGTATGGAGAAGAGGTGCTATATGGTGAATTGAGGGCAAAACCATACCGTGATCTGCAAGCAGCGTTACAAAATCTCAGTAGTCGTGATAATGGCAAAAAGCCTAAATCACAACAAGGGAATACTCCCCTGACAACATTTTGTCACAAGTTGGATCAGAGTAAAATTAGGTTTATTCTAGGCAATAGTATTAGCAATTAAATGCATCACAGCTCCTACCTCAAATTATAGTCTTCGGGCATTATTAGGAAGCGCCGGAAAAGGCAGTAAATTCGTCAGATATTTTCACAGCTTGGCGTTATCTTTCAAAGAGCTCTTAAGCGAACGCAAGCTATTCACTTAGACGGTAGAAGCACAACTACATTTTGATAACATTCATGAGGAGATTGAGTGAGGGGAACTGAGTTTTAAATGAGTGCTCACTAGAGAACCGTTCATGGTGGATACAGACTCAAGCGAGTTTTGGATTCGATGCGTTGCCAAGGTAAAATAAGGAAACGATCGAAAGAGTTGGTAGAATTTCACACCAATGCACTCAACTAATTAACAGCGGTGAAGCATTGCCTGACAAATCTTTGGGTTCTGGACAAGTGACGACTGTAATTTCTAGGTTCACGGTTTATGTCGAGAAAGAGCCCAGACCGTTGGCATGGATAAAGGCAATCCAAGGGCAACATAAGCAAGTTGGCGGGATAGGCGCCTACAAATATACTACCTCACAATAAAGTACCTATTAGCGAAAGACTACTGAACGGCAGAACATTTATCGCAATTGATGTACGGGGATGATTTGTCTAGCATTACGTTCGCTGCCAGTGCTTCCGAGCTGGGCGCATTGAGATACTCAGCAAATTAACAACAACTATACAGAATCCTGAACTGGGTGATAGCATCACGAATAAGAAATCAAGCTGATGTAATCAACAAACGAATGATGTCCGCAGGGTGCATAGGATTGTCCGGATATTCACGGAGCAGTGACTTTAGTTTGTGGCTAGTCGCGACCGTTAAATCGCACTGTTGCTAAGCTGACATTCGTGGCTTTTGCTAGGGAAAAAGCTTGTTAGGTGAAAACCTACCACTTAACGTAGAAGGTGGTTAACCTTTTAACCTTTGTTCAGTACACTTTTTTCTTTTGCTTGCATTACCACTTGTTTGACTGAGCTATCATGACTAGAATACCAACAGTCATCCTGTGGGGTGCTGAATAGATAATGCGCAACCTATGCATGCAGTTGATGGCCATCGACATGGTCTTGAGCTAATGGTTAAGTATCTGTTAAACGAGACCGGCGTCTTGCCCAATCTGACTGCCTTATTTTGTCAGCCTACTTATTATAATAAAACAATTTCCTGGTTTTAGTTAATTAAGTGCAAACGCAATATTCCACACAGGTCACTCGCAAAACTTTAAATATGCACAGCCTAAGTATTATAAATATCTAGGGATTGATTTAGGGACACATTTCGTAGTGGTGGATGTATATTAAAAGACGTTTTTTTCTTATATGTCTCGCATTCAAAGTAACACATTAAAAACAAATAATAAATTTGCTCTAGTATTGTACTCTTAAAATTAAAAAAATTTTAGCTGACGGATGTCTACCCTAGCAATTGATTATAAGGTACACTTCTGTTGCAAAGATGGGTTTGGATCCATTATTTACATGTTAGTTGGAAACCACAAAATCCAAAATATTCCCAAGGCTCCATCAGTATGAAGAACTCACTTTTCGTAAAAATGGATTATAAGGTTTGTAACAGGTCATACCCGTCAATTTTAGCAATTCCAATAATGTCAGCTTCCTATTTCATGCAACAACACACATCTGTCATTCAAAACAAACTATAACTATCACCATGCAAATTAAACCAGATTATTGGCTTCGGTCTCTCCGACTACAGGGACGGTTTCACAGATCGAATTATCTTTTAATTTATCAGATAAATACATAAAATCACCATCTTCACGGACGCCTCATCCCTAGACTTTTATTTTCTTCTAAACAGTTCAGGATTCGGAGCCCTCGCTATTGATTTCAAAAAATAATCTTACTTAGTGTTCTGTTCTTTCAATGAGTTCGTCATGCCACCAACTGAACAAGCTCTAATGTTCATATTTGCAACTCTATCACAGATTCGTTTTGTTCATTATGCTGCATATATCAGTGCGTCACTGTGTTACCATTGCAGTGAAATTAACCACAAATCACTACATCAATTTGCGTGGCCTTAAATGGGGTAAACGCAGGTGCACTTTAACGCAACTTGCTTCGCACATGCGCGGTACGCTCCAGTCTGTGAGCCACTTGACAGCAGGTTTAGATCTAATAATATATAGACAAAATGCTGCTTACTGCAACCATCTCACTAACACCGTTACTTCAATTAGGTAATTGGTAACTGCGTATAATCCGCTGCGCACAGTAATATAAGCCATGTGTTTGATGTTACAACTCGGCCTGCACTGAACTACAACGCTAGTAGTTCCCGATATGTGGCCCATATAGCAAGACAGCGAAATACGTCCGTTTCAGCATTACGCACAAGGTGTTATGTCTTGTCATAAACACAACGCTTTGCAGCACTTAAAACAATTTAGACAGTGGTTAGCTTGGCGTCAAACACACACTGGCGCCAGTAGATCCAGCGGATAGCAAGCAAGCGAACACAGTTTAATCGATGAATAGCTTTCAGTTAAAATGCTACATTGCCTTTGACGAGCTCTAAAAGACAAGTAAATTCAGCTCGCGAGGATTCCACATTTATCCTCTCTAGTTAGAACTGCCCCAGCTAGACTGGTAGCGGTCGACCGGTCGGCGTACTTGACCTGATCGCTGAAATCGACACTTCGCGTGTTACGATATCCACCTATCTCAACTGCCTGACTTTGGTGTAGTTGAACAACTCTCAATTCGGTGCGTGCTTTGACGTGTTTGTGCTTCAAGCCTGACGCAAATCACACTCATCAAAGTGAGCGCTCAGATAGGGCTTGCTGCAAAAATAAGAGGACGATTAGCATTCCAATGGTTCAACGTCGTTTATTTTGGGCAGAAAATTGCAGTAAAGTCCTTAAGGACGAAGTAGCATGTTTTAGTTGCATTAGCTTTTACTGTGCGCAATATGTAGGCAATTCTGTCCAAAAAGTGAGACAGACAAACAAACTTGCTGACAATTTGGTTTTGTCCAATATGTCAAGTCATTCCAGTTAACAACTTTCATGTTTGCTAATGAGAAAGTGCGATAAGATAAATGAGATAATCGCGCGTTTTTTAAATTTTAAGATAGATTTCACGGTGGTAAATATGGCCACGCTGATGTCTCAACTACCCCCAGTAAACTCTGCATCTCAGCTGAAGAAGAGAGCTAGACGCTCCAAACGCACTGCAGCATATCTGTCTCTAAATCCACTGGGTCACCTCACTGCATTAGCGGACAAGCCTTATGCAAGCCTATTTCCACTTATCTAACCATAGATGCTTCACTGGAGATTCAGTCTCGAGACCGACAGCTCTGAGCTGAAGATAATCCGGTGTAGATAACAAGCAGGTAGCGTACGCATCGATTGCCTCGGTAAACACAACTGGAGCGACACACGTAGGTTCATCTTATCTACCGAGCACACGTGGATCAACACAGCTTTCAACATCGAATCCAGTGGTGCCTTCTAAGGAGCCTACATTCGTAGAAAAACTATAAAGCCGACACTCGCTAAACAAATCCACGCTGCGTTAACTCTTGTGTGCACCAATTTCACGAGTCTAAATCTGACACTATGGAAAACAAGTTGCAAGACGATCTCAACCAGTAAACCTCCATCTGCGATGCGATTGGTATTCGGGTAGGGCCTGCTATGCTGCAACGCGTAACGCATCACCCGTCCTCAGTGCTCTTTGGTGAACCTTGAATTCTTCTTCGAATAACACTATACTCAGCAGATGAGACAGAGCTTGTCTGCTCTCAGCAATTCGTCTTCGTAACTCACCGAGCGGAGTGCGCGTATTACCGATCTCCCTTAGAAAGATGCCCTAAAATACGCAGTTGATTAACGCGGCATTCTTAATCGGGATAGCAAGAAAACAATATTTGTTCATGGTGTTCCAGAGCTTCTGCATTCTTCTAATCACGATGCACAAACACATGAACGAGAGCAGTGGTGCTACATCCGCGAAGCATTCTCTGTTGACAATGTTATTGCGAAATCCCTGACAAGAGTTCCGTCATCACCGAACTACAGGGGCTGCGGTCCAGTATTATATAATAATAATAAAATAATAATATTACACTTCAAAGGGAATGACGCGTTCTGTTTGATAACTGGTTAAATTTTCGAACTTGGTTGCCAACAGTGATCCGGCTAAAGGCAGCAGGCTAACTTCCAAATGTTGTGAGCATTTTGATGAAACTTATAAATGCTGCAAATACTTTATTTGCAAAGTCCTGCAGCGAGATCGACGCAACAGCACCAACGGCACGCAACCGGACAGAGCACAGCACGAATGAAATGTCTGTTCGGTAACTCTCAATAGTGATTTGCAGCTTGATTGAAAGTCATAAACCGAAATACGAGTAATGGTCGGCCACCTAATGGCTGGCTTAAAAACTAGCACATAGCTGACATCCATCAAGTCACACCTAACAACAAAAACCCTATCTTGTATGCACACAAATACTTAAGGCCTTCTGAGTGATTTGGTCGAACTTAGAGAACTCCAAAACACACAACCGCCGGAGCTCATCATAATTACAGAGACCTGGTTAAAACTTGAGATAACCGATTCTGAGATCAATTTACCCGGTATGTCACTGCTTCGGAACGATGGCACTAGAACGGGTGGTGATATAATTTTTGATCAGAATACAAACCTCCGATGTAAAGTTATCGCTCACTCGGAAATCCAAGCTTCTGATTTGCTTTGGTGCCGCCTATGGTTGCGAAACAAAGACACATTTCTACTAGCCGTGATTTACTGCCTTGCAAACTCAACATCGGAAATCGACTCAAAACTGAACACGTCCTTCAATTTGCTTTGAGCAAGTCCTACACCCACATTCTTATCGCTGGAGACTTTAAAGTGCACGACATAAACTCGCCAGCAACCGAAGGTACTAAGTTTGAAACCTGCTTGCAAGAGCTAATTGCTAGCCACCCCCTGTACAACCACGTAACCCCTCCCACTAGATTTCAAACTGCTAACTATCTATCGATACTTGATATTGTACTCACTAACGAAGAACTCATGGTTGACGGGATAGTTACAAGCATCCCACTAGGTCGTAGTGAGCATGTTACTCTACTCTTTGACTATTTATGCAATGCGGAGTATCCTAAAAAGTAGGATGATAAAGTGCATACTGTCACGCACTATAATGAGTGATCTACGCTTGTAAAGGAAACATTCTGGACTATCTTAACCGAATGTCCCCCAGATGTTGCCTGGGAAACATTTAAAATAATGTTTAGCACAATGGTGGCGCACGCATCGGAACAGAAGTCCTCCCAACCAACAAATAGCATGTCTTTTATGAGGAGCAGAACAAGTAAATTTATGTTCCGCAGAGATTTGACTTTACGAGATCACAAGGACTGCGCGAATGCCGAAACCCGGACTGTATACGTAATACATAGCAACTTCTGTGTAAAGATGTTCCATAAAAAAGGTAGCCGCACTGACCCTACCAACTACCGTCCAACAACACTGCTTTCTTTACTATCCAACTTAAGGAATCAATCAACGCAAATCCGCTGATGCAGTAGCTGGAAATCCGCAACTTCATAGCCCCAGAGCAAAATGGCTTCCGTCGAAAGTGATTATGCAAAACTAACTTATTAATTGCACGTTATAGCCTGATTAAGCTTTTGATGATGGAGCAGGTGGATGTCATCCACCTGGACTTCTCAAAAGCTTTCGATTGATACGACCATCGAACTCTTCTTCAAAAGCTTCGGAACTACGGCACTGGCCACCCAATACTGAGTTGGATTAGCAATTTTCTACAAGAACGATGGCTACAGGTGGCAGTCCGAGAATCATTGTCCGCTTCAGTCTACTGTTGGTGTACATTAACAACTTGGAGAGATCAATTGCTTCCTATTTCCTATTTTTTGCTGAAGCTATCAAGAAATAACGAAGGGTCGGAGAAACGGACGACCATGAGCTGCTCCAAAGCGCTCTTAACACAGTGTAGAACTAATCAGTAAAAAACGCCCTAACATCCAGCGTAAACAAATGTCGCTTGGTACAATTATGCCAAAAGCATAATTACTCGTATTTTATTGGGGCAAACGGAGAGGAGACCAGCTCCCAGAAACGTGAATTTGGTGTGCTCGTACAGAGCAACCTCAACTGTTCAAAACAGGTTGAGGTAGCTTTGAAAAGGGGCAACCAGCACGTCGGCATGCTGTGAAAGGCATTCGGGAGAATTCACTCAACAACCATCCCAACGATGCACAATTCCTACGTGCACCTTCATGTTAAATATACTATCCAAGCTTGGCAACCTTGGTTGAAGTGCGACCTGAAAGTGTTAGAGGCACCACAACGAAGAGCAACAAAGAATGTAAAGGGCCTGCGCTATCACTCTTACCACCGAAGATGAAGTTGCTGGGAATTTTCAGAAGAAGCTATCAAAGGCTGCACGGAAATCTCACGTTATCTATCAAATATTAAGTGAACCCAACCACGTATGCCGCCACTTGCTGAAACTTATCCACAACAAGCAGCTCAGGGGTAACTGCTTAAAATTAAAGGAACAATATCACCGTCTAGAGTGTCGACGTAATTACCTTTAACTTCGGGTATGCTCACCCTGGAACGCACTCCCAGACACACTCCCTTGGACGTTTTCAAAAAACGATAAGATGTTGCTCTTAGCTCAAAAGACTTTGTTACATAAACTCCTCTATTGTGGATTACGCCAAGTATATTTTTCTACAGGGCGTGTTTATCAAATGAACCCAAGCGAGCGACCATATTTTACTTTTCTCATTCCTGACATCAACGACCAGTTCACCTCAGTTTATTTCCAAACGTGTACGCTCGATATTTTTAATTTTACGCTAATGGTATTTATCGAAGTAGTCATCTAGACAGACGTTCGGTAGATGACCCAGATGTATTTTGATCTCATTATATATACCTCAACCGTCCTACGGGACGTGGCAACCAATTGCTTTTATCCTGTGATAAATTAGTGTTCATTGTTCGACGTAGAAAAAATGCACTAGCTGAACGTCGTAACGGCGCTTCGCTGCCGTGCGACCACTACCAGTCGCACCCCGGTTGAGTATAACGCGAGGACTCCCACCCCTACGCGGATTCGAACTCGCGCCGCAAGATTACGAGACAAGCTCGTTACCTCTAGGCTACGGGCCAAACTGTTCAAAATAGAGCGACCAAACTCGTTAGAGGTTTGTTTCTTATCTCCTACCAGCGCAGACCGCCGTCCATGAGATCCTACATTGATTAATATCGATGTCATCAAGGACAGCTAATCATGGTTTACTTAATACTGACCAAACCAACTCACAAATGTCGCAATCTGTTGCGGCTGAGCCAAAATACCAACCTGATAGGACATCAGCTCAAACTGGCTAGCCCTACAGTCGAATTAATTCTCGACGAAACCTTTTCTCCCTCGGTGTCTCCCTTGACTTGAATGTCCTATCGACTCACGTTATTCATCACCCAACATTAAGCTATTCAGAAAACACCTTGATGAAAGGCTTTCAAACTTGCATTACTTGATATAGTCCGTTCCAATTAGAGGATGAAATAACGTGACCCAAACCATGTGTTTAACAGCAAACTCTGCAAAGTGGCGGCGAGGATATATGTAGAAGTGTCCATGTGAGTAGCCTGGATGTATCTAAACTGGATTAAGATACAACATCTGTCAAATGAAGCAACACGCGAGTGAGCGTTTCAATTCCCTTTTTCTGAATTTTACTGAACTATAACGGCTATTTATACTATTCCCTACCGTTGTTTATACCACCTCCAATTCAAAATATCGTTATGCAGCCGTGCATTTAAATCGGTAGAAGTTTAAAAATACGAATTAGTTGTTTGATAATCCTTTCAATGTTAATCTTAATTCCAACCATTCTTCGAGACTTGTCAAGCACATGTTTTTTCCCCTATTGCAATGATGTTCATTGATCGTGGCAAACTCGTTAGCAGTTTCAAGAAGCTCCACTTGGTAATAAGCGTTGCTCAGATCGTTTGGAAAATTTGCGTCTACCGGACAAGGTTGGATAATGGTCTTCTGTACATGGAATAGCATAGTTTTCCCTAGTCGAATCCTAATTGACCGTCAGTCTGTTGTCAGGGTAAACGCGAATCGACCCATCTGGATGTTTACCGGAATGTTCCTTGCAGCCCAGGAGGACTTGCGCGCAGGCGAGATTATTCCATCATTTTATAACCGCTCCAGCTCCAAATACACCTTCAAACAGATCGCAAAAGACAAGCCTTGCGGGTTGAAAAATTTAGTTTGTATATCTGGCATGATGTTGAAACGAGCTTGGAAAGCACGTAATATCCTGTGCAGATTTGTATCAAAAGCAGGAACACTAGCATTGAAAAATTACAGTCCAATCGGCAACACTACCCACCAAATTGACAGTTTGTCTTACTTCCTGCATGTAATTCAACCAATTCCTCCCAAACAGGTTTAAGCCGTTGGTGGCAATCGTGATAAAGGGAAAAGTCGATGTACCGCCTCCATAATGTACACTCACATCACTCACACCAAACATCTAGAGGGCTTCCGCTGTGTAAGAAGGTGTTAACTATAGCCTTTATCCGATAGATGGAACAGAACATGCAGTCGGAGAATGTATGCGTTTAATCAAATCTTCCTACGTTACAGCGACGAGCTATGCCGAAAGGATAAAGCAATGTAGTAAGAAAGGTAAGGCAAGATCATTGTCAACTAATCAAGTAAGCGCCTGTGGTCACGAATCAATACTCAACTGCACACATAACACTCTTCTCTTCCCTGGTCAGGACTGCAGCCTCCGGGTTGATAAGGATCAAATACCTTAAGCATCGGTTTTCAGTTTCCTTATTGACGTTGTTCCGCATCCGCTTGCGGTTCCTGGTAAGGTTAGTTTCTCCGTCCGGTAATGCGTCAGTGGCAGTCGATTTATGATCCCAGCTGTAGCTCCGCTTGGTTACTCCTTGAGAACCGGAGGGTAGCAGCTTACCAGCTTGCTTCGTGAGGCAGGCTTGTACATACTGGGTCAAAATCAGTAAGACACATTTCCTCTGGCATCGTGTCATCCGCACACATCTTCTGATTTGTCTCTATTCTTCTTTTTTGGTTCCATAATCCTGGGTGTAATCTCGTTCGTAGTGGCCGGCCAAACATTAACTCCGCTGGTGAGTTCTTGTCGACTCAGTCGATGTCGTGCGGTAGGAGATCAGGAGACGAGCCAATTTAGTTTGTTAAGTCCCATGAGTCTGCTTGAGGAGACCTTGCTTAACAGTTTGCACTGCACGTTCTGCCATTCAATTTGACGCGGAATGTGTTGTATTCCGTTATTACCCAGGGATTGTTGGAACACTTCACTGGTAAATGGCGTCCCGTGCTCGGTGCATGCCGTTTCCGGGATACCGAAAATAACGAATATGGAGCGCGTTTTTGCAACTGTTGCTATGGAAGTCGCATGCGGAACTGGAGTACATATAAGCATTTAGAATTGGGATCAATCAAAGTGGACACCAATTTCATTGACTGGGCCAAATTAGTCTACGTTTACCAGCTGCCATGGCCTCTGCGGCCAACTCCATGAATGTATCGGTACGGGAAGTTGTTGTCTTTGTTATTCTTGTCATTGCAATTTTTCAGCATCCGCGTTATATCCTGGTCAATGTTCTTCCACCAACAGTAATCACGTGCCAGCGCCTTCATCCTGTTCGCCCCATGGTGTGCGTCATGCAGCTCTATCAGCAACTCGGGCCGCAGTTCTCCTGGTGGAACTACTCGCTAACCTCAAACTATACAGCCGTCGTATTAACTCAACTAATTACTCCGACAAGCGAATGGTTTCGTTTCTTCTGATGTGCTTGTAAAACATCCGGTCATCAAGAACCGTTTCACCATCAACAACACAGGGTCCCCTTTCGTCAGATGCCGCACCATTCCACTCAGAATGGACGTCTTCTCAAGCCGTCGCACCAGATTGATAAACTACATGGCAACTTGTTCGTGTTTGTGTCATGTTGCTGCTGGAGGCGAATAAGTACTTCTACAATGGTATTACTTGGTTCGTTTATCTACTGAATTTCGTAATTATAGGCGCTCAAAAGTAGAGCTCAGCATTGCATTCAGGGCGAAGACAGGTTTCGGATACCTTTCTCCTCATGCAGACTTTAAAGAAGTGGTTTATGTTTCGCGTGTATATTGAACTACCTTCTCCATACGTATAGGTGAAAATGCTTGAAACCGAAATTAATCACTAACGCCTCTCTGTCCATTTGGGAGTAATTCCTTTCAACACGATGCAGGGTTCGAGAAGTGAAAGCGATTGAACAGAGGGAACCTTCATCCGTCTGGTGGCAAAGATCTGTGCGTGTTCCGCGTGAGAAAGCATCATATTGAAGCAATAGGTGCCGGCTTGGTTGTTTACTTTGCCGGGGTCACCACATTTCGGAATCGGCCTTACCACGGAGCATTTCCATTCAATCTGCAATGTACCTTCGGACGGAAACCTGTTGATCAGCTCAGTTCCGGCATGCGAGAAGATATCTTATAAGGATTTGAGAATTAGTGGGTGGAGCCCGTCAGGCCCACCAGGCGTGGTGCCGTCAACATTGTCGAGTAGCTGAAGCAGCTCTTCCATATTTCAATCCAGACTGTTGAGTTCGGCAAGGGTAGTGCACGCCAAACCAGGTATAGTCACCTGAAAATTTGCAGACGCAGAAGCCAAGTGAACCGCTAATGCGGAAGCACGCTCCGTGCTGGAGGTTAAAGGCTGTTCGTTTAAGTCCTCCATCACAATTACCTTTCGGCTTCAGGCGCCGCTTCAAGTGCACAAAATTATCTTTGGTGTGGTTTCTATTGCTGCTGCAAGCAACTCTTCGAAATGCCTGCGCACGCTGGTTTTTAGACCGTTGCAGTTATTTCGCTACTTTTCATACATCTCATAGTTGTCGTCCAAGCCAACGATAAGGAATTTGTGCCCTAGTGATAACTTATCGTAACGGAACCACGAATATCCACTAAGCTCAACTTCCTAGTTGGGTGCCTCATCGTGCAGCCACGTCTCTGCGAGTCCCATTACACCTGATTGAACGAATTATGGTGGCAGCAACTTGCTGCATTGTATTGGGAAGGTGCTTCTGCAAATCCTATTCAACCGTCTAATCACTAACGCGGAAGGGCAATGTAAATTTCGTTCGGGCCGCAACGCCATAGGCATGGTGCTAGCGGCTGTTCAGTTGCAGGTTTAAATAAATAACGTGATATCAGCAATTTTGTTCGTTTTTTACAGGCCTTACCATAGCATTTGATACGGTGAACCGCGAAGCACGGTTGCTTGCATTTGGTAAGTTTGCTTATGCGATTATGTTTGTAGGTTGCATTGAATATGTGCACAGTGGTATGCGGAAGTTCGTGCAGTTATACAGATGAACCTTGGATTAGTCAGCGGTTTTCTCTGGTGTGAAGCATGATTATATATTGGTTTCCGTTCTGGTTAGTATCTATTTTCATGCAATTTTTCTCGTTCTTTTGTGGCTGCTTGTGATAACGATGCTGTTGTGGAACACCGTATTACTGGCGGGTTTCTGAAAATTCGTCGTTTTCTTGTGAAAACCATACTGTGGAGAACAGCCATCCTTATATTGGTTTGCTGATGACTCTACTTTGTATGCGAACAGCGCGGATGAGTTGTGGAACATGACTTCGGTTGTCGCTTCGACAGCGGCAAACACAAGCTACACTTTTTGTCATTTACAACTTTCTACAGTAGAAAAATCGGTGAGTCTGCCGCAGATCCAAATTGGTGTCGTGGTTTCGGCTACCATAACGAAAATTTGCTACCATGGCAACGTGTTGTCTACCGAACTCCAGTTGATGTTCGAGCCTCGCATCCGCATATCGAAAGCAGTTGCGGCACTTGAGAGACTGGAGCAACATTTGTACGACAGCAAGTAAGTTACCGTTGTAACGAAGCTGATGGTGTATAAGTCTCTGATTATGTCCATTGTTGTACGCAGCAATGAAACGTGGGCGGGGTGCCGGAAGGATGTCAGCTATCTGGAGCGGTTTCATCAACAGTTTCTGCGACTAATTATGAGCATCGGCTGGTGCGACAGAGTTAGAGATATGAGAGTGCTGCGCCGCAGTCGCATATATGCAGTGGACCGCGTTAATATGCTGAGACAGCTGTTTGTTACAAATGCTTCTCATCAGAATGAACTTGGCTAGGAAACTAAACCAGCTCCCGTACGGCCATCTAAGTGCAGGGAAGCAGCACGTGGTAAAACCGAAGTTAAATAACTAGGAGCTGTCCAATTGGCTTTTGTCACGAAGTAGCGTTGATTTCGGAAGTTGGGAAGCGATGACCGTTGATTAGCGCCAAAGGATTGAGATAATCAATTGAGCGCTTGATCAGGTACAGGATAAAACACTACTGCATCCGGAGCAGAAATGTCAGCTAAGGAAGCGACGGACGCTGGTTAGGTCTAACCGATCGATGTACTGTCGCAACATGATGTCGGGATTGCCTGAGCCAAGCGGGCTTGGTAACTCATATACGCGTCCAAGCTGGACCAGCAGCCAAAACATGCTGAGTCAACTGCTTATCTAATCAGCAGCAGCGCAGTTTTTTAACTAAGCTGCGTCCACTTCAATTTGATTTAATATCCAAATCCAATAAGACGGTTGCTGTTGTACGTTTGCTATACCATTGTTTAGTTTCTCTGTACACGTGCCTGCGCGTTTAGTTTCTTGCATTTCAAGTAGTGGTTGCTGACTGATGCAGCTGCGCTTAATGTGAATGTTGGCAATGTCCCTATTTGGTTAACACCCTCCAACACGATTATTTAATCCAGGAGACAGTTGTTCGTTGTTGGAGGTACCGAGTGTAGAGTCCTCGTTGCCGTGCTAGCTAAATAGCGGTTCGGTGGATCCAATGTATAGCGGACTACGACAAAGCCACTGCCCTTAGTACCTCTGGGACGAATGTTTCCATGCATAGATAGACAGAAAGTCTGCTGTTGTGCATGTTAAAGAAGTGTGTGCCGGCTCTGCTGGTGAAAAGTGTCTCCCATCCACTTGCCTCGCGGTCTTAATTCGTCAAGTTTACTCTAGGTATAAGGTGTGTGGATGGAGCTGTGGATGGTGCAACGCAAGCCACCCATGGTCCATCTGTAGGCGTAGGTTTTCTGTGGCTGTCTTAAGAGAGTCGCAATGACAGACAAAGCCGAAACCCCAAGACGCCAAGTATATACCAAAGAGAAGCAACACTCCTGCTTAAACGATTATGACCGCATACCCTACCATATGTCAGGGATTAAAGACTAATTGAAGTTTGTTCTTAAAAGCAACGTGATAAAATGTCAGGTTGGTTCAGAATTAAGGGCAGATAAGTCTTTTGAGATGAACACAGAATATACTGTCATCATCAACCATGGTATTTGGGTAAGTTTTATTTATATGGTTGCGTTAAAACGTATCCCCTTGCAATTTGGATTTCCTGGAAATTTGTTTTATTATCCCCATCTGATTTCATAGAATGCGGCATAACCGGTAAGTGGGTGTAAACGCATTAAACGGCAAGTTTTTATAAAAATTATTGGACTAATGTTATAAAAACGGAAACGTGTACCGGAGTGATGGAAGCAGCCCTCTTCTTAAATTATACAGAAGATTGTCTCTCTTCATAGGACGAATAGGGAATGATGCTGCGTAGTCATTTCCGTGAAATGAAAGTCCCCCTTAATTATGCTGCAGGCATGGAGAATAATTTAGTTGACTACTTTAGCAGCATCACCGGAATTCATTCATTTCTCTGTTGAAACTCTATCAAGCTGAAAATTTTTAAATATTTGAATCCCGCTTATGCTATTTGCATGCAACGTTAGTTATATATTGCCGGAGGTACATCAAAATGCGTACAATATGTGAGCATTAAAAACAATGCTCAATATTCCCACCAGCCAAACATAAATGCCGGTTTGTTGACCCTATATCTCATGGGTTCTTACAAGTGCTGAGCAACCAAAAATGACATCTTACTCTCATGTATGCAATCTGGCATGCACATGTCGATTTCGCGTAAAGGTAGTTTAAAGATTTTGCTTTCCATGTGGTCATAAGTTGAACACCGTATTCCGATTTTTTTCGAAGTTACGCAAAGTGTTACTAATTCAAACAATTACTCTGCTTACATTCGTCTCTGGGGTCCATGGAAACGTAAGATATGAGGAGCAGCGGAATCGGTCGACCAATGGATGCCTAAGTGTTACGATAACCGCTCTACAAATAACATGCGCGTTACGAGAGTTCATGTAAATAGGGCACATCTGAGTGATGCGTTGTTTAACACGTGCAACCAAGTTAAATTAGCCTTAGACATATTATGTCCGCAAGCTCTAATGTCGGGAATAGGTCAAAGGCACATTTCGTCGGACTAGCAGAGGATATGTAAATGTGTGGGAAATACCATAACAGGTTGATTTACCGAAGAAGTAGTAAAGCTATACCACGGGGCACTGTGTCCTAACGCTCACCGTTAATTCCATTCATGTAAAGCTTCCAAGTTTAGCAGCAAGCTCTTGAAATGTTCCTTAGCTAAAACTTGCTTGTTGAATGAATAGCAGAAAGTTTTAACAGTAAGAACCTAGGAAAGGTGTTACAGTTCAGCTTACTAATTGTGCACCTTTTAGTCTTATCGCGGTTTTAGGTAAATTACTACGATAGAAACAGTTGATATGACCTGCGGGTGAACTACGTAATCTCGCTTAACGGGCCTCGCTTTGCGGCCACATATTTCACAGCATAGTTAGTTGACTATATAATTAGTGGGCCAAACACCGATTTTCCAACCCTGTCCAAGTTTGGAATCCACTGGTTACGCATCTTCATCATTTGACAGTTAACACTTCAGTTACTACTGAGTGAACGAGTTTAGGTATATTTTAGCTGGCTCTACGCAATTAGCTTAAAGCCGTAGTGGTGAGCTGCCAATCCGAAGAAACATCAGACGACCGTTTCGTCGTATTGGGACATATCAGTGGTGCGCATTTCCTTGCTCCCCTGCTGGGGATCGATTACATGAGGCTGATAGCTTGCACCAATGAACGACAGCTTAT
This sequence comes from Dicrocoelium dendriticum, assembly GCA_944474145.2. Classification (NCBI taxonomy): domain Eukaryota; kingdom Metazoa; phylum Platyhelminthes; class Trematoda; order Plagiorchiida; family Dicrocoeliidae; genus Dicrocoelium; species Dicrocoelium dendriticum. The sequence goes on from OX104070.1 coordinate 28,938,286, forward strand.
GACATTGAGCCACCGTGGGTAATCGCCAACGATGCAGTATTGTAATCTAGCTGCGGTATAGTGCGATCGATCTTCGACTACAATACTGGTTACTGCCCGTGCAATTTAGCTGCTCTCCGTGCTGAAAATCACCTATGCCATTTCATCGCCTGCGAGAATAATAAGTTTTCGGTATCAGTTAGAAGGCCTAGCTGGTGGACTTCCTATAGTGGTCTTATGCAAAACATTCTGTTGTTATACGAAGTAACCATTTGAATAAAATTGTTGTTACCTAGTAGATCACTGCACTAAGTCCGATTGAGTGTACCCAGCATTCACATCACATGTATCTACTCTAATCCACGACCGCGACGTTATGGATACTTCGCGTCCAAACTTACATAGACCTTCGTCAACCGGTGATTGATCTCGAAATGTGTTTAGCGCCCTACGGACAATCTGTCTGAACCCCCCTTACCATTCCGTTTTGCTGCTAGGTTTCGGGTGGTGATGGCAGCCATGAACGGGATTTTCCAAGATTTGGAACGCCAGGATGAGATCACCCCGTAGGCGGCAATATCTTCCGCTTTACCCTCCTAGGGCTCTCAGTCGACTACGGTATTACAGGTGGGAAATCCCTTCACATTTTTCGTTGTCTTTCACTAGGTTGTCTTCAGCACAGCCTGATTACGTTTTAAACAGGGTTGCCAATTCTGGATCGCGCTCCCTACATGGCGTCTCACATACGCATTGAGCATTTAGGGGAAGACTTAGAGATCGCACTGCCCGTACGCCCTCGGTATAGAGCAACATGTTTGTTTTCGACATTCGACGCCTTCAAAGAGTGCGCCGAACAGCCAAGCTCGTCTTGTATCATCACCCTATGGTCTCGCTTGTGTGAGGCGATTTTTAGCATATGTTCCCCTAGCTTGTATGCGTACGTGCGCTTGTGGAGGATATGCGCGGTTTTGCAGCTGTCAGTGTTAAACAAAGTAGATTTGCCTTTGACCATTTAAAGGCCCGATCTAAGTCTCGTTGCAGCATATAGTGATCTCCCTGAAAGCCAATCGCCAGCGACATATTGCTGTCATCCGCAAAAGCGGGAAATTTGACTTAATGACACTTGTAATTTACTTAAGGAAGCATAATAAGAAACTGGGCCCCGGTACTGACCCTTGTGGAGCATCGCAGTCCATATTATTGGAATCAGAATACAAGCCACGAAACTCAAGTTGAAGGCACTGCTGAAGGAGGAAGATTCCGATTCATCTTAGGACACGGTTCAAAACCCCGTACGCTTTGCAGTTTTTGGAGAAGGATAATGTGATCTATACAGTCGAAGACTTCAAAAATATCTGGGTAGATGGCGTCAATGTTGACTATCTCGGTCCAACTCTCACGGGCAATACGTAAATTGGTAGTATATGACCGACGCTGAGGGAATCCATGTTGCTCCGGTGCTTTGATATCAGACTTTTCGAAGTAGTCCATTACAGCCTCAACTATCATCGATTCTATCACATTTGAGAGCACCGGGAGGAGAATCACTGGGCGGTAGCTGGGGGTTCTGAACGGGCTACGTTGCTTTCCGTTTACGTTTTATCCACCCGCTGTTCGTCCAGGCATCTTTGGAAAAATCTCTATTTGTTCGGATTTTGAGCGGTTCTCCGAGCTGAGTGATTATAGTGCAGACGTTTCGTTGCCTGACTAGGCAACATCATCAGTGCGACTTCAGGGGCTTGGTTAGCAGTGCCTCGTAAGCGACTTCAATGTCCAAGTGCTTATCGATCGACTTCTGCTTTGAATATCAGGCTTCAATGAACTCACGTGCTTGCTGGCATGCTCTATGTCGAAATGATGGCTCTCAGCATCCATATGCACTGACATCAGGGAGTGCTGATCGTGGCGACGTATAACTAGGCTGTGTTCCTGAAGCCTTGTGCCAAGCTTTCTCCCAGACTGTCCCACGTAGTATTTGTCGCAGTTCCGGTAACAGGCCTTATAAATCACACCAGTTTCTTCTTCTTTGCTAAGCTTATCATTCACTTTGAAGAGTTTACAGTGAATGCTTTCCGTTGGCTGGTGTGCAACTTTGACCCCAAAAGGCAATAAAAGCCACGTGCCATTTCAGAGATACCGTTGATATAGGGCAATTTTGTTCTCTTTTCAGCTCTTACAATTGTCGAGGTGCGCCGAGCAAACTTTTCTGATGCGAGGCAGCGTGGAATGAAGCCTTTTGGGTACGAGTTTCACTTGAACAGATTAAAGAGATGATCTTCCCTTGCCTGTCTCAGCTGCGATGTGCTACTCTGGGTTTGTGCTCGTTTGAAAAAGGTTTGCACGCAGCTGCGTATGTGGGCTACCGGATAATTGCTGCTGTAGTTGAGGATCTGGTCCGTATGCGTAGATTTTCGGTAGACTGTTGTTTAAAATCGTTCAGCAGCAGTCCTTCGTGTGAGAACGTCTAAGAATGGTAACTGCTCGTTGCTCTCCTCCTCCCTGGTGAATTGGATGCCATTGAACATTAATTGTTCAGATATCTTCGTTGCTGCCACCTGCTGTGCTTTTGGAGGAATTTTTTTTAACCCCGGGGGAACTGTGGGTGCGCAACAGCCACAGCTTCCTCAAAATGTTCGCCGAATTAAAGGTGGCTGTGTTAATACTGACATCTGGGAGATTGTGACTGTTATGTTAAACAGGATCGTAGCACGTCGGAATATTGAAGCATAATGAAGCCGTAGAAATTTGGCCGCATCCTCGGCGGTTTATCACAACCATCTGCTGATGTTAGTTTAGGAACACCACCTTTCACATTTCGGAGGCTGTTCACATGTCTGTACAGAAGCATTTTGTTTGCACAAAACGTTTCTTCTAGACTCTGCTGTTGTACTAATTTGTCCTCAAGTACAATTGTGGTGCAGTGACTACGATGCATACAATTGTAACTCCAGCTTTTAGGGTTGGGGTTCGCTCTATATGCATGCCACGCTGTGTCTCTTATCGTCATGTGTTTTTGGGTTCTGCTCCGAGTGGATACGTATGCTTATGCGGAGTAAAGTGGCTTGTTGACCGATACAGATTTAATCAGATCACTGAACCTGTCACTAAACTCCATCCAAGCACTGCCAATGGAAGTCGTCCGAAAAAGCACGCATCGCATCTCCCAAAAGTTCTGCCAGTATGTCTTAGTGGTGCTTGTTCGAAACAAGTTAATATTTTCTAGTGGATACTCTGAAGAACACTCAAGTCGTGACTTATGGTTACTTCGCCGCTCCGCCACAGTGAGCTCTCCATGTCTGGTTTCTCAATTACGAGCTCTTCGTTCGTAAGCACAAAATCAAGTACAGACGGTTTACTTCCGGTTCTGGATCAAGTGAGCGAACTGACATGAGTAAAGAGCAGAACCGTTGCAAAATACACTTGCAGATGGGCCTTATATTATTCTTTGAGGGATAACGGAACTTCCAAATGGTGAAAATTAAATGCTGCCTAAGATACGAATATGACTGTATCATCCCCGTAGGAACGTTCCTAAGGATAATAAGGCAATAGTCCATCTCTGGGGTGGACCTTGGGGGAAGATACACAACGGCCAATGTTCAAGTGTCGTTGCATCTCAGTCTCAGACTGCACAGCAGTGAGTCACTGGTTAGCATTTCCGGATCGACTACCGGTTCGCTGTGTATGTCGCTGCAGTTAAATAACATTACCTAGGTCCTGGTTAGGGCGATGGTTTTGGAGAACGATTTGTTCACCACCTATTGGAGCTTATCCGTTAAAACAGATACAGGGGCTACAATGTACAACATGTTGCAATTTCACCTTTATTGTTTCCTTTCGACTACATCAATCACAGAGCGTTTTTCCCACTTTTGTTATTTAGATACTAACTTTCTCCAATTTTAAGAAGCGACTCGAGGATATATAATTCAGTTTGCGTCATTTGACTTACCAGCCATAAATCATTTAACAAAACAAGCAAACAGTGCGCCGATCACTAGCCTCCCCGCAATAATATGATCGGTTCACATAAGCATAATTTATATCAAGTTTATGTATTGTTATTGGATAAAATCGTTTCCTAGAAATCAAACCATGCTACACACTAATTCTCGTATTTTGGTGTCACTAATTTAGAACTCAGAAATGTATGCTTTATACAATATGTTCACAGTTTTTACAGATATTGCCACAACTTTTCCCACATTTTCTTGTTTACCATTTAGTGAAAACATCCCGTGCAGTTACCTATAGGATAGATAGTAGACTGTGATCAGGTACATTGGCGTGCATGTTCGTTTGAACATCAGTTATGGCAAGCTATGTTACAGTTTCCTATTTTGCTTAGGACATAATGTGCACAGAAAACACATAGCCTTAATCAACCCACTGTAGGAAAATGGATTGGGGTTGCTCTCAGCTGGTGAAAACACTATAGCGTAATCTATTGCAATTTTTGCATTTCTTAACTGAACCATTAAACAGGATACGTACGTTTTATCGCCTTTAAAGCAACTTTCTCTGGGGTATTTATTCTATAATTTACCAGGCCTCAATGACACAAGTTCCATAAATACGTTTTTGTGATACATTGATTATATGGGGCATAGCAAAGCATATTCATCCTGATATCGATGATTTAGCACTCGTTCATTACACCCAGTGGGATAAGGTTCGGCATGCCATTGCTAAGCAATCCTGCATATAATTATTGAAAGTAACTCCCCTTTTAACAAAATGGTTTGCAAAATTAATCTTGAACAGAGTTCTTTGAGAGTCGGTGCGAAATTGGGTTGCATGCAATCGCCCATCCGTTTCGAAAGTTCACGGTATGTGACGGCTGACTAGTTCTTCCAAATTTCATGGTGTGGTCAGTATGTTACGCTGGGTATACCCGGATGTGCGTTTGGGAAGTGCGGAATATAGCAAAGTGCTCAGATTACAGATGAATATGTAGATGACAAATTTTTAAACCATTTCTTCGTAAAGTAGGAGTCGTCCGCTAAGACACCGTAACAGTAGTGTGCATTATCTTAACAAAATAACAAAAATCAAGGTAAAATAATTTTATGGCAAAAGAACAAATTTCCAGAATGGTGTAAATCTAGAAAGCATTCACTGAATTGACACAGTAGTAAAATCATGCCTTGATTGAAAATGGGGCGAATATATTCATGGACCTGTGAGTATGGTGAATATTTGTATTTCATGAGGTGTTGAAGAAGGATTCTCATTAGATGGAATACGAAATATATAGTCAGTACCATGTAAGTTGCAGATATCAATGGTTAGTCTAAGCGAACAGTGCGTTAATGGCAGTGTGCACTAATGTTCCTGACTTCACGTCTGGCACAGTAAAGGGCATGTTGAAAAATGATCTCAACCAGTGGCGTTCCATCTGCGATACAATGGGTATTCGGCTTGACCCAACTGGTCCAGAACCTGAAGCGCGTCACCCAACTTCAGTGCACTAAGCAAACCCTGATTTCTTCCAGTAACTTTGAATGCAACTGAGTAGACAGCGCTAGTCCTACTCTCAGCCGTTTATCTTCGTAACTCATCGGGCAGCGCACGCCTAATTCTCGATATTTCTTTGAAAGGACCGTCAACTAAACTGAAAGCCATAGAGGCCCTTCTACGAAAACGGAAAAAACGTACTTGTTCACGGGGTTTCTAAACTACTGGGCTCTTCCGAGTAGGAAGCGCAAAAGCATGACCGAGAACACGGGTGCTACATCCGCGAAGCATTCTCTATCTGTACGACATTATTGCTAAATTATTGACGAGAATTCCCTCATCTCCAAACTACAAGGACTGCGGACCAAAACCATTGAAAGTAGTGCTACACACAGATAGAATGACAGAAGTCCTGTTAGGTGGCTGGTTGAAGCATCGCTTCAGGTTGCTTACCGAGTTTAGACTAACGATAGCGGCCGCAAGGCCACTAGTTAACAGCACTTCATTGGAACAAGCGACCTCAGTGATATAGTTGCCTACACAATCCTGTACATTTGTAGACGATGTGGCATTAGCGATACCTGACTTGACAGGGAAACACCTGCAAGAACCTTTCTATCTGGGATGCTCTATGCTACCAGGCAGCCTGAGTGAAATTCAAGAAAAAACGATTAGACGCAGACGGAAGAACGGTTGGCTTAAAAGTAAGCACGAATTTTTTTCACCTACACATTTTTAACATGAAAAACACTATGATCTTTGTACACTAACGCCCAAGGTCTTCTTAGTAAGTTAGCCGAACTTACAGAAGGCCAGCCATCACAACTGCTTGATCTCATTATGATTACGGAGACTTGGTTAAGCCTTGTGATTGTAGATTCTAAAGTGAATTTACCTGTAATTTCACTGTTTCGAAACGGCAGAGCTGGGAGAGGTAGCAGCCTCATTCTGTGTTACTAGGCTAATATTTGATGGGAAGTTATTGACAACACAGTGATCAGTGCACCACATTCGCTTCGGTGCCGGCTATGGTTGTGGAACGAAGACACATATCTTATAACTGTGATTTACTGTCCAACATACTCTACTGGTGAATTGGACTCCAAACTAAACCACGTTCTTCTGGTTCCTTTGAGCAAGACATACAGTCACATTCTCATCGCAGGCGACCTTAATGTGCGCGATCTGGTAATAGCGGCCACTGATAGCATGCAGTTCAAAGCCTGCTTACAAGAGGACATTTCCAGCTACCTAATTTACAACCACGTAACCTCTCCCACCAGATTTCTAGCTGCTAACAAGCCATCGATACATGATCTTGGGCTCATCAGCGAATAACTCATGTTAGGCGGAATAATTACAAGCACACCACTAGGTCGCAGTGACCATGTGACTCTACTGTTTTGCTACGTATGGTATGCGGAATATCCTGAGGAAGAGGACGATATAGTATATACGGTCACGCACTACAACCTGTTATCCGCAATTGTTAACGGAAAGCTCCCAAAAATCGCCTGGCACACATTTATAAGGAAATTCACCACACTGCTAACGCAGGCTTCTGAGCAGAAATCCTTCCATCGTCAAACGAGGAAGTCACTTCTGAGGAGTAGAACACGCAAATACATGCCCTGTTGGGACTTAGCATAGAGAGCTCACAAGGAATCCCGGGATTTTCAAAACCTGGACTGCATATGTGGCACAGCGTAACTTCTGTGTCAGTTTGATCCGCGACGACAAGCTGACACATCAGCAGGAGTTAATGAAGCGATTTTGCACGAACCGCAAACACGCATGTTACTGGCCTTCGTAAGGTGCAACGCGGAATTCCAGCACTGATCACAACTGACAGATGCACGCGATCAGCAACGGAAGCATCCGCTCTCTTATGGTTCCATTACTCACATACCTTACGGAGAGTAAAGGGCGCAACGTTTATCCCTGTTTCTATTGTGTCACCATCAGCTTTATCCACCAATAATTTTACTACATCCAGTGAAACTACATAGAGAAACTGTTGTCCCTGATTTTCCACAGCTTTTCTGGTGTAGTCCGGAGGCTTTACAGGCAGCAGCCAGCGACTTGCTGACACATTTGGCTAAATGCTAACAGCGCTATATAGAGGCGAACCATATTCCAACCATATGGCAGCTTGGGGTAATCACTCCTATTCATAAGGGAGGTATTCTCACTGACCCAACTAATTACCGTCCGAGAACGTAAATCCCTGTGCTTTCCAGGTTTATGGAGCCTATCATCGCTGATGCACTCATGCAGTAGCTGAAAAATCACAAGATGATAGTACCAGAGCAACATGACCTCCGACAAAAACGCTCATACAATACGAACCTGCTACTTGCACGCCACAACTGGACTAAAGCAGTTGATGGTGGGGCAGGAGTTGATGTTATTTACTTGGTGTTCTCAAAAACGTTTAATCGCTTAGACCACTAAATTCTCGATACTTTTCTGCTCTATGGCGTTGGTTACCAACTTCTGCGTTGGATAGGCAAGTTTCTGCACGAACATCGGTTGGAAGTGGGAGTAGGAGAATCCCTGTCCGACGCAATTTTGCTGGAATGCGGCGTACCAGAAGGGTTTTGTTTGGGCCCCATCTATACTTGACTTTCTTAAACGATTTGACAATGGAAATTACTTCCGATTTCCTATGCTTGGTGGAAGGTATCAAGTTATTGCGAGCGATCAAACACCGAACGTCCACGAAAAGTTCCAGGGTGACCTCAACACGATTTCAACTTGGTCAGTTTGAAATACCATATCGTTCAACGTGAAAAAGGTCATGTTGTACAATTGAGCCATAGACATGAATACATATAGAGGCTTGGGTCAAATGTATTACAAATAACGTCCCAAGAACGCGACACGCGGTCTGCGTTATTTCGTCCACCACGTCGAACAGACTATATCAATTAATGCAAGTCCGAAAGGGTCTCTTCAAGGCATTTTATGGATAGCGTTAATTTTGCGGCAAGGATAACGTGAGTCGAAAGGATATTCCAGGCACAGGACAATGGAGTCGACTGTAGTGCGTAGCCAGTTTGAGTTGATTGTCTCAGATTGGTATTTTTGCTCAGCTGCAACAGACTGCGACATGCGTGAGTTGGGTTTGTTAGTTTTAAGTAATCAATGATTAGCTCTCCTCGCTGAAGTGGATAGCGACCACCTTATAGGGGATGCATTCTGCGTTGGTAGAAAAGATGAAACAATCCACTAAGGAGTAGGATCGCTCTACATTGTGGAGCTTCAAGTGCACCTACGTCGCGCTTGTACCAGCTAAGCCAGGCCTGGTTCGCATATTCCACGTGAAGCCTCATGTAGGCGTTTAGCATTTGCGAAAATATTGACGGCTCAAACCTGCAGAAAGCCCTCCGTAAGAGTCTAAGATTTTGACTGTTTTGTTTTGATGTTCATAGAGCTTTTCGACTCAGATATATTTGAATATACCCGTATCACTCAACTGCCAAGTGGCTCGTCAAACGGCTAGAACCAGCCAGGAAAGCCATGAATAGATACAGTCACAAGGACACCTTTGGTTTTCTTGACTCTGTGAGACAAATTGAGGTAGCTGTGCGACGGATGTTTTCCTTAGATGTGGTGTCTCTTTTTATCAATGATCCAGTGGAGGGGACCGTAGACTATCTGTGCGAGTTCATCTAGCTGCGCAACATTGACGTCTTTTTTTAGGAAGCACGTTATAATTGCTGGTCCCCAGGTTGATATACATAGGTAAGCTAATGGCCCATACTTTCGACTTTGCATTTGGTCACGTTGAACTGGAGCCGTTTGCCAGATAACCACGCATTAGCCCTGTCGAGCTCGCTCGGCAATGCCATGTGATCACCGGATGTCCTGATAACATGCCAAATTATAATACTATCTGCAAATAGTAAGAAATTCGACTGTATTATACTGCGAAGAACGCAAACCTATGTGAGGAATAAAAGTGGCCCCAGTACCGATCCTTGAGACAAGAAACACTGAACGTCAATTAGGTGGGAAATTGGGATGCGGACTCTTACATTCACATGACGTTGAGCTAGTATAGGGTCTTCGGTTCTATAGCTTCGAAGCATGTAAAGGAAAATACGGTGGTCTAAATGATGGAATGCTTTCGTGAAGTCCAGGTAGAAAACGTCGACTTTCACTCTGGCGTCGGCTGACTCTGTCCAGTTTGCTTGCGCCAGCAGCAAGTTTGTAGTGCAGGAACAATTTCTCCGGAATGCTTGTAGCTGTGACACTAGGATGTTGTTAGTCTGGAGATATAACACATGCGCCTCTGCAATTATACTTTCCATTACTTTGGGTAAAATTGGGAGGAGAATGATGAGACGGTATTTCGAGGGCACGGAACGATTACCACTTTTGTAAATAGGAGTGAGTATTCAATGTTTCCACATTGTCGAAACTTCCATTTCGTCGAGACAACTTTGAAAGAATTGAGCTAATGTTTCGGACAGGTTCATGACCATTGTTTTCATGGCCTTCGGCTTGATGTCATCCAATCCAAGTGTCGTGCACGCGCAATTACGTTAGTGTTTCCATCACATTTGCTTCCGTGAACGAGACGTGGTTTAACCGTGGTGATGATGGAAGCTGTGTCAAAAGCGGATGAAATGTTGTTTCACTCCGGAAAGTATGGATGTGGTGTTGACCAAGGACGTTGTCTGCATCTTGCGCGGTTTGCGCAAGACCATGCGTTGCATGTAAAATGGTGAACCCGCGCTGAAACTTGTGGAGATGTTGACGTGTCTATACCGCAATTTGGGTTTTTGCACATAATTTCGCCGCTAACTTCTGTTGGTGCTGGTGTTCGTCTTTTCGGTTCAACTTGACGCAGTGGTGCCGTTGATTTGTGTAATCACCCAGATCATATTTATTGGACAGACTTGTAAATGCGCCAGGATGTATTACTTAAGGAGATGTATTTTCTATTACCGCACTTCAGGAACGAATTCACTTGCTTCGGGCGAAGGATCTTGCTTTCTGACGCATTTGCCACTAGGAATTAATATTATCTCATACAAAGAATGCTGGAATGAACATGACATTGGAATGGATTTTTTCAAAGATTATGTTCAACCTTTCACGATATCCCATATATAGTCGGTGCATCTCCCAACGCTCCCGTATGAAACAATTTTGGAGACGAACGGAATTTACCTGTGGTTATTCTCACACTCGACATATTCTGAAGAAGATAATTTGTTGCCTCGACTGTTCCAGCAATTTGTTCAAGTGAATTAAGCATACCATTTTTAAGTTGACCGTAATATGGAAGAGATGTCGCCATCCTCACCGCTTACACATATTAGCGCGTTCGCAAATGGCACACTGCTACCACTCTCGAAGGTAAAACTAACACCTCTAACACACCAATAGGGTACATGCGTAATAGGCTAATATTGCTTTCCAAAGGATAACCCTAAACAAGTAAATCGTAAAATACTAATCTTACACTTCATAGGATAGTTTTCAATACGTTTGATAAATGTTAAATACATCTACAGCAAGTTGTATTTTTAAAAGTATTGCTCCACAATTCAGCGACCAGTGTGCTTTGCATGCCAGTCAAAAAACATCAAACCACCGATACATCAGAAAGTTTTCTAGCCCTTACTAATTGCCACCAATTTTGAAAAAAATTGATTGTTTAACAACACGAGCAGAATAACTGATATTCCTGTAACATATATTGTTAGTATATCTTGGAAATGATTATTAATATATATCACAAAATCCATTTGTTCATATATTTAAATGACCTTTTTCTACATACTACCCGGCTGGATCTACAATTTATTAATCGCGTTACATGCGAATGCCAATAACCCCACTTCAGTATTCGAATTTGCATCTGAGGCGTTAAACGCACAAAAGCTATGTCAGACTTCAAAGTATCACAGAACCACTTAACTTGCCAACCATATTCACCAACGCCCCCATACGACTTTTCTTCCAGCAGTTAGGTAATTCGACACAATGTCCTCCTAAACAAAAAATTCAAGAAATCCGCCGAATAAACGAATCGGTCTTGATCCGTGATCGTGATTTGCAAATCGTTTAGACAATTCCACTAATTTTACCGAATTAAACTTTTTCGCTGAGCTTAAGCGTAAAACTTTGATGAAGAGAATGAGTAGTTGCCAGCTTGCCACGCAACTGAACAAATTTGGCAGTAACAAGCACACGACGGATAATCGTTTTCGTTAACCAGCGCTGTCTCTCATTTCAATATTTAGCTGCGGTATATAATGCATGTAGGTTGTTCTTTTTTGACGAGTTTAGAGCTTGACCATATAAATGCAGGCATGCAATGATAAGATCTATACGTTAAGTAACTGGACATTTTTCTCTATCATATGCATTGAATCCCAGTAAACGCTAACCCTGGCATGACGTGGCCTAACAAGTATTTTAGCAAAAATGTATACTTTAACCTTGTAACCAGATAAATTTCGAAATCAGTATATTACCTGGTTTGGAAACCGGCATCATGAAAGTGATCCCTAAGAGAATGCTGTTAACAACCAGCAACTTTCAATTTCCCCGAATCTCCATCTTCTTCGAAAATGTTGTTATGGTGGTTGTGAGGAATTGCATCATAACTTTGGCGCTGTTTATCAGTCCATAGTATGTGATTGGTGGTTCATTTTGACGCACTCCTTTTGTGAATGTTTCGCGACGCGCAGACGCAACGCGGACCGCGATTCTGATTGAAATAAACTCCACTGGGACCGTGCCACCTGGAACCAATTATTGCTCTCCACGAAATGTGTCTAACTTAGTGGATTTTATTAGGTTACTGATTGTGACCTAGTAGCCAATGCGGTAGAGATCACAAATAACATACAAATTGTCTCACGCGCGATACCTACTATATATTCCTGATGCAAACAAGCAAGTTTTAAACGCGTGGTAGATCCTTTGGTAACGTTTCGTCGAGAAGCAATCTTTTATAATCTGCTAGCTGCAATCTACAAATTGAATATTTGGCTATAGTGACTCTGTACACGCCATTATTCGCATCCTTCTAGATATCCTAAATATATCGGATCAGGTACGTCACGAACGATTACTGAGAAATATTGTCCTATTGAAAATACAGGACCTACTATAAGGCTCGCTATTATGACTCCTGAGTGCTGTCTCAAGTAGCTAGTTATATTGATCATCGCTCTCTATCACGTCTTAACAACGGTAGAAAAATCAAAATAGTATTCAGTCCACTGCTGCTTCTGCTTCTTGTCGAAAATTCTGACCAGGCCATTAAGGAGAAAAATGCACTATTTCAGATATATCTATTTACTTATGTTTATATAATGGTTTTACGCAAGCTCTGATGAGCTAAATTTTGAAACAAACTATTGTTAGTTCAAATAAAATTTGCCTCCTTAAGCCATGGTATAGCACCTGGACGACGAAATACTTCACCAAAACCCAATGGCTTGTATCGCACTTTTTCAAGAGAACGAGAGAACGACAATCAAACTCATTGTCCAACGATATTTTGTGTAGATTTCTGTATTCGCAAATGCGAATTTTCTCATGCCTATAATGTTATAAGGTAATCGAGTACCGGATATCTCGGGCCAGGCGATCTGGCTCTTATATTTTTGAAATATGTTGCCCACTCCTAGCTCGAGTTATAAAATTTAACCATTGAGCATTACGAAACTGCTAGACGAGCAGTATAAATCTTACCATAAATATCGGGACCTGCATCTAGAACCCGAAGCACTCTGGTTGTTATTAATAAACTACCACCTGATGAATATAGACAGACGGATTTCTTGTATTGTTAAAAAGGTTTGTTCCAGCATGACTTGGTCAGGCACTTACAACACATTCAGGGAGAAACTGGATGCGTGGCGGATGTCTGACAAGTCTACATGTAAGGAGTTTTATTAACTAACTTGATACCGATGCACAATCGGATTCATCAAGCAACCTATGTAAATTTGCTTAAATTTTGCATGTGGGACAAACCAGGTAAAGAAAACAATGGATCCAGAGGCATTGACCAATACGTGCAACTTTGGAGGCTGACATGTCAAGCACTGCGTATGCTACAGATACCAGCCATATTAAACCATATTTATCTAATGCATTGTAGAATTGCCTTTATGAAGCCAATTGAAAGAGATTTAAATACTTGTGGTGACCTTTCTTGCATAGTAAAGCAGGTGTTTTTGACGGCCGTCTAATTTAGGCTGTTGTGTATGTTGACGATTTTGCCCCAAAGATGATTGCCATGGAGCTAGGTACGTGGCGTTCATTTGCAGCGGTTATCAGCAATTTTCTTGGAAATAACAAAATGCAAAATTATGTGGAACTGCTCAAAGGATTGTCATTGGCATTTCTCGTCGTTGGGTGCAATCTAACAGTTAAGTTACATTTTATGAGCTATCATCTTAATCAATTCCCCGTAAAAATGATGGAGTCAAGATTTGCTGAAGTTGGAAAATAGATAACAAAGATGTTGGGAAAAGCAAAGTCTTGCTGGCTACTGTCAAACATCAAACATGACTGCCCTTTAAAAAAAAGCCGACGCAACAGCGATATACGGAACATTTGCGAAGTAATGCCTGTAATGAATCTAGCTTTTCGCCCATATATATATCGCATACACCATTATGTTTAAAAATTTCAGGTCATTGTAAAACAATTCATTTTAAAATGTTTGTGGTTGATTTTAGGGAAATGTAGACATTGCAGAGTAAAACGATTGACAGCTTGGAATTAATCATGCTAAAATTACATAAAAATCACTGTGCCTTTTGTTGAAACAATGGTGCGTCTTTTCAGCTCAATCATGGCAGACTTGAGCCGCTTCCTGACTACTGGATCCAGGTTTGGACGAACATGGATATTCAAACCTTTCAGGCGAGACGTGATCAGTCTTGGAATGGTTTCGTCCACAAAAGTGATTCTCATAGCATGACTGAATCACGGGGAATGCTGGTCATCAGCAATCCAAAGACTTGCATTTAATAGAATGAATCAAGGGAGGAAGAATTTGAGTAGAGAATTCTTTTCGGTAACTCCTATCGGACGCAAAACTTACATGATGAGGAGAAATGCTAAATGTGCCGGATTGGGCTGCGTATTGAACGCAATGTTTAATTTCACGGGTAAAATCAATAAATCACGGGGCATTGTAGGTGGCAAGTAGGTACCGAAGAAATCACATCCGACCTCGTAGGCCATGGTAGAAGTAAAGGACGTACATACTGTTTTTGTACGCATAATTCTGGCTTGAGTTGGCGGATGTAGATAGCTTCTGCCATAGACAGAAGTTGCATCCGGAATCTGCGCGTGAAACTTTTAGGAACAGTATAGATCACTCTAAAATCATTTTCCGTTCCTGCGTGACTGCACTCTAGAAAGTGAGATAAGGTAAAACTTACTCGACCGCGCTTCGCCTTTGTAAAACCATTTTGGGATTTGTTCGCGAATCCTATGAGATAGACGTCTCGTGGTAAGACCCACGTATCATGACCCACAGGAGCACGAGTAAAGGTAAACTAGCATTGGTTGTCACCGGAGGCAGCCTGGCTTTCAAAGGTTTTGCGAATAAAGGCTTGTTGTAAAAGACTATGCGTAACCGAGCCGCAAAATAGGTCATTTCAAAAGTGTCTCTCAGGCGTTTGGACAAGGCATCAGCCGCACTGTCGCCTATCTAATAGGATTCGCCTACACATCCCAAAACGGTTTTACAAAGGCGAAGCGAGGTCGAGTAACAGTTCCATCTTATCTCTCTTTCTAGAATGCAGTCACGCAGGAATGGAAAATGATATTAGAGTCATCTATACTGTTCTTGAATTTTTTACGCGAGGATTCCGGATGCATCTTCTGTCCATCGCGGAAGCTATCTACATCCGCCATCTCAAGCCAGAATTGTGCGTACAAAAACCGTTTGTACGTCCTTTACTTCTACTGTGGCCTACAACTTCGGATGTGATTTCCCCTGTACATAATTGCCACCAACAATGACCCCGTAATTTATTGATTTGTACCCGCGAAATACAACATTGTGTTCAATACGCAGCACAATCCGTCATATTTAGCATTTTTCCTTATCATGTAAGGTTTGAGTCCGATAAGAATTACCGAAAAGTATTCGTTACTCAAACTCTGCCTCCCTGGATGATTCTTATAGGCCGATTTCGTTGATCACCTTGCATTTCAAGACGGATAATCTGCCTCACTTTTACCGAGTACTCACCAGCGTCCAGGAATCTGTCAATTATTCCCTGTAAAATTCGACATCGTGATCGTAGCGCACTTGGGGTGATGGATCGCTGGACTCCGGTGCGTGAAAGATCACGAGATTATAACGCCTCTGGTCGGACGAGGTTGACCTTGAATGGCGAAGCATAACAACAGCCTCAAGTAGTTTGGCTAACTGTTTACTTACGGAACGTAAACGCCCAACGTTCCTTCGTAATTTCGTTCTCTGTTCTTTCCACTAGTCCTCAGTACTCAGACTTTAAACTGATGGGGCATTAGTGTCCGTTGGACACAACAAAGGTAAACTATTTAGGCCAGGTGCAACTGGGCTTCTCACAACGGTTGGACACAGTGTCGGTGAGTTTGTAGGTGAAGAGGAGGACGACTGAGCAGAAACCTGAAGGCCCTTCGCGCTAGGTTGTTGGGCCAACACGGAACTGTTCGCAACGAAACGCTGAGGTCTACCCGTCGGCTTTACCCTTCCTGGCTGTATCTTACTTCGGCAATTTTCACATATAGTTTGGAGGAAATCGTGTTGGATCTCGCGAAGACGATGAAAATGCTCAACTGATAATCCAACACATGAAATGTGGTATTTAACTTGACACAAAACACACGTGAGAGCATTTGCACGCCAACCGATTACCTTGGAACAATTACCACAGGATGACTGTTTCGGCATTTTGCATAATCCGAAAACAAAATGGCGGCCAATTGACGGAGAAAATGGCGATAGCAAGATCGCCGAAACCAAGCGAGGAAAACATGAGTATTTCTGGTCGGAAATTTCAGAATCGGAAGTGAAACTGAATTGTATCTCAATTTCCACGAAATACTTTCACTGAACGCAGAAAGTCAACACAAACTGATCTTGTCAACACAGCCAAAAATATCCATCCGAATGCCGCTATCCGCAGTTTCGTTTAGAAGCATTTCTCTTTCTTACTTCGAAATTTTTCTCCGATATTCTCGAGCAGTTTTTTGATTTTATGGCATCGATTATATTATGTCTTTAAGGTTTAAGGCCTTCGGCTTTGCTGCATTGGAACTAGCCATTTTTGTCTTTTATAAAGGTTTTCAAATATAGCTATAAATACAAACATGAATATTTAGTTAGGACGGGGATTAACAAGCCTATGGAATATTGAAGAAGAAGACACAGAATACGTGAATCTGGGCGATAATGAATCAATGCAGGTCATGTGTTATGATGGCTGGGGAAATTATGACAAACTGAAGCGAAATCTATGCTGTCTGTGCGGTAGGGAGGCAGACCTTATTGCTAGTGGCAGTCTCCTTGAGCAGGTGCTAGGACGCCAGGGGACCACAAAAGCGCGGTCACGGTTACGTTAGACAGGTTAAGACCAATAAAAGCTATATGAAAATTCTTAGGGATATATTTGAATTGGTCGACATAGACAGATGTTCGATATAGGAGGTTGATCTGCATTTAGTTACACACACATCCAGAATAAAACCATAAAGGGAAACAACGTGCTGGGGTAAAACCCGTTGCAACTAAACTACTAACCAAATAAATATGAGAATCAGGACAGGTAATTTGCAGTTTCTTACAAATATTGCACTTACGCTGATAAGAAATGTGATTTTTATTTTAACTTTACGAATTGCTTTTTATATTTCTATCCGCTTTTTAGAGAAATATTTATGGGCTATCATTTTTCCTGCCTTAATTTCCGCAGAGCCTGTTTTAAAACGTTCAGACATATTTTGTGAACGTGATAACCAAAATATAAATTGTTCATTAACCACGTTTTAGTACCAATAACTATTAGTTGTTTTTCAAAAGTAAATCGATTGGCCATCTGAGCATAGAAGCTTTGATACGGAATTACCTCCAAAACCGTACGGTCCAAGTACGCGTCGATGGAGATATTTCCTCCCACATCCTTGCGATAAGAGGAGTTCCACATGGTCTGTTCTCGGACCAGACATCTTCATAGTCTTCACTGCTGACGTCACACTGCAAGTGGAGTCTTTCCTGCCGCTGTATGCTGAATACCCGAAACAGTTATCTATCCGGACGGTGTCCACGCATTTCAGACCGACCTAGTCAGTTTGCATAAATGGTCTAAAGAAAACAGCTTTCCATTTGACGCTAGGAAATATCGCGCAATTTCTACCCGCCACTCCGCTTTATCCCGTATATATTTTCTGTGAGGGTCTATCCTTCAGATCACGTCAGCCGAAAGAAACATGGCTATCATTACTCAGAGCAGCCTTTCCGTATCCGTTTTCTACCACAAAGCAGCTTCTGATACTAAACGCATAGTGGGATGGCTGAAACGAACCTTCAGTCAAATTGACTCTAACAATTTTCATCTTCACCACCACGCTTTTATTCGACCCACTTGTAGTTTGCTATTCAGTTTTGGAGCCCCTAGTTGATGAAAGACAAACATATACACGAAGCCCCACAACGTCCAGCAACAAAATTGGTCCGAGGTCTCAAACGCCTAGATTATCCACAACGACTTCATGGCCTGAGCCTCTGCTCACTTAAGCACCGACCTCCCAGGGGAAGTTTGAATAATGTATTTATGAGCATCTCCAACCCTGGACATCTCTTCTGCCACCTTCTCACAGTGCACAAAACGTCTTCCCACCTAGGTGGTCACCCACTATGGTTCACACATCATCAAGGTCGGCTGAACTACAGACGACATCTCTTCGCTTTGCGAATTTACCGACCGTGGGATGCTCTGCCTGTCAATTTAGTCTCGACACCTACTGTGGCGTATTTTAAGACCCGCCTGGATTGTCATCTAACCAAGATACCCCGCGATATCCCTTGAGACAACTACCTTCTAGCTGATGGATTTTCGCTTCTTACTTTTTACTCTGCTACCTAGTTCCTTTCCGTAGTTCTTTCGGAGTGCATGGTTGGATGTTATGCTTTGAGCCAGTGAGCATTCTGGTTAAACACCTCAGGAGCCCGATTAAGATAGTGCTAACACGCGTGTCGAATCCAGTATAAGGTTGCTTGGCCTTTCATCAAAGCCGACCTAACTTCGTTTTCCTATGGGGCATGTAAAGCTCGTGTTTTCATTCCCATTAAACACAATGTCCCAATAAATAATCCTATAAGTTACTTGAAACCCTACACATACTATTGTGCGCAAGCTAAACGTATAATCATAATATTTATTTATCGTCATATTGAAGTGCTAATTAATAGATAAAACGGATTTGCGACCGCCCAAACAGCGTGCTGGTCATAACATTTATTCCAATCTAGTTGTCACATTTGCGCCTTCGACGGATATACGCGGTTTTTATGATCCAATTTGCTTCGAGTTACTCTGTCAACGATTTTGTGAAAAAATAAACTGCCGATAAGAAGACAGTTATCGAGGACTATTATCCCTGATTGCTGAATACATTTGAAGCACTTGTGTGAATAGATTTATGGCTACATCTCAATCAGTTTGTTTGTTATACGAACGGTTTACTATATCTACAATGACTCTTTGAGGCTTGGTACCGAAGAATTATGGTAAGCATCTGTAAAATAATATAGCCTTGGTTTATATGCAAGTAGTTGTCAGAATATACATCCCTATGCAATATTTCACTAACTGAAAAAAGCGGGTTAACTGCTAGCATATTTTCCCTAATATTAGGTGTAACAGAGTTTCGCGCTTTAAATGGCGATTTTTGGATTGCTTACATATAACTAAGTCCCCGCCGGTTATTCTACGCAAACACAGTGCAATGACAAGAGTTTACGGTTTCCGTTTAACCTGGTTGTCACATTACAGAGTTATGATATTGTTGACCAGCATATATATTCATTTTTACAGGCAGCATTTGTTAATATTATTTATAGAATCATTGTAACTAGCTAGTTAACATTTTCACAGCATGTGAGCATGCAACAAGTTGATAGCTTGGTAACTCGGGTTGCGTGTGTACATGTTCATTTTCGCAGCTCGAGAGTTAAAACACTACTTCTACAGTGAAAAACTTTCCACATAAGCACAACTTATTTTTACAAGTATGTATGAGATTTGAGTGCCATACAGTGCAGGTAAAGCGGTGTATGATATGCTACTTTGTTGCCCCATCCATGTATTATCGGGTACGCACCTAGCATAAGGTCATTTCTCACAGAGTATCTTCAATTTAGCTAGGCTGTAAAACGTCATGTTTAAGTGCAATACACTTAAGACTTCTGTAATCTGCAAATTTGGCACTTGGAATTTATTGAATACGGACAAATAATTGGTTCTGCAATTTTCTAGAACATAGCATTCAACTATTTTACCAATGGGCTCTGGGAGCATAAACGGTGCGCTGTCTGCTTCAGGTCCAGTACAACTATATTGTACCAAGGTCTACAAATCCTACCTGATGAACCACCTGTATAAACGACTTTGTCAAAAAGATCCACAGACGAAATCATCTGTGTATTATTCTTATGTCTACTCAAAACCGGTGCGACGCTAAAGTGTATAGCCTCCAAATTCTGCACTGGTTTTTTAAGACCCGCCTCGAGAACTAGAAATGGGTATAATAGATACATGCCAAATAATTTCAAGTCTCGAATCCTTGCCAAAGATGTTTGGACAACGCTGCTCCAAAACTGATAATAAGAAAGAAAGTAATAAAAAGCAATGCTAACGCAAGCAGAATAACTAAGTATACAATTCGGTAAAAATCCACAACAAAAAATGGACGCTTGTAGTTTGTCAAATTGCAAAGATAGAATAGTGATTGGCCATAGATGTCGTCGATCTTCCGTATTGGTAACCTAAGTGAAGTATTTACCTATAAGCTTCGAAACCAAATTATTAAATTTGGCCTGCCTCATGCATTGTGAGCTGCTGAATGAACACCCTTTAATGAACCTCTGCAATTAGCAAATGAATGCAACACGTAATATGGCACATCCAAAAATAAGTGTGATTAAAGGTTATATCGCTTTCCTCTCCAAGGTCTGTCTTTGAAGAAACGCGACGTTGCTACACATGTGATAACCATTTATAAAATTTATTTCATGTTGCAAACAGTGCACTAAGATATAGAACAATGGCTGAAATTGACCAGATTCACCACTGACTACTTCCAGAATTCACGAATATGAACCAACTAAAAATATCACTAGTCAGATAGTGAACTTAGAAGTTGTTCATTTTGCACGCGTCTAGTTAAATATTTTATTCTATTAGACGGTATTCCATGACACCTGAAGAAAATACAGCATTATGTGTTGCCTGTTTTGAACAATACAATTACTTTTATCCATGGATTTGTGGCTGGCGATTGGCGGGAAGCTTAACCGATATTCCTACTAAACTTTGCTTTGTACCGCATTCATTAGGGAATATGATGGCGTCACACACAAGTACTGCTCAATGTAGCCAAGTTAGTTGTTAGATTTGTGTAGCCGCACGTGGTCAACTTGTTATTACGTACGCTGCGCAGTTTGTTATTCAAAAAGTCAAGCAATGAAGAAATGCATTGCAATCTGTAATCATCAAAACGAAAAATGTTTTTCTACAATATGCTTAATAAAATTGGATGGCATGTGCTAATCACCGGCCTAGATGAATATATAAATCAGAGCATAGGTATCCACGTAGACTTTTTAATTGTACTCAACTAAGTTACTTTGATAAACGTATGATTTTGCAAGCAAAAAATATGCTAGGAAAATAAATGAGTTTAAAACAAAAATATACTTTAACTTACGTTATAGATTTTACGTCATTTCCTGGCAAATATTTTGGTTTATGCGAAAGTATGACAATGATGAAACAAAGGAATAATGGTGTATCAGGGTTAAAAAATATAATGTTTATCAAGTCCCATGGGATGAAAATTTTTACAAGAATACAAACTCCGTGATAAATGTAAAGCGTTTTTGTGAACTCATCATAGGCACGTATAGGGGATCTGAGATATTCTCGAGCTAAAAGCATGAATCCCGCAGTCCATTGGTTGATGGTTTGATAACACATAGTTTGATTGCGTTTTGTAGCCCATTGACTATAAGTTATAAACTGAAATGCAAACAAGACAAAGCTTTGTCGTCATATTTTAAATATTGCTAGGTTGGGAGCAGTGAAAACAAGTTTGGACAGCGTTCCAAGGCTAACACACTGTGAGAGATGATAAAGTTCGTCGGTATCCCAGCCGGTTATAATGTATTTTCAATTTCAGAGGACAACTTATTACTTTATTGCTGTGGTCCAATTTGAGTAGCTGGCGAGTCATATGTTTTGGGCTCTTCAGAAAATGGTAAATCATTATGAAATCATCCACAAACGCCCATATAAACTGTTTTACCTTCGTAAAAGCTTATGCTAAGCAGATATGCGGAAGAAAAAGACCCCTTAACTCCTTGGGTGACGTTCCTTGAGGAGTAAGGAAAACAACGAGTTCTTGTTTTGCCACGCTTGTCCCGCCTGGATAGCATATTCCACGTGCGGTTGCACATCGGCAGTTAGCATTTCTGGGAAGATTGAGGCTTTAAACCAACTGAAGGTCATGAAGAAGGTCGAGGTGGTTCTCGACGACTTCTCTGCTTGGTTCGTATATCCAAGGTCTACCTGGGCCAATACACCCGGGTCAGGCTCCTGAGAGACCTTCTGCAAGGTGTGGTATCGAAACTTGCAAATGCCCACTGGCTGGTGACGCAGATCCATCAACATGCACTTAGCTGTGAGCAGATGAAGCAGGTTCCTCGTTGAACATTCTTAAAAGCATTCTAAGTCATGTTAGATTGGACTGTGATCTTCAATGTAGTTAATCGCCAGCCATACCTTAACATCCTCGGCGAATATCAGGAAATTTTAGGAGATAACTCCTTACAGGCCAATGTTAAACACAAGGAAAAGTGCAGTACTGGCACCACATTCCACTTTCGTCGGGTTAGAGAGTCGTCCCCTAACACACACTTGGTGAAGAAAGTTGTCATTTCGACCAAGAACAGGATTTCTGATTTCATAGCACTATAGCTTGTAAAGTAGGAGGCGGTGATCCAGTCTGCCTGAAGCTTTGTAGATGTCTAGATAGATCACGTGAACTCCGACCCCACCATCAGCCACTTGCGTGCAACAACCTCGTGCCATTAGCAGGTTGGTGACGCCTGATCCATTTTGACAGAAAACATGCTGATCCGGTGCCAGGATGTTGCATTTTTCCATGTAGTCCAATAGAGCCTCAGCTACGACCACTACCAACAAGTTAGTGATCCCCGCGGAGAATAATCACTTGACGATAGTTTGCAGGAGCAGAACGGCACTGTCTTAAAGAGAGGGTATAATGCCACGCTTCTACATAGTGGAGACTTTCTACTTACTGAAGTGCATTTAGAAGAACTGAGACAGTAGTTCAGCTATCTTCGTGGCCGAAATCTTCAGCGGTTTCAGGAGGGGTTTGTTTGCTCCCGCGGAGCGATGACTGCGCAGTAAGAATGACTTCATAGCACACTTGTTGGGTTGAAAACTACATGTGTAAACCATGGCGTCTCCAAGGCGCTTGAGGCCAAGTGACGAGTAGAGACTGCGAGTTCGAAAGTTAGAGCGTATTGTAGCCGCAGAGCATTGGCTGCTTTGTAAACTACCACTGTAGTGAAAAGTAGAGGGATGTCATGCATCATTTTACGATACTGTTGACATGCCTATACAGTGTTTTGTTGCTTGGCTTGATAGAAACTTTTTGGCTAGTTACAGTTGATAAATAAGTTTGTCCTCAAGGAGAAGTGCAGTGCAATGCTTGCGAAGGGTCAGGAAATTGTCCCAAGTCTCTGAGTCGGAATTGACCTCATACGCACGCCTTGCTGCATGCATAGTTGCGTTCTGCTCATTAGAATTGAAGACATTTTGTCGGAACGAAGAGGCTTGGTCTTTGATGGTCTGTTGATGATTTCACTGAGTCTTTCAACATACTCTGACTAGACGTTGGCAAGGGGACTGCTATTCTAAAATTTCTAATCGAATGCTCCGAGTGGTTCGTTCAAGACGTAGTAGCGTATGCTAATATGAGTTAGTTTCGAGTGTTCAGATGGATACTCTGCATAACACACACCATTGAACGTTATTGCTATATGGTCGCTGCGACCTAATGGACTCCTTAACAATATCTCGTCATTAATGGGCACTTCATTCACAAGCATGATGTCCAATCTAGACGGCTAATTGCTGTCCAGAATCCAGAGTGTGTTGAGACATGTTTACACAAGGCAATATTAGCGATATGATCATGCACGTCTGCATCTAACTGTTCAATGGGTAATGTCGTGACCTACATATGAAACAATGGAACAATGGTTTATTTCGGGCAAAAAAGCATTGCTTAACAAGTCAGTTGTTTGATAAATTAGAAAGCGTTGTGGTGGACTTACCATTGACTTATGTGGAACAGTGAAGATGTGCGCGTATTAAAGGTATAAATCCATAAATCCATTGCTTAGGCGTTTGGCAAGGCACCGTTTGATTGCGTTTTGTAGCCCTTGGCTAACAAGTCATAAAATGAAATGTAAGTGAGACAATGAATCGTCAACACCTTTTTTAAATCGCGCCAAATTGGGAGCAGAAACGACACAATTAGGGAGGGCGTTCCAAGGCTGGCACACGCTGAGGGAAAGAAATTTCTGCGGCCTTCAAGCCGGCTATACTGAATTGTCAGTTTCAGAGGGTGACCTCTTAGTTTTGTGTCGTGGTTCAATTCCAGCAGCGGACGGCAGATGTTGTTTGGATTCTTCAGAATTTGGTACACCATTATGGGATCCTCCCTCAAAAGCCGATATCGACTGCTCTACCTTCTTAGATTTCAGTCTAAGCTGATAGAGAAAATGAAAGAGAATTTTGATATACTTGGTTGCCCTTCGTTGATGAGTCTAAAGAGCAACAATATCCTGTTTCTGCCACGCCTGCCACGCGAGAATAGCATATTCTACTTGCGGTCGCACGTAGGTGTTAAGCTTTTGGGGAAGGTTTAAGGGTTCAAACCGACAGAAAGCTCTGCGGAAAAGGCCGAAGTGTTGATTGTCGGTTATCTTCGCCTTATCTGCTAGTTTTGAACACCCGAGATCTTCCTGTACCAATACACCCAGGTCACGATCTTGAGAGACTTTCTCTAAGGTGGGGTTTCCAAGCTCGTAAGCGCTCACGAGCTAGTGACGCGGATGTATCACTCTGCACTTAGCTGTGTTCAACTGAAGCATGTTCCTCTTCGACCATTCGTAAATGCAATCTAGGTCATGTTGGATCAGATCCTGATATGGCTTGTAACTAATCGCCCGCCATATCTTGACGTCATCGATGAAAAGCAGGAAATTTGAGGAGATAACTGATGCCAGGTCGTTGATAAACACCAGGAATAAGCGTGGTGCCAGCACTGAGCCTTGTGGGACACCATATTTCACCTCAATTGGGTTAGAGTGTGATCACTAACACGTACGTGAAGCTTCTGTTGGTGAAGGAAGCTGCCAATCTAACCACGTACAGGATCTCAGATTCCGTAACTCTGTAGCCGTTGAAGTATGATGCGGTGAACAATGCGGTCGAAAGCTTTGGAGAATTCCAGATATATGACATCGACTCCGACCTCAACATCGGCCAATTCCGTCTAACTACCGCGTGCAATCAGTAGGTTAGTGGTGCATGACCGGTGTTGACGGAAGCCATGCTCTTCTGGTGCCAAGATGTTGCATTTTTTCAGGATGTCCATTAAAGCCTCAGCGAGGACTGCTTCCATCATCTTCGCGGGCACAGTCAGGAGAGTTACTGGACGATAGCATGCAGGATCTGAACTGCTACCGCCTTTAAAAATAGGGGTCATAATGTCACACTTCCACATAGTGGGGACTTGCTGTTCATCAAAGCACCTTTGGAAGAACTGTGACAGTGGCTCAGCTAGCTTGTTGGCCGCAGCCTTCAGTGCCTTCGGGCGGATGATGTCTGCTTCCGGGGAACTACGCTCATGAAGTGAGAGTAACTTCATTAGCACAATAGATGGGCTGAAAATTACATTTGTAAACAAAGGTGTCGGTAGTGTGCATGACATTATGAAAGAGGTAGTGTTTGCGAGTTCAAAAATTGGGGCATATTGTAGCCGCAGGGCATTAGCTGCTTCTTCGGTACTTTGTACTCTACCGCCTGTCGTGAAAATGGGAGGGATTCCATGCTTCCATTTATGAAGCTTATTGGCATGCTTATATAGCAGTTTGCTGTTTGCCATGAATATTTTGACTAGGCTCTGTTGATAAGTTACTTTGTCCTCAAGGAAAAGTGCAGTGCAATGGTTGCGATGGGTCAGGTAATTCCCCCATGCCTCTGCGTCAGGGTAAATCTTGTAAGCATGCCATGCTGCATCCCATATCGCTACGCATTTTCGAGTCCTGCTCTTTAGAATTGAAGGCAATTTTGCGGGGCGAAGGGGCTTGATCTCTGATGATTTGTTGACGATGCCGCTGAGTCTATTAACGTACACTGCCCAAACGTTGTCAAGGGGAATTATGTTTGAGAATTCCCAAGCAGCTGCGTCGGCGAGTTCTTTTAATACGTGGTATCGTGTGATTTTATGAGTTAGTTTCGAGTGTTCAGATAAATGCTCTGCATAACACGCATCGTTAAACGTTATTACTACATGGTCACTGAGACCTAATGGACTAACCATCAATAAGTTGTCATACTTGAGCTCTTCATTCGTGAGCGCAAGGTCCAATATGGACGATTTGTTTGCCGCCCTGAATCTAGTGGGCATGGTGAGATGAATGTACAAAGGAATATTAGCGGTTAGTTCATGTAAGTCTGCTTGGAACTGCTCACTGGGCCATGTCAAAACCTCCGATTTGTGTAGATTGAAGTTCCCGGAGATGAGAATGTAGCTGTACCTAGTGCGTGTTACTCTGTTTAGGCCACGGATCAAGCAGGAATCCATTTCCGTAGTGGACATTTGGGCGGTCAACGATAGCTACGAGACATGGGTCGTTGTGTCCTAGTCGGAGACGACACCGGGTTGCATCGGTAACGTGTTTCCAGATCATCAACTATTGTACGTTGTACATCGCTGCTGTTGTAGAGTAGGACCCGACCTCCTCTGCTAGGGCGGTCATTCCGGATGAGTGACATTCCGGCTATCTCAACTTCAATATCAGTCACCTCTTGGTGTAACCAATTTTCGGTAATAGAAATAAGGTCCCAAGCATTCGCAACCTGACGTAGTCGAATTTCGGTAATTTAACTGAGCTTTAGTGGGCTTTAGTGTACATATATGAACGTTTCTCAGATTTAACTAATGTTTCGGGGTTGTACAACTCATACGTGGATTTTCGCCGACCAGTGAGTGTCCAGCGACTAATCGTTTTTTTTGATGTGCACTTTGTGAAAGGTTTAACGTCTTATTCATCGTCCGTTTAGTTAGTCCCCTGTCTAATCTTCGACGTACATTGTAAGGTGTCTGGTTAATATTTGCTGCAGATTGTATGGCTCATTCTGCAAACTACTGGTGCACTGTTCTTTCATAAATCCAAACGCGTTTGATTCTTTTATTGACATATCAACTCTAGGATGCATATCGCTGATTGAATTCAGCCGAACCTCAAATGGTAGCCTGCAACGAAACATGTACCAGCCTTTTAGCATCCTTGCTTCCATATGTTTTGACTGAAGAACAATCTTCAACACTCTCGGGCCACTTCCTTTGTAATTAGGTGAGGTACGCAGTCGTGACACGGATTTCGCTTACACATCATCCATGCAAAGTGTTTCACAATGATAACACCACTGCTCTTTATCATGGGTTGTTACTTCATGCTCATCACATGCTTCATTTTCAGGAACCCGGTGAAGAAGTATGGTTCTGGTTGATGTTTCCTTCCGGTAGTCCTCTAATTTGCGGTTAACTCGATAACGCTCGCCCCATGGAACGTCTGGGAAAATTCGGATGAAGCAGCTTTCATTTCTGAGACTACCTTTCGACAGTAGTATTAATTATACTTCAGTGATGGAGTTCAGCACAAGGCGCCGAATTGTTGGCTCTCCGAAATATTTAGAGTTTGGGTGTCATGTAATACGCACTACGTGTACAGTATTCAGTACAAATCTGATTTGGTTACTAATAGTATCCCAGTGGTTGACGTCATCCAACTGCCTGCCTCTTATTGATGTCGACTTTGATTCTGGGATATTGGAGCACATTACGCTCAGTACCGGTAGTTGTTTCTTTACACTATTCGACATGTGGTTAGTGATTGAAGTACTCGGAGATGTACCGCAGGAAGCCGGTGGTGCTTACACTAGGAAAACTCCGCTACGCTCCTCAGTTTCCCATCCAGTTTTGGGTGGAATTAATTTTAAAGGACGGCTCTTCGTGGAGGCAACCGTAACCCAACTTTTGCTCCTACCAGCTTGCTCGTTTTCTACGCACTCCGTCGGGAGTTGGGAAGTAGCTTTACGTGTACTTACTCCGATCGTACTGGAAGCCGATTTTGTCAAATGTGAGCTACGTGTGGTTTCGGGACAACTGTTGATGTTCTGGACTCAAGATGTAGTGTTGCTTATGGTGTTATTGACAGTTCTTCGCAGGTTAGGAGCAGCAACCAAGGGTGAGGATGGGGTTGCACAGTCCGCTATGCTTACCCCAACCCCAGTGATTTTGGTGGTTACCAGTTCCTCAAACTTCTCTGGTAGCTGGTCATACTTCTGAGATAGTAGGAGCACGCTTTTTATCAGTGGGATCGATGTGCATTCCACACAGAACCATAGCGAGTCTGGTTTGTTTACTAACTTGGCCTGACAAGGTTTAACTCGTAGGCATCTCGCATAGAAGAACTTGCAACAGTTAAGGCACAAAATGCCCCTCCCTCAGTAACAAGTTTGGAACATGACCCACACAGGTCGGTGGCGCAATGGGCATCACGCTTGTTGAGCAAATGTTAAGAACCATTTGAATGACACCCTCTATGGCCAAATGTCATCCTGTTATTGGCGTTGTCGGTAAGGTCACAGTGTTGACGTCGCAGTTGTGTGCTTGTAGACACTCCTCTCTGGCGTGCCAGTCGAATATGACCGATTGAACGTGGGGCAGGATACACGTAGGTGTGATTGAGACTTTTCGTGTTTAAGCCTATGGATCGCGCCGGGTGAATTTGCTTTGAGACCTTAGCTGCACCAAGTAATGTTGGATTTGAACGAGTGGCAGTTCGTTCGAAAGCCGTTAAAATGATCTATCGAGTGAGACCAAACAATATCTCCGATGATTGGAGTAAGGCAACTTTTGGCGCTTGGATATCGGCGAAACACTGCGCGGAAGTTAGAAATCAGGGTAAATGTAGGATGCACTGGAGTATACTCGGGAAACTGATATTACAAAGTAGAGCTTGTAAAAGCGACAAAATGTCGCTGTACCGCAGTTAAAAAACAACGAGTGCACAAGTGAGCGATTAACACGCAGCTTCTCTCAAGGTTAAAATCCGCGAAGTTGAGAATCTGGCTGTCCCTAATGTGTGTTACCCCGTTAAAGGCAAGTATCAAGCAGGAATCCGTTCCCGGAGTGAAAGTTGCGAGACGGTAAACGTCAGCTACGAGATATGCGTCCTTGTGCCTTAGTCGGACACGGCCCTAAAGTGAGCCAGTTACATGCATTTCCAGATAATCAACTGTTGCACACTGCATGTCGCTGCGGTTGTAGAGGAGGACCCACCTCCTTTGTTGGGGTGGTCGATCCGAATGGGTGATATTCCTGCTATCTCATCATCATCCACTACTTGGTGAAACTAACTTCCAGTAAATTAGATTGGTTCCCAAGGATTCGCAACCTGATGCAGCCGAAGTTCAGCAGGTCTACTGAGGAAACCTCAAGCGTTAGTTCACATACATGAAAATTTCACAGGTTCCAACAATATGTTAGAGACGATGCAAATTATACGTGAAGTATCGTCGAACATTAAGTGGCCGGCAACTAATCATTTTTCCTTTGGGTAGTTGGTGAAGGATTTGACTTCTACTTTATTGTCTGCGTATCTAATCCTCTAGATACAGCATAAGTTGTCTGTTCACTCACTTTTTAACAATCTGTATACGCAAAATTACACGCATTATTGGTGCTTTGTTCTTTAATAGTTTCCCTCGAATTGGTTTCGTTGAGTGATGTATCATTTCTAAGGGGCATATGGCTAACTGACTTCAGCCGAAGCTTAGATGTCAGCTTGCAGCGAAACATGTATGAGCTTGATAGCTGCCGTGCTACCTAATGTTTTGAATATGGGATCACCTTCAACACTCTCGGGCCACATCCTTTGTAGTTCGTTGCGGTACACATCCTTGACAAATTTCACTAGCACACCATCCTGGCGGTGATTCATGAGTAAAACACCATTGTTCTTAATTATGGGTTCTTCTTTTATTCTTCTTGCTTGCTTCAGTTTCAGGAACCCAGTGAATAAGTATGGTTCTGGTTATAGAGACCTTCCGGTAGTCCTCTAAGTTGTGGTTAACTCAATAACGCTCGCCCCTTGGAATGTCTAAACAGGTACGGATGGAGCAGTGCTCACTTTTTAGTCTACCTGTCGACTTTAGAATTGATAATACTTTAGTGATCAAGATCAGCTCTACTCGTAGAAGTCTTGGCTTTCCCAAATGCCCAGAGTTGGGGTGTCGCGTAATTTGCACTAAATGGTACAGGATTTGACAAAATCTGCTTAGGTTGTCAACGGCGCCCAATGATGGAGGTCATTTAGTTGTCTGCCTCTTATAGATAACTTTGATTCTGCGGAACTGGAACATGGTACGCTCAGTACGGGTTGTTTTCAATTTGCATCTTTCGACTTGTCACAACTGGTGATAGAAATTCTCGGAGATGTACCGCAAGAAACCGGTGCTGCTTGCAGCATTAGAACCCCGCTTCGCTCGTTAGTGAATACGTACACATATTTAAACTTAGCGTAATGGTCCGTTATTAGCCGCATATATTGATGAGGTTTAAGAGCTGCGCTGTTCTTGCGGTAGCGAAGCTTTTCACCGTCAATGGTATGTTGTTATTAGTGGCAACATGACAATATACTATAAGGAAAGTAGACAAATGCTGTGGTATCACTTGTAACAACAATAATTAATGACTTGCAAACAACGCAATGAGATAGTAAGCTTAACGTATTTCCCAACCTATAAAATTAACAATCTCGTTATTTTTTAAAAGAAAAATAATCCTTTAAACTTTAAAATTAAGTGCGGAAAATAGTGTAAATCTTGTTTGTGCAAATTAAATATATTGAAATTCCCTACTTTCAAATTTAATATACTTCTGCACTATTTTTATGTAGTTGGAAAATGCGAAATTAATTCCATAGATTAAAGACAAAATTTTCAGCTAAATTACTATGTCAGAGCGCATTAATTGTAAGAACACTTTGATAATTGCTGTAGAATCCACGGTGTTTAGAGCAAACTTAGGTTGATAAAGGTAAACTTTTCCTTTTTGGGGGAAAAACGTTCGTATTAGCTGCAGAAACTGGAATACCCACCTGAGATTATATTAAAAAAGGAAGTAGAGGTAATACTTTTATCCATTTCTCTAACATAATAAATGCTTCACAGAATAAACTTCCTTTACAACGTTCCTCCGATTTGAAACGAGAAAGCCTAATATTTCAATAGAAATATTATGATGTGGCAATTGACATGGTGAATGAATCTAAAATGTGTCCTTTGTATTCATAAATTTTATCTGTTTTCCGAGGATTCACATACTTGTGAGCGTATACACGAACAAGACGATGTTACCCAGTGAATGACTATCAACTAGAATGGTTATCTAGAAATGGTTATCTGACGATTGTATTATTCACAGGGTTTCACCTGCCGGCTTCGCTGTACGTATTGGCCAATCCCCCTTTGCCCAATGATTTTCGTGGGCTCAAACGCATCAAAAGCAGATGTAACATGGGAAATTTATGTAATCTGTCTGATTAGCAAAAAGGAAACTCAACATTTTCTAATCAACACAAATGGTTTAGTTGTCTTCATAACGTTTGAATTTCAATGAATATTTTTTATGTTGTGCTCTCTTAAATCACTGAGTAACCCGCTAGAACTGCTCTATACACATTATGCAATACAGCAAGTTTGGAACTTTGGTTTAAACTGTTTATAAATAATCTCCTTTCGAGTGGATCCTTAGAGTCAATCCAATGCAACAAGATACCTGGAATATCATTGCAAAACAAGAACTCTTTGTCTTCTGTAAATTAGATCAAGTTAATCTAAGTACGTCTAAGGAATTAGGAAACAGTTGACGTCTATTTAGGTCGCATTTTTCACGTAGCCTAAAGAACGTCAACATAGCTACGTTCTTTGAATACTTGAGCCCGAAATATTTGCTTAGTTTTGATGCATCTAATGGATTCCGGCAGCTTATTCCATAAAGTTGTATACCTTATGAGCAAAATTTGACACACAAGGTTGTACGCACTTCAGGGATGCGAAGGCTGTATGCTGTATTTTTAGTTGGATATTGATGACAGGTGCCAAACTGGACAGTACCTGGCTCCCCAGAACTGATATGCGCTAAATCAAACAGGAAGGCAAGATTAATATTAATTCTTCTCAACCATATTGGTTCTATCTTAGGCAGTTTACACCGCTGTTGATAATTCAAGTATCCATATCCTAGTAACCGTTTGGTAAAAAATGTTGTATTTTTCAATGTTTGTTTTGTCGTGCATTTTTAAATTTATGAATACTAATGGGCAATGCTCTAAGACTGGACGCGCATATGCTTTATTCATAGCTAGCCTAGTTTCTGTTAAACGTACCGTATTGAAAATACGTGCTATGATATATCTCGCTTTGGCTGTGACATGACGTAATGGTTCGGAGAAATTGGAAGAGCTTGAGTAGCGAACTCCAATGTAACTAATCTATTTTTAAGAATACACTAGGTCATTGACTAAAGCTTAGTCATAAGGTCAGCAGTGCACGTTCTATCTGACCCTGGTAGGGCTCGAACCAGCAACTCGACTGTGGCCAGTCCGCAGTTGAGACCACTGAGCTACAGGGGATAAAATAACGGATAATATAATAGTCCAATCTATTTTTTATTAACTGCCGTTTAACTGCACCACAATTTTTACTTTGCCTATTAGGTTGTGAAATCTTTGATAGTCGTAATATACGATACCCGTACTAAAATTTAAATTAAGAGAATTTAGTAGCTATTTCGTTGGCTACATTTTTATTAATATATTATCAAAATACATAAGAACTAGAGAATGCAGAATAAAACGGTTTTCAGATTTGAAACATCATTTATTATTCATGTAGAATCTGTTTATAAAACCTTTACAGCAGAAAGCGGAAAATGTTTGTTGCTTGCAGTATCGATGTTGCTGTCTACCATCATTATTACCTCAAATTATAGACCATTACCATGCGTTAATTTGTTTGCTCGACGTCCCATTTTTCCAACTGCAACCAACAGGACGTAACAATGGATCTCAAAGGAAACCATATAATGTTTGCCTTTTGGCTGTTGTGTAAAGGACTTCGAGCAATTCTAAGACAGACCTGCTATTTTTTCGAACGATATCCCACGCGCTGTTTCCAAAATATGCAAAATAACATAAAATTGGTGATTTCATTGTACATGCAGTGATATTTGCGTCCGGCATTAGGCCGTTCAATAAAACAATTCCTGAGTTTCATATGTATGGCGGTATTGCATCACCGCTTGGATCGCCCTATAGATACCGAGGTCCAAATAAACCATCAGCGCTTTACTTAATCCTGAACAACGAGGCCTTAATGTGAGGGTTAATTGCATATGACTGTCCACTAGATTCATGTTATCACCCAGTCCTAATATTTGTCCATATGTGTTACCGAAGCATCATTAATAAAATACGAGAATCTTGGTTCACTAAGAAAGAAAACTCCATGCATTAAAACATAGCGCACCCCGTTTACTGCTAACTCCCGCTGCAATATCCTCTAAAGACGCATGGAATGAATTAATAGCTAAAATCAACAACGTCATCCAAGCAGCCGCAAATGAAGTAAAACCGGAAAACAACATGTAAATGATTCATCAGAAGTGATGCAATTTCTATGTGGCACGTGTGAAACCCTTGTGTCATCATATAAAGCAAATAAAAATCATTCAGAAGTTACCGCACGTCTTCATCAGAGCCGATACACTTATTTAACACAGTACGTGAGCATAAAACATCTGTAGTATATTGGATCAGCTTCTCGCAATTCCGAGAAATATACCCTTTATGCCTTTGTAGGAAATTATAAATATCTAATTATTTAAAATACGATTCCGGGAGCCTATGGTACTGAAATTTACAACTACCATCAAATGGATGTGCATTATGTGAACGAGACCTGAAAGGTTATAACAGGAATATCATTACTTTAAGCAAACAGTGATTCAATGCCAAACGCTCTTGAAACTATGAACTCCCCACTCATAAAATTGGACTCAGTGGCTACAAAAGCATCAGACACTTCTCCATAACCTCCCAGACAATTTCATCTTTCTATACAGCGTTAACTTTAACCTAATTGGTGTACAAGAAAAGTGAAGTCCCGTAGAGATAAAATACTCGGAAATTGTCCAATAATTCTTTAAAATCCAGACAGCATCATAGAACTACCACTTGTAGCCTATTACCATAGTTCTCTTGAACCGCATGCACTGGCATCTGAGGGGAAAACAATGTTCTCACTATTATGTGCAAATTAGTTAAAGGTTGTATACTCCGATCACTGTTTTATCAGATATTATAGAATGGACAATCACAGACGCACTGACGAGGTATTTTGAATGCTTTTAATGCATTTGCAAATGTCAGCATGCTTTCAGATTTAGTCTATCTTATTTGACAAACTAGCTTATGGTTCGTGGCTCATGGACCACAGTAACCAAGGAAGGAGACAATTTAATTCTTACTTGTTAACCAATTTTCCAAAGAATTTGTCATAGCCCATCATTCAGACCTCCCAATGCGCAATGGCTATGGGATAACTGAATTTGTCCACTTGGTTGGAAAGGAGACAGTAGGAAATGCTGGGACACACTTCGATATTCCGTAACTCTCCAGTGGTGCACACCGAGGAGTCGTTCTTGGCCTGTTACAGATTTTATTTTATCTCAAATACTTCCTGGCAACTATTCGATCTACATTGCAAATATTTGCGGAAGGTGCTTTGCTCAGGGAAGCTACTCACTCAAACTTTGACCGTAACTCTCCTCAAAACGATCTGGACAGAATTTATGAATGAGCAGAACTGAGCATGCACTCCCTAAATCCTGCAAAGTGCCACCTGCTAAAGCTAATTGAATTGCGCATAACAACTGGGGCAGAACATTCTTCAGAAATTAATCAATGAAAGAGAACTAGAGCTTATTGTTCCAGTTAGTATACATAATTGGCTCCAATGATATTGGGCAGCAAATGTGACAACGTTGAGCTAACGAATTCTGAGCAGAGCCCCCACGGTACTTTTGTGCAGCAGTTACTACCTCTCTTTGATCCATTCGTGTATCAGTCCCTACCATGAATATGCTCTTCAAGCCTGCCTTCCTTGATTATAACGAAACTTGTCTCCAGTAGCAGCCCCAAAGAAGATCCACTCAGGAAACTCGGGGATACTTTGATCTTAGTTGCGAACTGCACCTTAGTTCAATTGGTTTTATCTCCTCAGAATACGGACGAGTTCGCGTGATCTCTTCCTCATGTTTCGAATATTGACTGAGATTGATAATCTATCTAAATCATTACTACCCCAGTTGCTTGCAATCGATGCATGATTTGCAACTATTAGCCCAACACTACCGCTTGGATTGTAGAAGATTCATTTATTCCTTCAAAAGCCTTGCACATAGGATTGCAATATTTGCATATGTCGTGAATACAACAGACATTGAAATCTTTGGAAGACTATTAGACGCACAAATAACAGATCAAAGATACAAGTAGGTATGATAAAATGATACAGCTAGATTGTTATTAACAGACGCTTCACATTGTGGCTCTTTGATATTTTTTGCATTTTTATAATGTGGATCTTATAAAGCTGCTCCGTTTTATCCCATCTTGCACTATATTACTAATAAACTTAGAAATCTTGACATTTCTATTACCAAGCTATATATTCTCCTGAATCTTCTCCCTTATCTATAACGTAGAGTCCGATGTAGTGCAAGTCAATCACATACCCGAGAAAGAAGCACTCACGTTTGACTTGGAATTACAACCAATATTTTCCCTTCCTGTCGATCCGGTTGGGACCATTCGCTACGATCCTTTGGAAGGAGTAGGTTTGCTCAGTTTGGCTTACGTTATAAATTCTCATGCTTGATAACTGGGAGCTAGTATGTTTTTGAGCAACTTCAGTCAACATGTCCATTGGCCCGTCGCTGTGATGTCGCATATCTGCAACACATTACGAAAATCCCATTGGCTTCATGAACTTAGACCTGTCTCAAAACAAAATATTGTAGAATGGTATTTCGATTAATCGAAGCGTAACCGAATTTACGGTTCAATGCTAAAGCAATCATGTATAAAATACTGATTTACCAACAACAAACTCACGTACATTTAATTGTAAATTTTACATTTCACCATACAAAACGAGTTTGTAAACATTTTTTAACCAATCAAATTATCAATTAATTTATTAAAATACGCCATGAGATGACCTTTAGTGTAGGTTAAAAGTTTACCGAACATGGTGACTTTGGTATATACTATTTTAGCAAGGTTTAGCCAAACGTGTAAAACTTTTGAGCCCAAGTTAGTGCTATATGTGTTAAAATTGGAGTAAATCACCGCATAATGCACACCCAAGAACTTGGTCTTTCGCTACTGAAAGGTAATTGTATAATACCGTATATTACCGAACACAGGCCGATGATTTTTGACAATTTTTCGTTGTTGCATAGGGCGGTTAGCTTATAAAATGGCTATATTAATTTGAGGTCACATGCAAAACCTACCAGGAATTCACTGCATACCGCTGACATTATCCTCCTAAGCACCACCTGCTAGTAATTAATGCTATTCTAGATGGGGATTTGAAGTGTTTATAACTGGACACGTTACTTTTGTATCAAAAATTCTCGCTATATTGCACATTCCATATTCGCTACGGACGGCCGTAGCGAACCAAAGTTCTTTAAACATTATGTTATGCCACGCGTTGCGTTGAACTAAAAGTACATCGTCTCACACCCTTGACTGTGAACTTCGCTCTCACCCACTTTACAGTTTTTCATGTGCATGAGGCCCCCGACTAAGACAATCCCACCTTACCCTATATGGTCGGTTGTAAACTGTTTCATGTGACTTGACGTCTGGTGAATACCGGGATTATAAACATCACGGTCACCACAAATGAAGAACATTAGAGCAAGTTTCACTTCAACTCACTAAAGTGAGAGCTGTAGTCATGACGCCAAACTCGTGAAGACAAAATTTTGTTTGACATCTGCTTATATTTTATAGGTTGGCTCATAAAAGGACTTACGACTTTGGAAAAATTTAATGCTACAAATTTATACTCTGGCTTATCGATCTTCGGTAATATGCGGTAGATAAAATTATCCATGATATACTCCGCTTCTTCCGTTAGTTACCTGCCTTAACTGTTCACATATTGCCACTGTATATACAGAGCTTTGTGAAATTTTTGACCGTGCTGTGTGGTTCTACGCAGATTAGTTTGGTCGACTTTAACCATTTGTTTCCCTTAATTGTCACTGTCGTGCATATTTTTATTTCACTTTATATATTATGAACGGACCAGGTGCACTTCGACCAAGACACCACCACTACATCTTCCAGTACTGCTAGAATGTCGAATTCACTCATTTCGCAGCATCCAAGAGAAGTGCAAGTGAATGCCGAGCAGTCCTCTGATACCAAAATTTCACAGTAAGTTTGCATAGTCCGTTTAATAAAGATATCGAAAAATCTTTCACTGAAATTAATTTGATCTAACTCGAAAACAGGTGCAAATTATTACAAATTCATGCTTATAACTGTGAGATTTTAAATGGGATATTCACAACAGTATAAATGACTGTTACACTTAGAAACGAAATCGAGTATCATGAAAAACATTAAAATAATCTGGATGTAAATCCTTAAGCAGTTCAAACGCCAATAATTTAATTATTCCGTATGCTATCGGTAATTCTGATATCCACACAGAAATCAGAAGATGATATCAATGGCTAATTACCCTCGCGTATTTAATCTCCACCTTGTTAATTCATGCAACAGAGAAAACTGCGTTTTGTGGCTCAGCATCCGAACACTGCCGTTCATAACTGATAATGAATATATCAATGTAATGTAGGCAGCAAAAACAAATGGAAAGATGTTAAGGTTTAAAACAGATTCATCCTTCTCCTGTTGGTAGATTTTATAATCAAAGTAAAAAGACGAGGTATCATTGCTCCACCAAGATTGCTTTTAATGTATGCATATCCTTTTTGATTTGTGTTATGCCGCAACGACGGTCGTTTTATCATGTTGCTAAAATTGGTCAATATGTGTTTTACCCAAATAAATTTTCCTATTTATGTTTGATAACCAAATGTTGCTATCTAACACATGAGCAATCAATGGAAAATCACAGAAGCTCAATACATTTGTAGATCCAGTTTGGTTTTCTGATTTTGTTACGCGCATACAGTTAGAAGTTCCGGCTTTAGTTGTCACTGCGGCCTCCAAAGAACACCCACAGAACGTGTGCGGTTACATGGAAACCATGGGTGGCTTACGCTCTCCCACCTACAGCTCCATCCATACACTATATATTCAATTTAAAGAATGTGACCAGCCGACTTTGGATAGAGGCCACTTTTCAACTACGCGGGCGGCGCAGAATCACTCAGCACACA
Organism: Dicrocoelium dendriticum; assembly: GCA_944474145.2. Taxonomy (NCBI): domain Eukaryota; kingdom Metazoa; phylum Platyhelminthes; class Trematoda; order Plagiorchiida; family Dicrocoeliidae; genus Dicrocoelium; species Dicrocoelium dendriticum. The sequence goes on from OX104070.1 coordinate 28,976,860, forward strand.
CAGGAGCAGCGTTTCTCTGTCTAATTTGACAATCATGTGGACCACAAGTACGCAAGGAAATGTCTGTGATGTAGTCTATGCTGCACTGGATGGAACCACTATTTGAGCCTAGTACTGCCACGGAGACCGTGTACACCGTCCTTACCAGAAACGATTGCAGTTTACTGGGCCCATTAATCGAGACGGATTAGGTTATAGTAGTAGACACATTATCAGCCATCACCACAAGCGAAGCCACATCTGGAATAGCAATCAATAACCAATGCCTAAAATGCAAGAAAGGTAGCACGCATTTACACCTACAGAACAAAAGCAGCAACAATTTAGCACAGGTACCACATCTGCGGCATTATTAGCCAAGGTTAGGAAATTGCATCGGAAGCTGCGTAGTTACCATGAACTAAGCTCATGATGCTTAGCAATTTTGTTGACTCATGGTCTCTTAGATGTAGGACCATCGGGGCGACGCTTCTGGATTACCAAGCCGGCTTGGTTGTGGTGCTCCCTGCCGCATGTGCCACAACACCCTGCGCTTGAAGTCCATGGGCTAGAATCCTTTGATGGCTTTCACTCCCGTATCCAGTGCTTCTTTGCGAGATGGAGCAGTCATCATTATCATCATACACGTTTGCTAGAGGTGGGGAACACCTCAGCTACTGTGCCGCAATACATAGAAAAAGGAGAAAAAAAGCAACTGATGCAAGCCAGCTGAGCTACCGGTAACGGATGGGCATCGTTCCGGTTAGCTACCAGCCGGCTTCTGTTCACCCAAAAATTATTATGCAAGATTATATAAGGCCAAATAATGAGATGGTGGTTGGAGGGGGAGGCGAAAAGAGATGGGGTTGGACAAAGAAACTCACAGCACTGAGGTTGGCTCCTTGCCATATCAGCATGTGTGTCCAACCAAACGTTTTCATCGTCTTTCGGACCCCAATCACTGAGCCGAGACGCTCCAACCGAGGCCAGCTCAGAAGTGAGGATCTTCATTCCTCTGGACCGTCCTCGCTTGGCCTCCCCTCCTCTTCTTCCATCCACATCCCCGGCGCGCAAACAACACACGTCGCGGAAGTCGGTGGGCTGACATGCGTAACACGTGACCGAGCCATCGGAGCCTGATGCGTGAAATAACGGTGTTGAGCGGTTCATTTCCTTTTCCTGTGCCATAAACAAGGCGTCGAACACGCTCCTTGCTCACGCGGTGTTCCCACCAGATGTGAGCTAAATTACGAAGGCACCGGTGGTCGAACGTAACTAGCCTCTTCAGGTCCGCTGCTTTAAGCGGCCAGGTTTCACAACCGTACAATAGGGTCGAACGTACTGCTGCATTGTACACTCTACCCTTCAGGGTGAGAGTGATGTCGCGCCCGCGCCATAAGTGGCGAAGGTTAGCAAAAGCGCACCGAGTTTTTGCTATACGATTCGTGATTTCATCATCAATTCCACGGGAGCTGATACAACTTCCCAGGTAGTTGAATTTTTGTACGACTTCTAGCTGATCCCCACCAAGGGTCAGCGTAGGAGGCGGTCCAGACCAAACTTGGAGAAACGTTTTGCACTTCGAGGGTGCGAAGCAAAGCCCGAAGTGATGGACAGCTAGTGCTAATCTGTCCAGTGCCGCTTGGCACGTTTGTGAACTCTCACAGATGAGGGCAATATCATCAGCATACTCGAAATCAAGAAGTCATTCTCCTGGGAGTAGCTCCACACCTTCTAAATCGTCTCCTGCGAACGCGATTTCCATGACTTCGTCCACAGCGAAGTTGAAGATGAAAGGTGACAGCAGGCATCCTTGTGTCACGCCGCTGGAGATATTCAAGGGCGAGACAACTTGCCATAAGCCCACACACTGCCCGAGCTACGCGCATATAATGCTCGGATAATATTCACATATTTCTCAGGCACACCTTTCCTGAGTAGACAGTCCCAAAGTGTATGTCTATCCACCGAATCGAATGCACCTTTGATATCGAGGAACACGACAACGGTGTACCGCCAATATATGTGACGGTGCCCCAAAAACCGACGCAAGGTGATGATGTGCTCAATGCAGCCACGACCTCGACGAAATCCAGCTTGCTCTTCGTGAATCTGGCTTTCACGGGTGCCAGTCAGTCTGTGAAGGATGACAGAGGCAAGCAATTTGGAAGCGATGGAGATCAGACTTATTCCTCTATGGCTGCCACATTCCGATTGTGAGCCTCCTTTGGAAATTGGGACTATGATGGGGCGGCTCCAATCGGTTGGGACGGTTTCCTGCTCCCATAGTTTCACTAGTACCTCGTGTAAATCATCGACAAGAGCAGGTCCCCCGAATTTGAAGAGGGCTGGAGAAAGGTCATCAGGTCCCGCGGCTTTATTTAACTTCAACAGTTTGATATCATGTTCGACTTCTGAGCGAGAGGGTAGATGCAAAGGAACAGCCCACGGAGCAGGACAATCACTGGTCGGCGAGAAATCTAGCAATTCCGACAGTTCCGATGGAGCGGTGCATTCTAATGTATCCGCATAACCGCCCTCCTGATGTGCACTTGCCACTGGCGCCCATTCAGCCCATCACTTCCCAACTCCTGAATGCAACGTTAATTTGTGATAAACCAAAATCGAACATGTCATGGCAGCGTAACGTCGGTTTTCCCACACCGTGCTTCCCATCACGCAGCTGGTCAGAGCTGCACGGCAGACATATTCCAGTCAACTCAGGTGCCTCAGAAGAAGTATATTATAGTCCACTGCATACTTGCCAATTTGGCGTCGTGTTTCTTTTCTGCTGAGGTGGAAATCAGCATATCGTCTGTCAAATATTTTACAACTACAAGCTCCCCAACAGATTGCACTAACCGTTTCTGAAAACTTTCACTCCAAACTTTAAATCCACACCGCAAACTTTGCCATCCAAATGTCCGGAGGTTGTGGCGAACGTCGTTAGGGAAATAAAACCTTCGTCTAGAACCACTTAATAAAACTCCGACGAAAGTAATTTAATTTAACCAAACGCAGCGACAATCTTGTAATATTGAATATATGCATTACCGCAAAAACCGCGCATTTGCGTAAAAATAACAACTTGCCTAGCCAAGTCTGTCTGCTCCTCCACTACAGTGACGAGGTTTATCTGAATCACATTAGTTAATGCGGTGGCAATCCAGTCAAATAAAGCAAACGGAACTCTTCGTTCCGGTATCACAGCCATTGGCAAATGAGCGGAATATTCAAACCTTCCGTAACTTGGGATAAGCAAGAAAGAATACTGTAGGCTAATATATGTTTTCACTTCACACACAAGCACGAAATGTTCATGGTTAAAATGCATAAAGCCAAGACATTGGATATATTGAATTTGGTTCATAATCATTGGCTTACAAACAGCCAAGGTGCTCTACTAATTTGGAAAGTCACCAGGCGATCGGTTTGCCCTATTTGTACTGGTCGATGGAGTGCATTCTCTCAGTTCCCTGCAGAGGATCCAAATTCTGCCCACTAGTGGCTAGCACTGCATGCAAGCAGCTAATGTCAATGTGCCATGGGGACGATTACAGACCATCACGACTGCGATGTGACCCGGGAATCGGTGTGAGCCCTACGTACATGACCATCAATTCCAACCGATGTGATTGATCACTTTGATTGTGATGAGGCTCTTCAGATGAAACTTGGATCCATTCTACATACGTAGAATTATTTGTAGGGTCAATGGGAAGTCCTGTACGCCGAATTGCGGGTATTATTTTTGTGGTAGCGCCTGTGTCTTACTGGAAAAGCATGATTTCATCGCCAACTAATAAAGAGGCACAAACGCACTCTTTAGCTTTGCCTGCAATACTGTGCTTATTGATTGTTCAAATTATGAAAGTGCTGTTACCACTGGGTGCGTTCACCATGTAAAATTGGCGACATCAAGTACAATGTTTCTCCCAGCGGCATTTAGCGCTAATTCGGCCGCAAGTTGCACATGTAGCGCGATCTTTCGAGTGTTGCACGGCGCATGATTTGCACGTTCCGTGTGTCTTAGTTAAAGGCTTCGCAATTAGGTCAGGTGAATTTATAAGGTAAGGAGTTCTACGTAAGCCGGCAATGGCATTTTCTGTTTGTGATGTGTAGCTGAAGATACACTGGGACAAATATTAGGGCATAATTCAGAGATAAATGCCGTTGTCATAACAGCTGTTTGGTGGGGTTTTTGTCATTGGTTCTCTGCACGATTCTATCGCGGATAAGATTATAAACTATGCAACTGAAATATTACAGGAAGGAGCCATGATCTTCAGCTCGGTAACATCGTTCTCCTCAGTTTCGTTTGCGTGTCTAACTAGGGTAGCAAAGTGGTAGCGCTAATACATCTCGCTGCTTTGACCCTCACAAAGTCATCTAATTTTCGGATGGCTGTTTCCAGACCAGCAGAGTCTTCATCATTTTCCTACCGTATCGTTTCCAAAATGCGGCGTGTTTTATTTCCGATCTTGTCTTAAGATCGCCAGGTGATACGCTATCGGTTGTTCTTTTAGGCGCACCAGAACCTAGCAATCGGTCTATTTGCTTTTACGAATTCCGCAATTACTAGCCAACTATGCCAAAGCGCTCAATGTGGCAGCCTTATGTATGGTGGTTTGCGCTCCAATCAGCAGCTGGGCATTTTGAATGAACTTGATTTTCCCTTACATCTTGTCCATGAACTCTTTCTTTCAGGGGTAAAGGGTATTTTCGACAAACTAGTCTCAGCAAAAATGACAGTATAAGTAACATGTGAAAATAACAAGGTCACTTTCATACCTAACAACACGTTGCATAAATGAGATCCTTCCTGTGAACCAGTCAAACGGACTCACTCCAGAGCGCAAGAAATACGAACCAACCAGTGAAGGTGCATAGACGTCCGATCAACTGCTCTCTTTGTCTGCAGCGAGCGTCTACATGTTTCATCATGTAAACCCGTCTCCTTCCTCTGATTTCATAATCTCACTGCATATGGTAATAGAGCAACTAGATTCACATGGGAATGATAAAATTTTCGCCTAAACTTTGGCTGTGCAATGCTAGTTCCGCTAGTGCTAATTTGTATCAGGCTGGTTCCCATAACACATTCGTCTAACTAACTTGAAACTAACTAACTTGAAACAGCTAACTTGAAACACTGCTTTAATAATATTATTATCACAAAAGAACTCTTTAAGTTGCGTCATAATAATCCGAATAGAAGATAAGATTCCGATAACCTGAGGCAGTCCATTCCGTAGTGTTGGTCGATTAAGTGAAGGAAGTTCTACAGTAGAAGTGAGCGGCAACGAGGTATCCTTATCACGTAGATTAAGAATAAACGTTCCATGTTGAACTCTGTAGAAAGCCTTTTGAAGATCCAGGTTAAGTAAAATACAGGCTTTAATGGAACATAGATTTTGCCACGAGATCAAAGAAATTTATTTGGCAAGTAGTACTTGAACTATGGCTGAAATCTACGTTGAGGAAAAATAGCCCACCGTAATGTGTGGGATGATTCCATTGATTGTCGTCCACAGTTGTGGAATAATCGACAAAATAAGAATTGATCGATTCAGCTGCATCCTCAAAAGTATCAATAAGAACATCCTTGGGTGTGATGCGACCTAGCTTTAAGTATCATTGTGTGCGGCTCCGCGTTTCCATAACCATCTATTGGGTTAGTACATTTTTGCCATCAGACTCTTCCTTCTGGAGAAGAAAGATAACCAGGTTGCAGCTTTTACTATCATATACTGAAATTCACTTGATATTACAAGGTTATTATATTTTTGAACACATATTTAACACTGTATTATTTCGTACTGTTTTACCTGCGGTAGCTACATCAGTAGTGGTTAGGATCCTGCCCGTTTTAATTGGTGGTATTCCAACCGTAAACGCATTTTGACAATAACCTTGTAAGGCAGTTCGGTTTTACTCGTAAAATTAAGTACCATTGTCTCCTGCCATTCGTACTTATCAGTAACAATGAATTAAATTCACTGGTTTCTAATTTTTATATAATTCCCACATGTGGTCTCACTACAGCCGAGCACATGACGCCTCTTTTGCTAATACATTTACGCCTTTTTCTTATAATCTAGGTTTTCGTAAAGTGCGATATCACGATTTTTGAAGCTGTTTGTATGACCCAGTTCATTGTACCGAATAACTCATACTATGCGTCGTTCACTGAACTGTGCAGCTTATTTTCCCGGTTAACATTTGTCACTAGATTTTGGAGTCTGGAATAGTCAGTTTCAGTTTGTCGAGTTTCTCGTCCTTTATATTCAATATCTACGTAGCACATGAAGCCAAACTTAATGAATAAGTGATCGCTACTACCCTGTGAATTGTCGTATAGCACTGAAAACCATCAACTCTTCATTGTTCAGGTCTGAATTATAGCCCACTGAAGAAAAATCTAACTATTGACGGTACAATGAACTTGCCCAGCACAAACATTGACGGTCTGCTGATTAATTTGGATACTATTGTTTGCGTGGTTGGCTGGTCTGCTGTAGCAACAACTTAGTTCGGCTCTTCTGCACCTGTTTGAAGGAATAAACATATAAATAAACGTTTTATTCCCGGCAGTGCGGCGCAAGCCTGAAAAGGTAAGCTCATGATAATTGTATAAAATTTAGCAATTTAAACAGTACCATACTGGATTTGTGCGTGAATATATGCCAGTGTATGTGTTAGTTGGCATGGTGAGTGAACTAGTGAAGTCTGCTTTACCGCGTGAGTCCATTTCTTGTGTTCGCTATCGTATGTATGGATCAAAGGTACTTCTCGAATTGGATGACGTTCATGAAGTGGGGATCCTCCGGAAGGGGAAGAAGCAATGATATTTATTTAGTGGCGTGTCCCATCCGCCACGTCAGAATGTTGTTACAGAGACATATGTGGCTTTTTGTAGGCAGAACGCTTGCCAGGCAAAAAGCCCACCATGAATCGGAACGCTTGCGCTCAAACAATTCGCTGGAACAGGATTAATCCGAACCCCCCAGATGGCACCTCGTGGAGGTTGTTTAACTAGCCAGCCCTGTTCGGCTAGCCAGCCTTATCTGTAAATCTGGTGGTATTCTGCTATCATACAACGCTTAGATCCTTATGGATACCCTCTGGGGCGTAGCGAAGGTTATTTTACAAATGCTTGATCCACTACAGTGGTATTTTTAGAATCCGATAAACAAGTGATGCCAAACATCACTGTTGTTTTATAGAGCTTCGCGGTGTAAGTTATTAAAGTATGATGTATCTCGTTGTTCCCTGGTATCGTAATAAAACATTCTAACGGACCATGGATTTGCACCCCTTTCTTTATCTCAATAACTTTGTAAGTTTAATTGAATGTCTGCACAGTGATATACGAGCGAGGGTGCAGCTGAGTGGAGAGACCTCGGATGACTTTGCAGTTGTCAGTGGTGTGAAGCAAGGCTGTGTCTTAGCTCCTGCCCTGTTTAATATATATCTTCGTGGAATGTTGTCCTGTGCTTTTGATGCGGCTTGTGCTTACGGTGTTCGTGTATAGCACCGTATTGATGGTGGGTTGCTGAACATCTGCGTTTCAGTGCGAGAACTCTAGTCTGTGAGACAACTATCCGCAGGTTGCTGTTTGCTAACGACTGTGCGTTGTTTTCACACTGCGCGGGTGAGTTGCAGCATATGACTAGTGCTCTGGCTTCGACAGCGGCCAAATTCGGGCTCACCATCAACACAAGCAAAACTGTCTGTCTCTTTCAGCCTTCACCGGAGGTGCAATCTTCAATATTGCCGCGAATCAGCATTGGTGCTGAAGTATTGGAAACCACCTCCCGTTTCAGCTACCTTGGGTGTGTGATGTCGACTGATCAGCAGATACACGTTGAGTTGCGTATTCGCTTGTCGAAGGCAGCAGCGGCATTCGGGAAGCTTGAGTACCGAGTGTGGAACAACCATCAGCTTAGCATTGGCACGAAGCTGATGGTGTACAAATCCGTGGTACTGGCCGTTCTTCTATACGGCAGTGAAACGTGGACGATGTACCGTCGGGATTTGCGATATCTCGAGCGATTCCATCAGCAGTGTCTGCGACGAATTTTGCGGATCGGTTGGGGCGCCAGAGTCGCAGACACGGAAGTGTTGCGCCGAAGTGGGATGTATGCAGTGGACGGCATACTTTTACTGCGACACCTGAGATGGCTCGGTCATGTGAGCCGTATTGATTCGGCGCGGATACAGAAACAACTGTTATACGGTCAGCTGAGTATACGGAAGCGGCAAGCTGGGAAACCAAAGTTACGTTACCAAGACGTGATTAAAGTGAGCATCACACGTTCTAATCTTGATTGCAGATCATGGAAATCGAAGGCCGTTGATCATGGTGCATGGCGTGATCTAATCACGAAGGCAGTTGCTGAAGTGGGGGAGAAAGCCCTCATACATGCAGAGAAGAAGCGGCAGTTGCGAAAGCGGCAAGCACCGATCGGTTGTTCTCCATCGACATCGAGCGCATGGTGCTGTAGAACATGCGTTCGCGAGTGCCTTAGTCAGGCAGGCCTAGTGAGCCATGAGAGAGGTCACTCGGGACCATTGCCGAAGCGACGATGGGTTCTTCAGTGAACGTAGGCAGCACCGGCGCATCGTTTGTAGGCACGCTGAATTCGATTTACTAACCGCATGCTTGCATGCTAAGTCTATTTATTTCAGGTGGTGGGTTTTCGGTTCTCTCCCAATGCCCTTCTTTCTCATATAAATGTCTCGTGGGCCATGAGCTAGGCCCTTTGGGGCTACTACAGAAGCGACGACGGGTCCTGCAGAGAATTACGGCGAGCCGGCGCAGCGTTTGTAGGCACGCTGAATTCGATTTACTAACAGCGTGCTTGCATGCTATGTCTCTTTATTTCAGATGGTGGGTTTACAGTTTTTACCTTAATGCTTTTCTTTCTCTTATAAATATCTACGTGTACTCTATTCCATTAACTTGCACACCTCGCCTAAGCCAATTGTATTCGATTTTCATAACATTTTTGTGTTCGTGGCATTCCGTGATCTATACTTTCTGACCTCGTGCACTTAGCTAGGATTTGTTTGTATACAACTTGGTACATATGCTATTTAATTAAGGTTTATGTCACCGTTTCCTTATGCATTAATCGAGTTTTTCTCTTTTTCTTTCTTTCTCTCTCTCTCTCTCAAGTGATTGGCTGTTGTTTGATATCCCCGCTGTGGCTGCGCTTGATGTGCATGTTGACAAAGTGCCTACCTGTCTGTTAAGCACTATCTCGTCCATACTGACTCCAGGAGACAGTTGGTCGTTGCTGGAGAGGACGAGATGAACGGTCCTTGTGGCCAAGCTAGGCTCGAATATTGGTTCCATGCAGTCAATGTGGAGCGGACTACGGTCCAGCCACCGCCTTGTGTGCGCTTGATTCACAAATACAGCGTGCTTGTGTTTGCCTGTGAAGGAGTGTGGGCCGGCTCCATTGATGAAACTTGGCTCCCATCCACATGCCTCCCGGTCTTATTCCTTCGGGTTTACACTGGATATGGGGTATGTGGTTGGAGCTGTGGGTGGTGCAGCGCAAGCCACCCATGGTCCCTCTGTAGGCGCAGGCGTCCTGTGGTTTGCCACAGTGACAGGCAAATCCGAAACCGGATGCCGCCAAACATCTGAAGATAACTTAATCTTGGATGTGCTGTTATTAATGTTGTCGATGGAATCCTTGTGAGAATTTACAATGTTAAATTACTGTTTACAATGTGGAATAAATAAAAAGCAATGATGGTCGCGCATTTTAACATAAATATTGAAAATACCTAGGCCAACATAGGCATTTTCCGTCGGTATACATGCTACGGTTGATATCTAATAATACATCATAACTTGAGTTAAATATTTTATCAATAATGCGTGCAAAATCTCAGCGGAAAATTTGGAGCTTTACTTATTTAACATACATATAAATATATTATCAATGTTTATGTATTCATCGCATTTGTGGAGTGCACGCTTAACAACAAGTGGGAATGCTTTCAAGTTAGTTCAGTTAATTCATTTTTAACTTATGGTTGTGCACTTCCAAATGTGTATGTTTTAGCTTCTTCAGCGCTTTTATTAATTTATTTAGAAACATCTGTGTGGACACATATTACGAAGCATCTTTATTATATACACAAAATTATGGAAGTGAAGTTTCTGTATATAATGTTTTACCTTGTGACAAATTCCAAATCATTAGAAGGGCGTGCCCTTTGTTGGTGATACAAATATGCATATCTTGCTCTTAAGAGTTGAATTAACAACGTTATTAAAATAAAATAACAGAATAACGGCCTCAGATACATCACTACTGCTACTTGCCTCTTATCACTTTTTGTATGTGTAAAGTGTACAATGTCTTCTTACTAATGATTGATACTGCTTTCACATGTCACATCTAAATTTATACATCTGGCATATCATACTGAACCACAAACACTTTTTTCTTTTCCATTCAGGGCTGATTTTTGGAAGGAAAATGCGGATGGTGCAACCTTTATCAACACAACTTGTTCCAGTAAAATTAATAGTCTGCCAAAAGACAACGCACCACAATGGAGTACTGTGTTTGTCGGACATACATCGCCAGTGAGGCAAAACGCCTACTACTCCCTGGTTTCACCCAGACAGTTGCATCCCTACCAGCACGGAGAAACCTTTGTTAATGCTCATGTTGAAGCGTGTTTCGTTTCCTCCAGCTCCCAATCGACGTCGGAATTGCCGCTGAACTCCATGTACGACTCCATCCATAATCCATCCGTCACTACCGTACTTGTAGTCAGCACACCCTATTCTGTAGATACAACAGCAGGAAACACTGGCGTTTACGGAAATACCCATACTGCCACTGGATTACTGTTTCCATCTGTGATGTTCCATCCCCAGCCACCAACGTTCCTGCCTCAGAAATACCCATGCATTAATCCCGTTCCAGACTTCTCTTCCATTACCACGAACGTTAATCGACTGTCACTGGATATTTCTCCAGATATCACGGTATTACCTCTGAACTTCTGTGAAGCACTACCTGTATATGATCCACCGAGAACAGAAATAAGAGAATTCAGTAAAACGCCTAAGATGAACACAACGCAAGAAAAAAGAAATACGGATGATGACTGCGGAACTTATTTGTGATTAGCACGGTTCCGCTATTTCACGTTTTGTATTTTACAGTAATAATATTTCTATGGTTGTTATTTACCATGGCTTACTTGTTACTTGAAACTGCAGAAAGAGTTATATACGTTCCGATCAACGGCTGTTAGCTTCCATGTAACATATTCTAGTGCTGCGGGTATTTCAACATAAAAGTAATGCTTCCTTGTTTATGACTATATTATGCAAGAAGGAAGTGAACTTAGGAGAGATAAATTAATCATTCCAACTTTTGTCACATGTATATGCACATAACTGGCACAGACAGCCACCAGTTTAATGGAAGTCTGGTAGAGTGAACAGTTACTTATTTAAGCTGTAAAGGACTGACAATTTGGCCACAAAATTCAGCGCTGTCGATTCTGAGTTCCAAGCAAACAATAAGAGTTAATATTACGGGAAATTTGCGTGCTACCTAGTTAGATAGTCATGATCATGCATTGGCCAAATACTGTTGCTATTTTAGCTTCTATAGGGAAAATGTTGTGTGCTGGTCTTAGGGCCTAACTCATGTACCTGTGTGTACTACAAGTCATATTTTTCCACCTTTTGGTGATCATACAAGTGCGGAAAGATGACCGCTCTCTCATTTTTCTCCTTTATCTCCTAGATTTGCTTGGACAAATACTCATTAATTTTCGCTGTTTTTTTTATCTCGAAGCATTGTTTTGACAGAATACCTCTCAAAGTAGAAGTGAGGATAGTAATGTATTTGCTTATGTGAAAAATTTGACTATATGTATGCAATTCTAATGTGCTCTTGCATCGGACGAGTCGCTGCACCTTGTCTCGATAGTGGATAGCCATACTGTTATTTCTCATAGCAATCTGGTGATAATAGCTGGCGAACATTTTCACTGCACTTTGATATTATATCTGTGGGCTAGCCTTAATTTAATTGGTCAAGTTAGCAATGTGGATGTTGTAAGCGCAAGCGAAAGTTGTATTCAGTGTTAAAGGCGATATATTCCCTCCTAACATATTTTAAATTGAAAAATGCAACGCATAGCATATCATTTAAACATTTTTAAAAAGGTCGCAAAGCATAACAATCAGTGCCGAATTTGTTTAATATAGTCAGCAAAAAATTACGATAAACTTTCAAGTGCTTTCTCAAATCCCTGTATCTGTTGATATCAATTCAGCATACAAGGTTTAAACGGTAGTTTTAGTTTACTAGTTATCTCATCCGTTGTCTTAGTATATATGTGGAATTACTTAGTCGCTCAAAGAATTCAGAGTAAATAAGATGTGAATTTCCGTATGCGACATTTCGATATCGTAGAGTTATTGACAAACATATTTTATTGCTCTATATCATGATTGAATATTCTCCCTAGGGAGAGATAGAAGTACACCATTCTGTTTCAGATATGTTGTTATCTAATTAGGATTGGAGAGCGTTCCATTTAGCTTGTGCAAATAGCAATACCGCAAATATTTCTTGCATTGGATTAGTGCCAAACGAAATGATAAAATCATGTCAATCTCAAGCATTAAATGATGGAAGCATATATGATTTTTGGCGAATGTTCTGGTATATGATTCTTCCTAGTGATGTGCTTTGGCTTCCTGATAGTGATGTATGTTCCCGTTTGAATATCTCTAGCTCTTGTTTCTTTAAAAATATCACCTTATTCAAAGAAAAAACTGGACAAGTTATATTTGGATAATAGTTATAAAATAAATCACATTGCCAGAGTACTTCTAATATCATGCAATGCAGTTTCCCAATGACATTTTAATTTTTTCATTTACCTAGATCAAGTAAACTCTAGCAACGTACATAATAAAAACCATGATTTTATACTGGCTATGATCATTTGATTATAGCCACTTTAGATTTCCTGTTGGGTTTACCGAAAACTGTTAAAAAATATTTGGCACTATTAATATCGGGCGAATAACCATTTTTAATGTGGTCATCCTGCATTCTGTTTGGTTTCATGGAAGCGGTATGTGACAACTAATAACTACAATGTTTTTCAAGGCGTACCAAGTATCAGAATGTAAGCGACTGAGTTCATTATCCAACCAAATTTTAAATACGAATAATGTCCTTGCAAAGACAACCGATTCAGACAGAGCGTCCCAAAGAAGAAATACAAGAACGAAAGAGAAATTTTGCGATTTTCCAGACTGTTGTACTGCTCCGCCAGTTGCAAGTAGTGAAGCTCCAAATTTGTGTTCCGACTGAGTTGTATTAACGAGAGATACAAGTAAATTTCGTCGCGCGGAATCCACTGGTTGTTTACCAACTTGCATCGGGAAGATAACCCCAAATGAGCTCAGAAATTTTCCGTTTCTGCTACTGTGGATATTTGCTTGTTCTAATACCCGAATTATTAGTCCGAGGCTCCGGCGCCTCCAGAGTAGTGGGCTGTTGCCTCGGCATTGATTAACCTGCTCAGATTGCATATTCCGCGTCAAGGTAAATATAACCACCTACAATAAATCGGGAAATAGGGTATATATATGTCGTAACACAAGCCACAAGATTCCAAGCTTTTGAGTTCTGGCTTACAATAACAATACGAGTCGTCTGTTACAACCCACTTTATGCGCACACAAGTCTCGTTCGGCGAACGATCGCCCCAGCACTTGAGTTCCTATCTTGTAGGAATACGTGACCTGATGATAAATAAGACGAGTGAATTTCAGGTCGATAAATTGTGTACTGCAGCTTGGTTAACTGTAGCAAATGCTGATAAATAGGTGCATGCATTTTGCGCCATTTATTGATGTTGTCCGTACAAAATAAAAATTTTGAGCGGTTGTCTGTGCTTTGCTGTTAATGAATACCGAAAACTTACGTGGTCGTTGGACTGAGCACTTAAACCCATTAACTTCCAGTTGGAGTCAAATAAAGAGCTCCGAAATATAAAATTGTAATTCTGCTGGGATAGAAAATGTGCAAAGTGATGAATATAGGTCTCAACATGAATTGTCCTTAACTTGCTGTGACGGTTTGCGTACATCCTTGACCCATTGAGCTATACTGGATGTGCCTCCGGGTCTCTTGGGAGCTACTTCTGCCAGGAGTTTCAATGGGTAGAGATCAGACAAAATTGGTCTCCTGGTCCTCCAGGTTTTGGTTTTAAAATGGGATTGCATTCATTTCTGTAAAACTAAATCACGATCACCTCTCCACTGCCTTGTGGCCAGGATTTGGAGACAATGGCTTTGGTAGAGGACCCTAATCGTCCTTCTATGTAAGTCTAGGCGCCCTGGCAATATCTCAGCCCAAATACAACCAAGTAAAGTTCTCCAAAATCTACATCTTGCATCCGCCGTCGCGCACATTATCAAATGTCGCCTCATCTGCTGCATATAACAAGGTGGATAAGCGAAAACATGCGACTGCTGGCGCCCCCTTTTTTCTTTTCCACCTCTCTCTTACTCCCACCCTGACCGCCATTACTAAAGTTCTAGTTCAAGTTCAAGCGGGACTGGAACGATAGAATTATCCCGTGAGTGTTCCTTCTTCGGCGGGTCCTTGAACCAGGAGTTGGCAAAATTTGAAATACTGATGGACCTAAAACAAAGACCGCATCACACCCTGTCCAACCGATTGATGCCCACGTATCCTGCCCTAGCAGTCCCTGCTAGGTCGGTTATGTGAAGTAAGAAAGAGAAAAAGTAAACGCAGTAGGCAAAAGAGAAAGTGGCAAGAGCTAAGCAAGTGGAATACCAAGATATTTGAGTCATTAAAAAAAGAACTGAAAAGTGAAAGAGAGTCAGCTAGGAAAAAGGAAAGGTTTGCTGTTGCCACCCAAGAGCATCGAGCTGGCGCGCAAAACCCTTAACCGTAGGTTCCCTAACCACGTGATCTGGAAGCGAATTCCAGCGATCTATAACTCGGCGCGATAGACGAGTTCCCGTCCTAATCCTATCAGACCGTGGTTAATGCAGTTTCAGTGGGTGACCGCGGAGACTAGGTAAGGTAGCGGGACTAAAAAGCCCAGACAAGTCCGGTACAATCTTACCCGTCAAAATACGATAAGTGAGAATCAGGTCCCTTCTTATCCTTCAGGTAGTGCATGGAGTACATACCCAAACTGAGCAAGCGTTCAGGTTACGTCTGTCCCCGTAGACCCTGCACTAACCGAGTGCCCACTCGTAACACCCTCTCCAAGTCCATTTTGTCTCGGTTAAGACTTGGTGGACAAGCCTGAATACAATATTCCAGGTGGAGTCGGACGAATGCCGAAAATAGCTTCACAAACAACTTGGCCGTTAAGATTCCGAAAGAGCGGCGGATAAACCACATAATAGGAAACGCTCGACAAGCAGCCTTCTTCCAGTTGTCTCCATAATGAAGTGCTGATGCGTGTACGACTCCTAAATCAACCTGCTGAGTGACAACAGGGAGTTTACCACCGCCGACAACATATCGGGTGGCAGGATTTACAGCTCCGATTCGGAGAACAGAGCACTTCGCCCTATTTATGGGCATCAACCATAAGATAGACCATTCCCAGAGCCTATCCAAGGCACGCTGAATTGCCTCAGGGCCCCCCGGGATATCCACAATATTCCAGAGCTTATGATCTTCAGCAAACATTAATGATGACAACCCTAGCTCTCCCGGCAAGTCATTTACATAGATCGCGAACAACTGTGGCCCCAATACCGAGCCCTGCGGAACGCCATTAAGGAGAGTTGCCTGAGCGAAATGCTACGCCCCACCCGTACGCACTGTTCCCTCCCCTCAAAAAAACAGACACCCATTGAAGGGCGCGACCAGATATCCCGTAAGATCACAACTTTAGTGAAAGCCGAAGATGTGGAACAGTGTCAAAAGCTTTCGAAAAATCTACGAATAGCACGTCTACAGCGTGGCCACTGTCTACCGCTTCGGCCCAGCTTTCACGAGCTACAAGTAAATTAGTCTGACATGAAAATTCTTTGCGGTATTCATGTTGTGCAACACTGAGAAGGTTGAATCGATTCAGGTGATTCTCCACTGAATCCTTTAGCAGCTTCTCGAACAACTTGACTACTACGCTTGTCAAACTGACAGGCCGGTAGTTCGCGGGTAGAGCGCTGTCACCGCCATTAAAAATTGGACAGATGATTGCCTCCTTCCATTCCGAAGGTAGGCTGCAGCTGTCCAGCGATAATGAAAATACGCACGTGAGCGGACCCCTCAACTCAGTGGCCAGTTCGTGCAACAGTTTCGGATGAATTGAATCAGGACCGGAACTTTAGAGGGATTAATGCCTTGCAGTAGCTCGAAGACCTGAGTCTCCGTTATGCTAAATTCAGCTAAGCAAGAATCCTCTGGAATTCTTGAAACCAATTCAACCTGTGGTAAAGAGGTCTCCCGAGCAAAGACCTCAGTATATTGATCACTCAGCATACAAGCCTTGTCATAGTCAGTTTGCGCACGGGGCCCGTCTGCTCCCAATAAAGCTGGTATAGACAGTTTTGCCCCTCTGCGTCATTTAACGTAAGCAAAAAACTTCTTGGGATTAGCTGCGGCCGAGTCCGCTAAACCCTGCTCGTATTGGAGACGAGCACTTCTATATTTCCCAGCTTAATCGAGGATAGGTGGATCCGTCTGCAATCACCTTCCTGCAACATTTACCGGACGCCGATCGGCAGCAGCCCCTTAAAAGGCCACGTTCTCCCGCCTCCCTGGTGGCGTTCAACGTCCGCACTATACGACAAATCAGTCAACCGACTTCACTCGCACGCACCTTGGACACACTGAGTACTGTCGTGTGTTGCGGATCCGAAGCTAGGATCAATGACCCTAATGGGTTGTTGTATTAACTGCACCCAGCTTGTCCTCCTGCTATTGGTAGCAGGCTTCCCGAGACAATGATGCAGCCCTCGCGAGTCCAACTGTGGTAGGCCTGATTCTCAGCTCAAGGACTGAGCCGTCGTTGGTTGTTTGGATTCCGAAGAACAGCCGTTTGTTTGCAGTTCGTTTGATAACATCAACTAAGGTTGATTCCCGTAGTATTACAAAAAGCTGTTGGTTTTTGATTTCCGCTTATGCTCCCACCGTCCGTAGTTCTGATACTGCTAATGCAAAATGCTATCACGAACTGAACGCGATACTATGCAGTGTTACTATTTCCCATATTAAAGTATGTATGGGCAATAAACACACAAGTAGGACGCTTCAGAACTTCAGCTAGGTGGTAATTATTGGCTCAACTTTGAACGGAATGACAACGGCGAGCATCTGTTGCAAGTCTGTGCGGAGCACCGGTTGTTTCTTAGCGGTACCGCTTTTTGACACAGTTGTCGACGAAGTACCATTTGGCGTCCTTCTGTAGCTGGCCAGCAATGGACTCAGATTGATCACATTGTCATAAGTTACAGGTGGCGTGGTTCCATCCTGAATTGCCGCTCATTATGGAATACATGGGACGAATCTGATCACTCCTTGGTACGCTGTCATTTCTCCATGAACTTTACCGGGAGGCGAACCAAGCGTCGCTCCCCCGATTAGAGACTGTGAAAGTGTCTCAGCCCTAGATCAGTCAAGCCTACAAAGACGCCCTGCGCACTGAACTTTCGCTCCCTTTTCCTAATGACACAGAGTTTCAGTGGAATAGGATCTCAGCCGCCATGCAGGAAACAGAAGCACCTGCTTGTGGAACTATCAATCGTCACCGCACCGGTCACTGGATATCCGAGAGGTCGGCGAATCTGTTGGAATCCAGAAGAAAACTCCTGGCTGGCTCTAAGCAAAATGTGACTAGACGGCTATTAGACGCGAAATAAAGTAGAGCCTGCGTGCTGATAAGGAAGACTGGTGGACCAGTCGGGTTCAAGAATTGGAGGCAGGAGTAGTAGGCAATTAACACAAGCTCCTCCAGCTGACCCGCAGCACTAGTCCCAGGAAGCGAGGCGTCAGTGTGACAGAGACAGCGCAGGTGCACTGATACACTGTAGGGAGCGCTGTATGGCACGTTGGACGGAACACTTTTAAGATCCTTTCGGTTGGTCCTCTGCTCTCGGACCTCTTCTTACTCAGGTGATGCAGAACGAGCCCTGGGCGATTAAATAAGTGCCTCCGTCGAAGGCTGAGGTCCGAAATGCGATAAAATACTCCATCTTTTTCGTGCCGCTGGTTTGGTTTCCCTCAGACCTGCACTATTTAGGGATGGAGATGATATCCACTGAAAACAATGACCTCCTTATCCGAACATATCTGAAATGAAGAAAGTGTCCCGTCTAAATGGTTGAATCGAATATTTGGCAATGTAAAAGAAGGGCAGTCGCATTGAGTGTGCTAACCACAGGGCATTTGCCTATCACAGTTGTGAAAATCTCGGTGAACCTGACATACCAGTTTTCTGAACACGTTAGAATCTAGCTACTTTCCGTTTATTGTCCCTCACCATAAAGGAGGGGGTCAGAAACACCTCACAATTATTGACCTATCCAACATACTCCCATCATTGCAATATTCCAATAACATTTAATTAAAAATGGCATCATGGATATTTCCAGCGCCATAGTCTACTTAACAAATCCCATCATGGATTCATCGGTAAACGTTTCTGTACAACACGTCATTTGCACTACCTGGGTTACATCACGGAAGTCTTTGACTACAGATATGCAATTATAATACTGTTCCTAAAGACATTCCATAGAATGCCGCAAAAGCAACTAATGAAAAGAAGCGATTCATTTACAATCAAAATCTCACTGTTTGGTTAGTTGACATCATACCTAAATGAGCTTTAGCAAATAGTCACCCTGGGTACTCGTAATTCTTCCCCACGTAGAATCAATAGTGTTAACATCCAAGGGAGATTACTTGGTCCTTCCTTTTTCCTACTTTATATTAACGATATCACGCATTCACAAAACATTAAGGGCCAATTTTTTCGCCGATGACATAATGACTTTTTATACATTTTTACGACATGAACTCCGTAGCGTACTGCTGCTCACTCAAAAACACCTGGCTTCACTTGAGAAATGGTGCTACTCATGTACCTTAAATTGCTTAGCTAGTACATCATGCATTGTCACATAGACGTTTGCTCCCTGAAGAGTCAGTTAAACTGCACTATGAGCATATCTGTGGGAAACAATCCAACGGCAACCTAGGCATACGCTACTCTACAAACCTTAGTTTCTGCGAGAAAGCAGAGTATCAGATAGCACGTTCTAAACGATCCAAGAATAAAATAAGTCATAAAACCTATATAACCCTTGTCAGACTTGAGCTTTTAAATACACTTACACTGTCTGTTTTTGAATACTGCAACCTCATTTATGGGAACATGCGTATGGGTGAAAGGACAGCTTTGGGACACCTGCGACGATCACTCACTAAGCGCTTGTTGGGTAAATCAGCCACCTGGCCACCAGTTTAAACTCGAGCTCCTTTGTTGCGACTACTGAAACATAACCTGATGCTGGTAAACAAAGTCATGAACCAAAGGATATACTCAAACCTTTGCACTCAAAAGAATCCGGCGTAACTTCACTCAGAATATACGCAACAAGACGTGTAAATTAAAAGGGCCAAGAACCAAGGCAGCTGTCCCATCCTACTACTTCCTCGTCAGATACGCCGTCGTGTGGAATAGCCTACCAGCTACATTCAGGCATTGAATAAATGAAAGAACATTCAGTATACTGCTTAGTAAATTCTTGGACCAGAACTAAATATTAACCATGTTTCGATCGGGTTAATGACCACATGAATTCTTCCAAGAGGTTCCAATGAATTTATAACCAATGAGAACAGATGGTACACAAAACTCAGCAACAAGAAAAGTCATGTGATACTAAATTATTTTACCATCACTCACTCCGGAATACACATCTCACTCATACATGAGTATGATCATGTTTGTACCATGATCTATCTACAATCCAAAGACGGCTTCTAGCACAATCGGAAAAAAATATTACTTCTGAAATCAGGTATTATTATTCTTATTATGAAGATTACTAGACTTGTCTCTCGTTCGACGTCTCACTGTTGAACGGTATATCGGAGTAGGGAAGAGCAGGCAGGTTTTCGCCCTGGACGTGGCTGTATATACCATATGTTCACTCTGTGGCAGCGATAGAGTAGCGTCAAACATGTCGCAGACCGACAGTAGCTATGATTCTCTATTTCAAGGTTGCGTTCGATTCAGTCGATCGATGCATTCTGTTCGCCATACTTGTGCGGAAAGGTCCTCCCACGATATATGTGAATATCTTACGTGATCTATTCTTGAACACTGCAGGACGTGTAAGGGTCTGTTGTGACCTGACGGATAGCATTCCGACAACAAATGGCCGTCGTCAGGTTTATCTGATTTCCCCAGTTTAGTTCAATTTCGTCGTGGACTCGATCATGGAGTGTTCCATTGCGGGACTTCAAGATTCAGGCATTGAGGCGCTGCCTGTGAAAATCCTAGTTGATCTTGATTATTCTGACGATTTCATCATGTTGTTTAATGATGTGGTCCCACTATTTGGTATGCGTTATTAGCCTTCCTTTGTAAAGTGTTGCTTCAGGACCATCAGCCACATGATGACCCGTTGAAACTTGATAACACAGCAATTGAGGTAGTTGATCGATCCACTTACCTTAACAGCTGCATCAGCAAAAGTTGGCGCAGAGAAACTGAAGTCACTTCACGCAAGTAAAAATCAGAACTGCGACAAAATAGAGTTTCCTCCGTTTGAAAAGCAGGGTATACAAAGCCACAGTGAATGCTGTCCTGCTCTATGTGTGAGAGACTTAGCCTCTTCGGTCTGGAGATCTGAGGCGCTTTAAAGTCTCTTAAGATCATTACCTGTGGAGCGTTGCTGCTGTCGGGTGACACCGGCGTGCTCGCAACTATGTGGATAAGCGAGTATTAGGCAGTGACAACCAAGCTAGTTCCTTGGAACAAAAAATAACATTGAGTAAGTTGCTTTGGCTAGGCACGTACAACCCATACCTCGTCACCGCTTACCTTTAAGGGCCTTGTCAAGTCCGCCAGGTGTTGGGTTGTTCAAGGCTCCAGGTGGACAGAAGTTAACTTGGCATCGGGGAATGAAGTCACTGACGACCAACCTGCACGCAGTTAGTCCGTATCGCCTTCCAGGCTGGAGACCATGTGACCCACCTTTTGCTTGGCTGGAGACTTTAAAGGATATGGCGCTCAGTGGACACCAGTGGCGCGTCTAATGACGTCTGCTAGTCGAACTGCATGTTTAAAGTTGTTTTGTGCTGACTCCTCTTCGGGGTAATGAATGATTATGACACGGGGGATTAAAAGTCGCAAGGAAGCTGTCTCGCCGATGCAGCCTTATCTTTGCACGACAGCCATCTGTTTGTGATGGTATGTTGCTAACACAAGATTAGATGCCTTGACCCTGAATGTTTGTTTAGAGCATTAAGATTTCCAGTAAGCCCACTTCTCTCCTACTTAATATGCTTTATTCTATAGGTCGTCACGATTTTATGGCTTCGAAACATCAGTTCAAATATCTGATGCACTACTTTTGTTGATGACTGATGAATATAAGTGCCCTGGATCCGCAATACTGCAGTCATTAAATGTGAATCTGATGATCTGGACGTACAAATGCGTTAGATTAGTTCAGGTGTATCACGCAAGCGTCATATCCAGAGTCAGTTGACTCGCTGCAGTTTTTCTGTTATTATGTACTTATTGGCTTGTCACCCTTTTGAACTGATTGGGTAATATAACGTGGTTTTAAAGTAGAGCACTAAAACCAAGCTTTTGCAAATTATACTCAAGCTCATCTCGATGGTGGTATGGATTTATGAACAATGTAGATTTAAACCACCCATTATAGAGGTGGGAGTACATTTTCCATTTTGTGTCTTTAAGCATCCGCATGTTGGCAATTTATATCTAGTTTATAGTTTGGGGTTTAGGGATGCAAAGGATAGAAAGCAAATGTATCTGCATTTTAACTGCAGGCGGCCCCAAAGTGAACCACAAAACTGCGAGTCTAAATCCTCCATAGAGTCACACTGTAGAAAAATATACAATTACCCTTACTTCTTTTGGGAGACGAATTTTGTATGGATTGCGTAGCTAGCAGCTGACTTCTGATTCCATTGTCTCCGCGGGTAATCACTTTGCAGTGGTATCAATGATGGCACATGCCACAGAAACTGTAAATTATAAAAATTCGGCCAGCTTATTAAAAATATCACATACCTTGATATACAAGCATGTAAGTTTTTCAGTCTTCAGAAGTCCACATATGTTTGGCGAAGTGAAATGGGAGGAGAACACTTATTATGATATTTTCAGTTGATGTTTGTTTTATTGATAGGATATTGACATACATTTCAAATTGGTTTGGCTAACGTAGTCAAATTCCATGCCTAGACCTACTTCAAGATTAGGTCAAAGAGAGGTAAAGTGGAACTCTGGTATAATTGCTAATCAGATTCGCTTGCCTAAGTTGGTTTATGTCTGGACTTTCCAATGTTTATGCAGCCTGCAACAGAAATTCAGCTGAAAAACGTTTATAATTATTTTACCAGCGTTTCAACAAGTACGTTTTTCATTAATGATAGCTGCGCACCACTGACGAGCCCCAATAGGGCGAAACGCGAGTCTGGTGCTTTTCCGGATTGGTAGCTTACCTATGCGGATGGAATCTAAATTCGATGAACCAAATCGAACTATGCTTTTGTTTGCTCTGATTAAACCGCCAGTTACAATGTTTGTGTCTGATAGCTTTTCATTGATAAGGCGGCAGCATTATCCAAAGAAATTGTTTTATGAATTAACCACCATTCTTCCAAGCCATGAATATTGCTCGGGAGTCTGAAGAGGGAAGAAGATATGGAAAGATATGCAAAATGTTTTACAGGACCTTACCTTCGGTGACCTACTGAGGTGTTTGTATCTTTTCTCATGCATGTTGACCACGGGACATCATAATTAGTTCACATCCATCAGCACCCATGTTCCGTCATACTTGCCGTGAGAAATATGATTCCTGCTAATCTGCGAGAAAGGATATTCACTACACTTGGTCTGCTTTTTGACAAGGAGTACAAAATTCAGATGACTAGCAGCTCATATTGCGTTTGCGCTTTGACGTATATCAAAACGCATACTAATTTTCCTTGCTCTAGGTGAGCAGCAACCTACTCCGTACTTTGATGGCAGTAGGTTCCGAAACATGTTTGCAGACAACAGTCGGTCCGCCGTTATTAGGACCCTTTCCCATGAGGCGCAAGGTACTGCGATTATTGATCCTGTCTTTCCTCTAATAAATGGGTGCTAAATGCTCGCCTCACTGCTCACGTTAGTGTTGTTTGTGGCACAAGGGACCATAAGGTGACATCCCGTGTGACCTTACTGTTATATCTGTACAAGTAAATAAATAAATAAACCCAAATAAATAAACGTTTTATCGCTCATTATTGCGAGGCACAGACCAATTGGGTGGTTTTATCGACATGTACAACGTGATCGCATAATATAGTTAATTTTTCATCTTTTATCAATGGTTCCAATACGGGTTGTTGAAGTGATTAGCAGTTCGGAAAAAGTAGTGAGATAAAGAATCTGGGAACAATAATAAATGTAGATTTCATGGAAAGGTCAACTAAAGTAATACGGTCATCCATGGAACTGTCCTCAGGGGACTTGCTTCCATGCAGGGTATTCCCAAGATGGGTTTCTCCCGCACTTCCATGCTACAATTGGCTCTGTGCCCGTGTGGCAATATAGTAATTAGGCCATCAGAACTAGGTATCAAATGTCTTTTTTATTTTTTAGGGCTGTTTTATGCATTTATTATGGGCAATGAAGTCTCAGCCCGTTCTGTCATGCGGATCAATCAAGTATGGCACATTTTTGTTTTAAGCCAGCGAGTAAGTAGTGATATGATTTGCATGGGTATACTTTTTATTTTGGAAGCTGTAATCTGTCACCACAAGAGATTAGCCCAGTCATGACCTACAGTGAAACAAAGAAGAAGATAAAGTATGAGGAATTATAAAACATAATAATGAATACAAACGCTTGCATATAGGTCAATCACAGTTTGCTGGAAAATCTTGGCGAGTGACGACGATGTTACAGAGACATCAGCTTGAAAGGCATAGTGCATCTACGAACCAGTGCGTCAAAGGAGAAAACAGAATTGGTTAGACGGCTTGATAGAGTAAGATCGTTCTCAAATACATACTAAAGAATTCAACTATATGTAGGTAAACTTATAATATTGAAAGGAATAGAGGATATGGTGACTTTCATATGTATCCAGGACCTTTCTCATACAAATCATCTAGAGTCACCGTTTGGCTTAGTGTTGACCAGATATTTGCAACAGTCACGTGAATATTAATCACGCGTCGGAATTGCGGATAGGTAATGAAGTTTCTAACAATCAGTGGAAGTTTGCTCCATATTAACGCATATTTTACGGAGAAAACATTTGAGCGGAGCTTTGTGCGAGACTTTGGTATTTGCAATAAGCGCTCGCTGTTTCTTAGTTCATAGCGCATACGAGTCTGAAACTCGAGTTGTGGCTGAGCAGTGAAGCTTAACCCGAATAGTAAGCGGTATAGAAGGCACAGATTAAGTTTGAGTCTGCGTAGCCATGGCGGTTCCAGATTTAGCGCCTTGTAACGCTCAGGTTATGTCATAGTATTAGGCATGTTCAAAAACCTTTGTGAATGATCGTTGAATGTTTTCTAGTGCTATAATATCCACTTTACTCAGATTACAATACATTATTTTACAGTACTCAAGTTTCAGCCTGACACATATTTTAAAGGCTTGAAGCCTGTATCCCTTAAAATAAGTGTTCGACTTATGCAGGCGATCACTTTTCTGGTAGAAGCCTGCAATAATATAATATGCTCCAAAAATTAAACGAGGCAGAATATCTTAGACCGAGGTCTCGGACTGCACCACACACAGGAATAGGGGTATCGTTTAATGTAAGGATGTTCAGAGAAGGGCCACAGCCGTGTTACAATGGATTACTCGTATCAGTGGCAAATTGCAACTTCCAGGAGTTACTCCAGTGCTTCAGTGCGGATAAGTCATACTGAATATAGGCTAAGTTAGGACTACATAACCCAGGGGCGGAATAATACACAATTTTAACATTATCTGCGAAAAGGAACGGCTTTCCATACGAGATTTCGTCGAGGAGGTCGTTGAAATAGATTAAGAATAAAAGCGGGCCTAGCACGCTCGAGATTTTAGTTGCCTCAGATGTGTATTTACCGATTTTGACTACTTGCTTTCTATACTCGAGGTAGGAAGACAACCAATCTAGAAGCGAATTTTGATACCATAGAACATAAGCTTCCGCAACAATAAATTGTGTGGGACACGGTCAAAAGTCTTTTGCATGTCAAGAAATATTACGATGATGGCACTTCCGGCGTCTCTGGCTCTAGTCACATAATCAAGGTAATCTAACTGACGGGTAGTGCACGACCTACCTTTCAAGAAACCGTGCTGATATTTACTGAGAAGGCTCATAGATTTCAATTATTCTATTATGCGTTCTTTACTTAACCTCTCCATGGTTCTGGAGATAATAGATATGTGGTGGATTTGGCGATAAATTTTTATATCTTGCATAGATCCGCTTTTGTGTCGTGGTATAATAGTTGATTGTTTCCAGTGTATAGGATAATCCCCATTGAGCTTGGAAAGTGTAAATACATTAAGTAAAAACAGGGGGATGTCTGGACCTCCGTGCTTTACCAGTATTGGCGGGATGTTGTCAGGGCTTGGTGAGCATGATGGCCGAACTAATCTGAGTTGGCGACATATGTCACTAAGTGTAAATTCTACAATTTGGAGTAACTTACTCCCTCTGTGTATCAGCTTGAGCTGAGGATCTTCATTCGCATTAGCGCTATAAGTAGACATAAAGTAGTCATTGAAGATCGAACATATGATTGCACCGTCGGTTATGGCAGTTACATCAGAGTTTAAAATGGTGTTTATACAACTTGATTTTCCATTCTGCCTACGGTCCAATAGTTTTGAGATGCAGCCTACCACGTTGGCGCCCTTCAGTACCATTACTTCCTCAGAGCATAGCATTTTGTGGTGGTCTTGGTATAACGCTGTAAGCAATCTGGTGTGGAGCATCAGCAGAGTAAAATCATTTGTTTTCCTAAATTTTTTCTTTATTTTATAACGTTTAGTGGCTATCTTTTTTGAGATGCCTGCAAGTGCAGCAGTACTTTTCAACTTCTTGGTAAGTTCTGGAGCCACAACTTCAACACAAAGCTGAATGAGGTGGTAGAACTCATTACAAGCAGTTTACAAATGCTGTGTTAAGAAGAATGGATCCCAATATGAAGATCTTCTAAGATCCGATAAAACTGATCAATTCACAGAAGAGAATGTGCGGTAATTGATCACTGATTCTACCGGTTTAGAAAGAATTTGAAAAGAACAACCAACGATGTTATGATCACTATAAGTTAACTTGTCACTGATGTATGTGGACACATGCGAACATCCCATAGTAAATATTAGATCGTGTGTTACCAAGCCGTGTAGGTTCTGTGACGTGCTGTACCCATCCCAGTCGACCAAGAGTAGACATGAAAGGATTGTGATTTTGTGGTTTATTGTTAAGGGACCATGAGATTTCGGGCATATTAAAATCCCCAGCGATTATTTTATTAGTGTATGATTGGTCAGCAATAAAAGAAAATGTGTCCAACCAGTCATCGGTTACGGTGAGTGTAGACGATGGGGGTCTGTAAATACAACTTACTAAGAGATTTGTTGGATTAATAGAAATGGTAATCCACACCGAATCAGGAAGTTTCCGTAGGAGTGGTTCATTCAGAGGAAGAACCAAGTATTTGTCTGTGACGTAGATTATACAGCCACTACTCCTACCATAAAGGCGGTCATTACAAAATATGTTATAACCCAGTATCCTTAACAATGTGTCAGGCATCTCTGCTGAACACCATGTTTCTGTAATTATTACTACATCAGGAGAAGAAAGGTGACTGAGAGTCCTGGTTAGTTAGGCTCAGTCAGGTATCCTTGATATAGTGATATTTATGATGTTTGACTTCCCCATTTTTGCAAATCATATCAATTGTTAAGACTAAAAGAACTTGATCGAGCACACGTTTCTGGTGGCGCTTGAGATTTCCATTACTACGATTGCCGTTTGAATCGCACAGCAGCGGTCAGTATTTGCCTTCATTCTTTCAAGGTGTACACATGTTACTTCCATGCGCACCTTGTAGATTGGCTTTCAGGGAAAGCAAACATAAACTATACTTCAGTTTACGGATAACTACACTAGCGTGATGCACACCGATTTCCAAGTCATCAGTCCCAGTCTTCCTCTTCAGCTCGCAATCCGTTGCAAACCGGAAGCACCTCAGGACCATAATAAGCACACATTTGACCAACAGATGGACGATACAGATTCCTAAACCCGAACCGGGGCATGGTCAACGTTTCCACTCACGCAACTCTTGTTGTGATAAGTTAGCACATTTTGGACAGTAATATACGGTAAAGTATAAGCAAGCTCTCAATAACTCTACCAGCTAGTTACGTTTACCCGACCCATTAGTTTCCCTTATCTAGGGTATAATTGGCACAGCGCTTTCTGTTTCTAGCCGCTGAGCATGTCGTCGTTATATAACCTGGTGGCTGCCTTATTACACATTCTTGACCGAGACCAATTGACCACACAGGTCCGACAGTCGATATGGCTGCACGTGTCGCCAAACTAAGTGCCGAGTAGATCAGCCATTCTCAATGGGAGCCACATGAACCCCCCAAGGACCAAAGAAAATTCCCGGGAGCGGTGGGATGAAATCGACTGTTATGGGGGCCATGGGTTCCACAGGATGCCATGATGTGAAAAGTGGGTTGTGATGACACAACTAATCTATTCATCTTAAATGTTTGTGATAATTGCTGTTTGCGCACCAACGCTTCCTGATAACTGCTGGCCAGTGCTATGAGTTACACACGCGCAAGAGACTTTCTAACAACTGTGAAAGCCAGCTCCTTCATACTTGCTTAGAGTTCGCCGGGCTCACTTCAAACATGCAATCACCATACGGCGATGCAGATTGTGCAACTAAAAACCGATGCCTATCCATAGTGAACCAGCTAAGCTGTACTCAGAAAACTGACACTGCAGTTACCCCAACAAACTCTCCTCAGCACACTGCGCCACTTACCGCACAAAGCCACGCAGGCACTGGCTGAGAATTCATCAGATTTTCTCGTTGATTCTCAGCGCGGTAACGCTAGATTACGTACCTTTCGTCTCTAAGCGCAGCTGGCTTTCAGTCTGGCGGATAGCTCACGTGAACCGTCAACGTTCCGAATTCGAGTGGCTACTCTGGGCGTGCAGGATACTCTCTCCGGAGAATGTTCGTTCGTTCGTTCCAGTTAAGAGTCGAAGCAGATGTGTCGAGGTATAACGCTTTCTTAATATTCAGTTCAGCTTTCAAATGACGATTTACATTATAAGTGTGGATATCCGGTTTATTTATTAACTATATATAGCACAAGTTGTACATGGGGATACTTCTCATAATACTGATAATAATCAAATGCCTAGCCAGCAGGCCTATGGTGCCATGTTTAGCAATAGCCGATGTACGTTATTGGCTTCATTATTGACTCTCCCATGCCGATTTCTTCAAATATTCGGCATTTTATTTTGTGTTTGTTTGTTCTGTACTTCATTTTACCTGTTGTCACTGTTTGCCACAACTTACCTATAATACATGTGTCCAGTGATTCCAGAAGAGAAACAGGCGAAGTACGCATCGACTGCAACCTTGAGAACTTCACCAGAAGCATTACCAAATGAAAACGACGTTGAGATACGTATAGAGCTGTGGCGATCACTTCGTGAGAAGCGGAATGTAAAACGCTATCAAGCTGAATACCGTTAAGCTAGAGTTAGAATACTGTTGTGATGGGTTAGCACGAGCCACGCTCCGTCCGGAGATGTACCTGAGTTTTGTGTGAAGAAAGGTGTGCGTTGGATGTGTTTCGGTGATTCTTCGCGCAAAACTGACACACATGACCTGTTTCGTCCTCGTTTGAACTTATATGATGGAAAAAGCTTGGGCTGGGGTGAAACTCCGGGCCTGCGCGTTAACTGTTAAAGTATTAATCACTATGTCAGTAAGGTCCATGAGTAAAGCTTGGCGTAGCGGTAAGACATCCAAAGTTGGATTTGGAATACCTGCCTTGTGGTTGGGTTATGACATGCAATTTCTACTGAGACTTCGGTTCACATTAACGTAGACGTCGGTCATTACAATCACAATCGCAATCCAATCACAATGCGATTACTTCCAAGCCAACTTTGTATTCCTTATCGCTGTGCCAAGCGTTGCTCACGGATCTTGGGGACATAGTGATCAAGGTGGCAGTCGTGAACCGTTAGGCCCGAGTTACAACACAGCTCAGGCTATCACCATTTGATGACCTCAAACGAGGACGAAATCTGTTATGTGATGTCAATGTTTTAGCAGCAACACCGAAACACATCATTTATGAGACTGTATGTTTATCGGAATGGCCGAGGTCTACTTCAAAGAGAACGGAGGGATCAATAGAGATTGCATGTCACAATCCAACCACACGGCATGTATACAAATCTAAAGTTTAAATGTGCGTCATAAGACCACTCAATAGCTTGGCCTTGCGTACTCATTACAACCGAGAGCACCTCTCTAACGAGGAACTAATAGTTGACACCGTGACCATAGATACACCACTTGGCCGTAGCGATAACTCCATGTTGCTCTTTTGTTATGTCTGTTACTCGGAGCACATCAGTGGGAACAAGGTGTCCTCCCAGTTTTATCCAAAGTAATGGAACGTATAAATGCAGGGGCACTCATGGGATATCTTGATAGTAGAAAGATCCTATTGTCACAGCAACACTGATTCCGCCGAACTCGATACTGCAATAAAAGCTTTCTGCTAGCCTCAGCAAGCTGGACAAAGTCCGCCGATGCCAGAGTGGTAGTCGCCTTTGTCTACCTGGAATTCTCGAAAATGTTCGATGGTTTGGAACACCGTATTCTCCTTCACAAGCTTCGAAGCTATGGAATCGGTGACTCTTTACTCGGTTGGATCGGAAACTTCCTCGCTCAACGTCAGCTAAATGTGAGAGTCCGCAGCTCCATTCCCGACCCAATGGACGTCAAGTGTGGCGTTTCTCAAGGATCAGTATTGGGGCCACGTTTATTACTCACATTCATTAACGATCTTGGCAGTGCATTGAAGTCGAAATTCTTACTATTTCAGATAATATCAAAATTTGGCATGTTATCAGGACATCGGTTGCTCACACCGTATTGCAGAGCGATCTCGACAGGGCTTATGCGTGGTCATCAGACAACCGGCTCTAGTTCAACGTGATCAAGTGCAAAGACCTAAGCATACGCCATCAGCTTATCTATGAATATCGACTTGGGGACCAGCAGTTACAAAGTGCTTCCCAAGAAAACGACCTCGGGGTGATCGTGCAGGGCGAACTTGGTTGCTCGAGACAGGCTAAAAAGACATCAAAAAGAGCCAGTCAGTATCTTGGACTCTTACGGAAGGTTTCGGTAATTTTGAGCCATCAATATTTAAGCAAATGCTGAGAGCCTACCTGAGGTCTCACGTGGAATATGCGATCCAGGCCTGGCGTCCCTGGCGCAAGTGCAACGTCGATGCACCTGAAGCTCCACAAATTAGAGCGATCAAATTCGTTAGAGGATTGTTTCATCTCTCCTAGCAACGCAGACTGCAATCCACAAGATTATACATCGGTAAATATCGACGTCAGCGAGGATACCTAATCATGGTTTACTTAATACTGACGAACTCAACTAACCGATGTCGCAAAATGTTGCAGCTGAGGCAAAATATCAACCTGAGAGGCCATCAGCTAAAACGGGCTACGCTCTACAGTCGACTTGATTGTCAACACAACCTTTATTCCCTCTGTGTGTCCTTTGCCTGGAATGCCCTTCCGAGTCACTTTATCCTTGCAACTACATGAATGCTATTCAAAAAAACGCCTTGTTGAAATACTTTCAAACTGGCATTATAGATATAGTCCGTTTCACTTGGAGAAAGAAACAACGCAAAACCTGACCATGCGCTTAATGGCCCTGTCAGCATCGTGGCGTTGAGGATACATGCAAAATTGTACATGTGATTAGCTTGGATGTAGCTAAATGGATTAACATACCACATCTGTCAAATGATGAAACAAACGAGTGAGCTTTGTCGTTTCCCCATTTATTTCTTACGCACTTACTGAACTATATGTTTGGCGGCATCCGGTTTCGGATTTGCCTGTCACTGTGGCCAGGCACGGGACGCTTGCGCCTACAGAGGGGCCACGGATGGCTTGCGCTGCACCACCCACATCTCCAACCACACACACTCCATGTCCAGTGTAAACCGGAAGGAATAAGACCGGGTGGCATGTGAACGGGAGCCAAGTTTCATCAACGGAGCCGGCCCAGACTCCTTCCCAGACAAACACGAGCACGCTGCATTTGGGAATCAAGCGCACACAAGGCAGTGGCTTGACCGTAGCCCGCTCCACACTGAGTGCATGGAACCAATATTCGAGCCTAGCAGGGCCACAAGGCCCGTGCACCCCGTCCCCTCCAGCAACGACCAACTGTCTCCTGGAGACAGTAGGGACGAGGTAGTGGGTAACAGACATCTTGTCATGGGCATCTTGTCAACATGCACATCAAGCGCAGCCACACCGGGGATATCAAGCAACAGCCAATCACCTGGAACGACAAGATAAAATAAAACAAATCCAATAATCCATACAGATACGGTGCCATAACTCTTCGCTAAATTAGCATATGAAGTAAGTTGGTTCGCAACGAATCCGCGATAAGTGAGAAATGTCCACAGTTTAGATAAAAATGCTACAAACGCAACAAAGTTACCGAAGAT
The DNA here is from genome assembly GCA_944474145.2 of Dicrocoelium dendriticum. Taxonomy (NCBI): domain Eukaryota; kingdom Metazoa; phylum Platyhelminthes; class Trematoda; order Plagiorchiida; family Dicrocoeliidae; genus Dicrocoelium; species Dicrocoelium dendriticum. Next base: position 29,008,942 of record OX104070.1, read on the forward strand.
AAGCGTAATTAATGTAAGCAACGTGGCCAGTTAATAGAATAGTATTCAGGTAGGTAGAAAATACCAAATAAATTGGAATGAAATCTAGCCAACTTAAAAAGAGCTACTTTAAGTGTAAGTTGGTTTAGCCCAACTGCGGTGAAGAAGCATCAAGAATGCAACATCAGCCTCAGCATGGGGCACACTGCATGCTTAATATATCGGACGTCTTGAATTTCCTCAGTTTACAATTCGCACTATTGTCACCTAGTAGTTGAAGGTGAAAGACTTGTTTCTTTTACAGTAATTTATAACAACTGAAAAAATGATGGACAGATTACATGACCTGCTTAACATAGAAAATCTCATTTATAATTTATATACCTTTTATGTGGGGTGATGCGAGCTAAAATCCCAGGAGACTCATAGGGCTTCAAAGTGACATGCTTACGAGATACAAATTCACGCCATATAAAATCGATTTTAGATTAAGAGTGATCCCTTAAACAGATTTCCCAGACGGTGAGCAATAGCTGAAATATATTTCCTTGCTTTTCCATCCATATATTTGATTGCATATGGATTTAATAGAGCGATTTCTTTATTAAACTCTAGTAATAGTTTGGAAATCACAAAAATAGGAGACCATTGCATCTCGCTGGAAAATTTGAAACCGAACATAAGCTAGTTTTCTCAAAGACCTAGTGGTCAAGGCTTGAACAAGCACATTATTACGAAGTCACTACACCTCCTAATTCATCACATGTAATTAAAAGACAACAATAATTAAATATAATTTTAAATATAACGATTTTGTGTAACTACAGGCAAGGGTCTTGATGTTGCCGCAAAATAAATGTTACCTTGAGGCTGTGAAGGAAAAGTATGAACTTTTTAAGGGAAAGGGCAGTGTTACCAACAATACAACTTTAGGCATCCTAACAATTAATACAGCTGCGACCAATGGAAGCCAAAGATTTGCGTCTTTTAGGCATTGCGGATTGCTGAAATTGTGATGATCGTGCGTGAGGGCCATGTGAAATCGAAAGGTTCAAAATGGAGCCACGGCCGAATAAAGGTTGAGAATGCCTGTGACAAATGCTGATGTGTGACTTTGTTTTATGTATGAATTTTGACTGAATGTTGATTAAGGCAAACGCGAAGCAGTTATTCCAAGTTGTATTGTAGAGGCACGAATTCCAGGTAGCTTGATTTCCTCGGTACGGGTCCTTTCAAACGAGTGTAAAAAATATATAAATTTTCCTTGTATACTAAATTAATTGTAAGCACAAGTTTCAGCACTCATTCCGCTAAAGTTGCAGAGGTAAAGCCAACAGTAATCGTTCATAGTGTAGTGCTGATAAGTCTTAGTTTAATAAGTGTAACCTCAGTGGTTTGCAGAAAAAATAGTGCAGAATGAGGATGCATAACGCAGCACCTAAGCAGTGTGGCCCCATGGCATATGCACTTGACAGGATTATTTTAATAAACGTAGGAAAAACAGCGAAGTTCCACCTACCACTACTTTATCATACCTGTTTTTCAAGGTTTTTGACAACGCATAGATTTCGCCTGCTGTTGTGACTTACGTTAATTGAATCTGGTGGTGGCTTCAGTTTCAAAGTCGCCAGTTTATCCGCCCTGTCTTTGTAATACAACTTCAAAACATGAATGTTTTTCGGAATGGCAAATCCCGTCTGACCTACCTTCAGTAAACATCGGTACAACGCGTACTCAACAAACCTCGTAATCTACATCACGTGATTCACACTCAGAGTTCCATACGTTTCGCTCTCCGAACAAACTCCCAGCAGTGCCAGCACGTTTTTTCGGTTATATCTCATTTCAGCGAATGGTGCAGTAGCAGTGTTGCAGTAATGTGGGTTCCCGCCTAGCAAACCGTTTCTCTGTAAAATGCCCCAAGTGTCGGTTTAACAAAGATGCGACGTGGCGGATGTGATTCGCCAACATGTATAGTCACTGCATCTTACTTCTCTAAACCATCAAACCTAATCTACCGACGTCATTCCTCTACTGTGAAGAATTTCTTTGGCCCATTCGCACTTGGATTATGTGATAGGACACAATCAAAAATACAGCACTACAGCGACAAATACAAACAACAACCCTACACACACCTTTATATAAGTATTCGTGCAAGAGAAATTCGCCGTAACAAATACACGTAACGTTCCTGCATATTTGCCGATTATTCGAGTAGCCTTACCCTGATTAAGCCTACGAATGCTTTCCCGCGTTGTCCAGAATGCATCACGTAGCTGACTGCCCAGCCAGTCATTGTAAACAACCGCACCAGAACTACCATGCACTCACAGCTATCTTAAATGCACAAGCGATGAGTCCATCGGCATCATGTACCATCTTCATCTGCATCATCAAATGTTTATCAGGGTATAGCCTGAATTTTTAACTAGTGATCTAGTTCGCCATCGATGTGGAGTGCACGTGTGTGGATTTCACACATTTTCGACTCCTGTTATTCACACAATGAGACATCGTTTAGCGATCCAATGATTCTGTTATGACTCTAATGACAGACTAATGTGTGAGGTCAAGATGAGATTAGATGTCAAAATTCTGAACTTATTTTCCATTTCAGTTCAGATAAACAACTATGATATTAGCACGGAAGTGCAGTGCATTTCGTTGTCACGATATACATCACAAGAATAATAAGTTTAAGAAAAGAGAGTTGAATGCAAATGGAATGTAAAGAGAATGGAATCAAGAATGTGCTTTTAACTAATTAGGACGGAAGAACTTTAACAACTAGATGCAGGAAACCGAATGCAAGATCACCGCTGACCGCGCGACTGTGCCATGTTTGAAAGGGCTCCAACAAACTGTAGACCATCCCGTGGTCCATAGCGAGGAAAGCGTCATACACCAGCATGACTAATTCTCAGATTCAGTTACTTCATGTCTTTATGGTACCTTATCGTCTGGCCATTTTGTGATTTCGACCAACTTGGTGCAGAGACAGCGTATGATGAATGTCGAGGAAGTCCGACAAGAAAGGTACGGAGAAAATAATCTGGTCAGCCTAAGAGGTTATATTAAACTAAACGTCCAATGCATCAACAAGAGGTTCCTTGCCAAAAACCAACTGGCGGACATCAAAATTGCTTAGTTAGCGTCCCCATCAGATGTTAGCAGTATTCCGCAAGCACTAGTGTTCAGGCGTGTAATGTGTTCAAGTTGCAGTGACCAAGTCTGACTCATAGAGTAAAACTGGACTTATCGCAGCGTTATATAACCTACCTTTCACTGAAAAGCTGATATCTCACTGTTTCCATATGTATTTGAGTCACTGGATAGCAACAAGTGCCTTGCTGGTATGTGAAGCAACCTCCTCAGAGATGTGACAATCATTGGCGATACAGCTATCAGGACACGGAAAACAAGCAACCGATTTCAGTAGCTGTTTGTCTGTAACCAATACCAAAGGTGCATAGGTCCAGCCCTGCAACAATATCTTGTACATTCAAGGTACAAAGCACATGTCGAAGCGTGCAGCGCAAAACAACAGTAGATCTAATAGAATTTGTATAGCCCCTGCGTCATAGCTATGTCGTCCGAATACTCAAGGTTTTCAGTCGATCAACTTGCAGAACTTCCACTCCATTGGAGACTAAAGGAACTGGGTCATTTATGATCATTTGGATCACAATGTTGAGGAGGAAAGGCATAGGCAGGTGCCAAAAGCTAGCGCAGACAATAGATTCAGAGGCAGATTTCAAGTCAAAGAAAACCGCAATAGTCTGTCGCCTGTACGTGTGTTTCTGCTCTAACACTTGGCGAAGAGGGAGTATCTGGTCGGTGCAATAACAATTAGGACGGAAGCCAGCGCGACTTTCAAAAATTCGGCTTGCACAATGCTTAATACTTCGTCGAAGAACGATACTCCTGAGATGTTTGGACGCAATGGAAATTTAGGCTAATGCAAGATGATTTTCATACGCATAGCTCTAACCCTTCAAGAAGACTGGCACGACAATTAACAGTCGCCAGTCTGAAGGCACTTCTTCACTTATCGAAACGGTGTTAAACAGGAAGCCAATCCATCTAACCAGGAGTCACCTTCATTCAGCAAATCTGGATAAAAGTCTTCGTCCCAGGAAATGTATTCCGTTCCAATATGGCGAGCTAATGTCCAATTTCTTCCAAAGTGGTGTGCCACCAAATTTACACGTCGGTTCAGATGATTCGGCGACATTGTCGCATTAGGCCGACTGCTATGCTTTTTATAATGTTCCTCCCAGCGGGATAGTCGATGATGCTGAGAATAAAACAGCAGTTCATTTTTCCGAGCTGTTTTCTTACTAGCTGACGGCTTCTTGAACTCGTGTCCTGGATGAGCTGAATTTGTACTCGGCTGTTTCTAATAACACCGGCTTTTTCTGGATCACGAGCCCTTGGCAGACGTCAAGGTTCCTGATCAATTCAAATTCCCTTGTCAAAGTCCATTTCAGAGCGTTACGGATAAGCTGAAATTGAGTACCAAGTGGCGTCTGTTTCCTTGCCACGATCAACCTGAGTTCGATCCACACTTTGCTAATCCTAAGATGGGTGTAGAGCAGGCATCAAAAGTTTTCTTTATGACACCCCTGAGAAGATCTCAGTCAGCGCCCGTTTCGCCAATGTTATTCAGCACAGGCAATTGGTGGGTCAGTTTGTTGTGCTATTGTTGAGCTGCGGACAAGAAGGTTAAGAGATAGGACCTCCTTAGAAGCGGGAACGATTGCCGCCAGGCGTGCGAGCAAGACAGCATGGTCTGAATCAAGACACATGCTCCAAACTGACCGACAGAGTTGGATTGATGTGATTCATCTAAGCTGACAGAAATGTGTTCAAGCTGGGTCCAAATTATAGAGGAATTCAGTCGGCTCCAGTTGACGTGATGTGAAGATTGTGTTGGAGAACAATGTTGCTAATATAACCATTTTGGTCGTCGCCTTAGCAAGAATCGATCAGCATTGTCTGTACGGCAAGCATCGACCCCGAGGCGGCCACTCAGGTGTAATTTAGAATCTAATGGACGACCAATTGAGCATTCAAGCCACCAGAAATTTTTTTCAATTTTTTCGCTATGTAGAGAAGAAGCAAAATCTGACGATAGAAATTGTCCTTGATGCTGTGCGAATTGCAGTCAATAGGGACATGATAGGAGGCGACTAACAAGCACCTTAACCTCAGATGGTGCTTAGTATTCCCAATATAACTGGCAGGTCGGGTCACACACACATGCCGCTGTTCACAAGAGTTCCTGAGAGCGAAACCATCGCAGTATATTTCTTTAGCCAAAAATGCGAAGGGTTTAATCATTGTTAACAGACTCGGAATTAGTGAGTCGAATATTTGTTACAGCGCTGTTAATGTGCATGCTTGTTTCGGCGAGAGCACGCATCAATATCAAGAGAGCGACGAGTGATACCAAGTGCCGCCGGTTGGCTGATCTGAACGTGGGTGCAGACCTTAGTCAATTTACTGCAAATAAATTTTTGAGAGAGGAGAATAAGACGGAGAGAATAAGCGTGGGCATTGTCGATAAGCGCTAGAGGGCAGATGATATATTGAGGCTGCCCATTCCGAGAGAGGGTTTCGTTCAGTGTGCCCTACCTCTAGCCCTCGACTCAACAGTCTGGGCCAAAAGGCTGTGGGGATACGTTGGTTCGCTTGAGGGACTCCGCCTGGGGCCTTTGGCTCAACAGCCTGAAACACGACGCAGTGGGGGGCAAGTCCAGCTCGGGTACCGATTGAGATAATTCACGTGGTTTACTACCACTGCCAGACGCAGATGGGGGTTGGCAGGATGGCACCAATTTGACCAGGGGTTGTCTGATTTAAGGCGGGCGTTAGCAAAACATTGAAACCCGGTCGGGCCGCCCCCCCCCCACCATCAGATAAAACATGTGGCGGTCGTGCTCTACGCCAATCTAGCTGTGATCTTATAACCCGTAGATCTGTTGTCTCACATGGTTGTCTCACATAGGTAGGTTTTAAAGGCAGTGTGCCATCGCCCTCTCCCTAACCTCCGAAGAGGATTCCATTGTGTGATTGAGTTAGTCTGACCGCTAACAATTGACAAGTCTGGTATGAGTTGCTGTGAAGGCTCTTTGAATGTTCCCCCCCCCCCAGAGTAAATCAGCGGGGCACGGAGGTAACCACACCATCACACCTCGTCAAAGTCCAGTGTCGTCACGCTGGCTGTACAATTTTACGGTTGTCACGATGAACTATAGAAGAATTCAGTCAAATATTTCGGCAAGCCGAAAACAAATATACTATTATTCCATTAAACCCATATTGTAGAAACAAGTATTTACAAATGGTAACATGGGCACTATAAAAATCGGGTTCACTCATATCCGTTGTTCATGTCAACTTTAAATAATGTCACTCAAGAATGTGATACCAGCGAAATCGATATATTTTGTGAGGATACTAGTCTCATGCAATTCATTGTCCTTCCCGTAGTTTTAGAGCAATTCGTCTCAGAGATTATAGAAAGCAGTTATAAGAATTTTTTCGCATTCTAGCTTTGGTCTATGAAATTGTGATCTTGCAACTCAAGCTAGGCATTAAAAGTCTACATTAATGTAGCATGCAACCCTTTACTACTGGTCAGTAGGTGACTGGTCAAAGCAATCTTGAACTTTTATGCGACCACCAACACTATAGCTCAGATATTAGTATTTACTTGACTATTTTATGTTTCACATGTGGCATATAATACTGCTTTATTTATATTTTTGTAATCCAGAAAAATACCAGGTCGACGTGAATATTCCATAACATGAACCAAATTAAACTTGTTCGTTTTGACTTTACAATTTGTAAGGATAGGTTAGCCTGGAAAGATAATATTCTTTGTCCAAAACACAAATTTCGCTAGTAACAAAAACGTTAATTTAACCACAGCAAAATTTATCTACTGATCTGCTGTCTAAGCAATAACGCTAAAGATAAAACCTTGCACCCTAAAATGTGTTTAATTAAACAGTCATGTTTTAAGGGAAGATTAGTAGGTCAGCGTTTTATGATACTTTGCTCAAAGGTTATTCTACTCGTTATCCAAATGAACGTGCATATGCATATTTAGTGTGAAAAGATCACAACCTTCTTGCCTGTTTTGATAGCTACTTGGTCATACACTCCGGGACAGAAAACTGATTGCTCATAATTTTTAATTGTTATTCTTACATATAAATATTGTAACGTCGCGTCTTTTATCGACTATCCAACGCAAGTTTGGAACTTGGCATTATAAGTAACTTGTTAGCAGGGGCTAAAATCTCTGTTAACTAATAAAATCCATCCATTAACTCAAAATTTTCATTCCGCAAGATAATCAATTACTAAACAAATAGTTTCACGTCGACCGTCTAAATCAGAGGATAAAACAAATTTGACCTGTCGGAATCCAATTGCAGCACAATAAACCTAAAAATATATTTGCACAAAATTTAATTTTAAAGTAATTGAGCGGCTGATATCAAGTAGTGATCCAATAAGCAAAATGTCCGTGTGGTGAACAAAGTCCATTTTACTTGAAATAGTTGCAGTTTGTTAATTTATACATGTTTTAATCCGTTATTTTTATTTCGCTCGCCACATAAAATTTTTGAGAGATTTGGATTTAATCGCGCGAAAACGAGGAATCAATTACCACCACTATTGGCGATGAATTGCTACCGTGAATAAAAATTAGGACCACTTTTATTGTTGCATATAAAGTGTAAATTTTATGTTAGGATTTACGGTGCGGGGTAAAAGAACCTTGATGTTAATCAAAATAAAAATTTATAAAATTAGGTCATCCTCACACATGCGTGAGTTGCTTGCTCCTAGATTATTCCCCTCTATCCTCTCTCCCTATTCTCGCAGCGTTGTCATTGTTCGCTCATTCATCACACGTGGAAATCTCTTCTACGATTATAGTCTGGTTCATCACTAAACGGTTTCACTGGCATCCGAGATTAAGCGGTTAACTCAATCATATTGAGCCGATTGCTTTCCGGTGTGACGCCATTCGATACAGAATTCTCGAGGCAGTCCGAAAAGCCTAAGCTTATTCCCATCCAGCGTTTCTCAACACAGCTGTGAAATAATTTGTTATCTCCCAAACTGTGTTCAGCGCTGCGGTCAGATTCATTCAGAAAGTTCCAGTCACTCGCCGACCGCTCATTTGACCTTGCAACCACCATGCTCGCCTGACCGATGTGCGCCGCTCTCAAAGCCTGAAAAGTAAAGAACGCCAACCAACCCACTAGGTCAGGTAAGAACACCAACTTGAATGGCTCCCAGGGAACGGCATTTGCGGGTTAGGAGAATAACATCGAGTAGGTAAAATCGGTCTGGTTTGCTCGCACTGTTTGGAATGGTATCATACGAAACGTGTAAATGTGTCCCAACAACAGGTACGAGAGCGAAATAGTTCCCAAGTTGTACTTTGGTTCTGTACTGCCTGCTCCACCATCCCACACTTTAAGTGCTTGCTTATCCTTGATCAGAAGTGCGACCGGTTAACCGCAGAAGCCGACCAGAGGAAAAACCATAAGATTACTTCAATGGAACCGAGTAAGCACCAACGAAGCGTAGCTCCTTCTAAGCAACGGAATGCTGCACTATCCGCTTCCTATTACTCGCAATCAGCCACGTCGCAATCCCCGTTGTCTTCTCCAAATTTGGTAGAACGCCTGGCGAAAACTGACCGTACCTACCAGAGTCAATGAGTAATAATGACAACGAAAATCAGGGACTATTCGAAACGTCTGGTTAAGCAATTTCCACTAGACCTTACATCTAGCATTAACGAGTATGAAGCACCTTAACACCAACCCACGGTACCTGTTGCTCAAATGTCAATTGTCATGACAAAGCCACCGGAACATCAGATACATATGCAGGGATTGCTACATAAGTCCACCGACAAACCGTCGTTGCGGCCTCTTCTGTTGTAAACATCGTTAATACGAATAGAGAGACACAGAGCATGCAATCAACACTTGTAAGAATGTCAGAACAAACAAGTGCCAGACCTTTTGTATCAACGAAAAGGGGATCCTACATTAGTGCCTGGACTGTTGTATGCCCAAATGTCCCTGCACCTACCGCCATCACCTTGTGGAAGAAGTTATCGGAGGACCCAAGACAATGGAACTCATTGTACGTGCAGATGAGTGTCAATGCCAAACCCATAAACCTTTTACGAATTACTCGTCATCCGAACTCGCCACACTGTACAGAAATCAGACTTATTCCAGTAACACTAGAATCTTCCACCGAGGTAGAAAATGTTATGCTGCCGCAAGCGCGCTAAAACACGGATACTGTGGGATAAGCATCCATCCTTATGTCGCTTAGTGCGCGCGGCAATCAAAAATCATCACCGAAGGAGGGCACAGCAAGCAAGGTGGCCTAATCACAATCTTCATACATGGCGTGCCAGAACATCCTTCTAAAGATGTTCAAGAGGCCGGAAGGCATGATTTAGAACAGTGGCGATTAATTCGTGCAAAATTTTCTTTGGATAATTTTGTAGCGCTATCGCTCACCAGGATACTTCTCTCACCAAATTATAGAGGATGCGGCCCTAGAATCCTAAAACGTGTGGTTCGGTCAGAGCAACAAGCAACATATGTTTTGGATCGATGGCGGAGAAATCGGGAACGTCTTCATTCTGAACTTCGGTTCAAGGTCGCGGAAGTTTTGCACAGCTCAACTCTTAAAGCACCTGAAGCAGTAAGCATACCGACGAATGTACAGAAGCGTAACTTGAATGTAGCTTTAATTGCTTTTGACGTAGGTCTAATAGAAGATTAGTACGCACCTTGACCAAATCGACTTTCAGACGAGGTACAATTATCCAATCAAAAAAACGAGTAACTGCCGACCTGCCATCGGTCGGCATTTTTTCACACTTGAAACCTTCACCCATCTGTGGGCACCTAGAGACTGAGAATCTGGTCTGCTTGTATACGAATGCTCACGGTGGTTTAATAAACTGGCCGAACTGAAAGACCGCCAAGCTTCCTGATTATATGATGTCATTGGTTGCGCACGGGAATGGCGGATGCTGGAGTTTCGCTACCGGGTATGTCGCTGACACAAAACGATCGGCTCACAAAAGGGAGAGGGGTAATCCTGAATTACCGAAGCGACTTAGAGTGCAAAGTCTTGAAGGATTCAGACCCGCAGTTCCCCGACTCGCTTTGGTGCTGCTTGCAGTTGAAAGGAAGGGACGCTTGCTTTATTGTCTTGGTGCACCACCCCACTAACTCTACACCAGAAAAGGACTACCACCTAGCGGCTGCTTTAAAATGCAGTTTACAACAAATGTTCACTCACATATTATCATGGGTGGTTTCAAAGTACAATGTGTAGAAACTCCTGCTACGTTCGGGGAACAATTTAAAGCCGATCTACAGGATCTCGTAACCATTGTTCCTCTTTTCAATCACATCCTTTTGCCCACTTGGCTTAGAACAGGTAACAGGCCATATTTGCTGGATGCTGTGATTACCAACGAGAAGCATATGATTGATGCGTTGATTTTAGACTGCCCGTTCGGTCACATTGATCACGCCGTGATCAGTTTCAACTTCGTCTGATATGAAGAATATCGGAATAGAAACGATGAGACAGTGCGAACAATCACAAGCTACGATCGATTAGCCCAGCTCGTCAGCGTTAAAACTTGGTCGTTCCTTGCCGAAGAACCCACGGAAGTCGGCTGGTTGAATTTCATAAAAATTCCGTCAGCTAATTGCAGAGGCTTCAGATGTAAGTGCTTGCAAATCGTTACGAGCAGAACTTGAAAATGGATGACAGTACGCAACGCTGCATGACGAGTGTACACAGAAGCGCAAGTACCAGAAACTTGGAACAACTACGTGGTCTAACGTCAGCACTGCACAAAACTGCTAAGAGAAGACAAATCTTCCTATCAGCAAAACAAAGTAAGTACGTTCAGTGCTAACCACAAAGTGTAGTACAGGCAATTCAATAGCCTAGGTAGGTGAGGCAAGAATTTCCTCCACTCAGGACGGTTGAAGACCCAACAGGAACGGTTGTGGAAGCAGCAAACGCGTTGCAGATGCAATATGTCCCCGCGTTTCAAAAGGTCTTGCCCTCAAGATATCTGCTAACATTTTTCGTCTCCTAGTCAGGAATTACGCACAGTAGGTTTACCACGGAGGCTGTATTGCAACAACTGACCTCTCTACGCCAACGCAGCTCGCCGGGTGTCAACACCATTCGTCCAGATGCAATGAAAACACAACAAGCCAACTGGTAGGAACTATAGCTCTCTTTTTCTAGCGATGCTTAAAGCAGAACCAAGTTCCCGCTATGTGGAAGCTTGGAACATTAACCTTGTTTCACATAAAGTGGAAGCAGAACTGATCCCTCCAACTACCGCCCAGGTTCCCTTTTTCATACACTCACCAATGTCATGGAATCAATGGTTGTCGATGCACTGTTATGTTAGATGAAAAACTGTAACATCATTACGCCTGTGCAGCACGGTTTCCGTCGCCAGCGGTCAGGTACAACGCAGTAGTTGGACCTAGGCAGCTGATGCTGGAGAAAGCACTGATGTGATCTACCTGGATTTTCAAAGGCTTTCCTTCGTCTAGACCATCGGATACTACTTTCCAAGTTCCAGCATTACGGGATCGGCGACCCTCTTTTTAGCTGGATTGTAAACATTCTATTTCAATGGCAAATAGTGGCCAGAGTTCCGAGCTCTTTTTGGACCGCATACAGTTCGAGTATAGTGCGCCGCAATGCTCATTTCTACGTCCGGTTGTGTGTTTTTCAGTTTATTAGTGACCTTTCACAGGGAATCGCTTTAAACTAGATAATGTTTGCCGTCGATATCAAGATCTGGCGCAGGATTCAGGCGAACACCGACAAGCATCTGCTTCAGAGTGATCTATAACATTATGTTTTCGGTAAATTGCATGCATGACTCCTGAGTAAAGATTTACAGCAATTTGCCGAAAAGGGCGAATGCCCCGGCATAATAATAATCATTGGCTTTAAGTAGACTTCAAAACTTTGGGCGGAACCGCTTCCATGATCACCGTATGTCTGTATAATCCGACATTGAATGTATGAAATATCAGGTTGTGGGAATCGTTTTAGGAAGGCTGGGAGGAAGCTCCCCTCATATATGTATCATATACCATCAGTGATAATCGGAGGGTGGAGAAGCAGATATCCGAGATGTCGAGTTTGGTGAAGCCGAGAGTTGATAAGTATTTCGCCGAAGCCGGATATATAAAACCCCGATTGTTTAAGATATTTGGGTGGTGATAAATCTCGCGTGTTTTGGGGAATTGTGCGCTAATATACTTCGAGATCATTGATGCGTTATTTCCGGAGCCATATTTGTCTACCTTCAGCTGGTGCGTACGCGCCATGCGGTCGGCGACACAAATTCCGACATCCATGACATGCACCGATGATCCCTTTACTGCGATTATGTCTGGCTTGATGACTGAGGTCGATGTTGGAATTCTTGGTTCGAGAACGATGTTCAACGTTCGTTTGCGGAGTTTTTTGGCGACTTGCTCTGCAATGACATTGTGGCGTTTACATCGTGCTTCATGATTGATGCCACATGATTGTAAGACATGGGACAGAGTCTCCTTTTGTCCACAGTTTCCGCGACCTAGTAGCTCGGATTGGATCTCAGGCGGTCGTCCTTTTGCGCGTCGTACTTTTGTAGACAGTAACCCACCTCGAAGCTGTATTGCTCGAAAGAACAGTCCAGGGAATATCCTAATCGGATTCCGCAGCCAGTGATGTGCAGCGGGTGTGGTGACCACTCCCTGGAGCGGGCACTCGTCTGCTGAGGTAAGTAGCGCGTCTCTCCATTCCTCCGCGGTTGATACTTTATCCATCACCACTCGGTTGCTGATGGTAACATTGGAGCGCGCCGGTCGATGAATGGAGCCAGCTGCGGGATCTCGGATGGCCCAGCTAGTAAAAGGGGTGTGCATTATTAAGATGTCGTTCTAATCGGTCCTTACGTAACAGTGGAAAAGTGGCGGATAAGCAGGGTATACTGATACCAAAGTCCCCGATTGAGGCGTGGAAATAAGCCAGATTTGTGTCAGTGAGCAAACGGAGCCATTTTCTCACATGTGCTCGAAAAAGCCTGTCCATGCGTTTTAGCGTCTGTTTGTGGACAACGACCAAGCAGAGTTTATGAAAATGCCTTGGAAGCAGGAACCTCTTCAGAAGCTCCAAGCGCTGGTAGGGTTTTAAGGGCGCTTTTGTAACTTCGTCCAGTTGAGCACGTATCTCGCCTGCGGAAGCTGGCGGGAGTTTACCTTTCCAACTGAAAGGCAAGCCTAACATTGCGAATTTCTCTGCTGGTTGCAAGGAAGGAATAATGCAATCTCCAGAGTCTAAGGGGGCGGTGTCCAGTATCGTTAGTTTATTTGAACGGTCCACTACAATGTTGACGGAGGTTGAATTCATCTGGTTGATGGACAATTCCATGAGGGCCAGTTTATTACTGAAATGTCGCAAGCGCTCCTGCAGCGAAAACCGGTCCTGAGCAAATATCAAGACGTCATCCGCATAGGCGAGATAATCAATTGGCCCTACTGGGGATGTCCAGGATTCAGAGGGTAAATCTTGCAGAGCTTCATCCAGCGTCATGATAAATAGTAAGGGAGAGAGTGGGTCTCCCTGTCTAACTCCTCTTTCCGGATGGAGGTGAACATTGTTGAAAGTGGAAGTAGCTGAGGATTAGTAGGAAGCAAGGTAATCCAGAAGCAGAGGCTGCGCGTAGTAAGGACTGATGAGAGAGAGAATCAAAGGCTTTGGAAATATCAATTGAAGCAAAGGAAAGTGGAGAGTATGAAGAATGCGCGTGTCGCAGTGCGGCGTGCATTATCGTAGGGGCTTCAAAGCATCCATCCTTACGTAGGAAGCCGAATTGTAGACGATTTAAAGGAAAAGTGGGAACCCAGCGGTCAAATAGGATTCGATGAAGCAGACGAATAAAGAAGAAAGTGACGGAAATAGGCCGAAATAAATCAGGAGAAGAGGGTGCATCTGCCTTGGGAACAAAAGTGATCCGTGCTGTATTCATGTGTGAAGAGAAGGGCGAAGAAGCGAGGAGAGCGTTGAGAAACGCAGTTACAAAAACGGGGTCCATCCTCAATACATCCCGTGGTGTGACACGGTCAACCCCCGGTGCAGAGCCTTGCATC
>OX104070.1:29023328-29046554 GCA_944474145.2 Dicrocoelium dendriticum
GGCGCCGCTTCACGTGAGTGAAAATCTTCTTGGGAGCCGTTTTCGCTGAGGTTGCAAGCTCTTCTTCCAACCGACAAAACTTTGAATTTCTTGCGCTCTTGCATAGAATCCGTTACCCTTTGTGTACAGCATAATCTCCAGCAGAGCCAGACACGAGGAATCTATTCCACAATACGCGCCACCGTGTTACCCATTGACTATATACGATGTCGAACCGATGTGGCTTCATTGGTCCAGCTTTTTAATACTTGTGTGATACGAAAAGAGCGCACAACGATTGCAGTTGGTTTTATTACAGACTTAAGGGTTTCACTGGATGAGTGCTGCGGCAGCGACCGATCTAGTTCACTGGCGGGCACGATTTAGGCCATTGACGCCGATCTTCCAATAACTTTAAGATAGCTCCGACATAATCGAGTGGTGCAGCTACAGGTCTAGGCTGGCTAACATCATCGAGTGACCACTAGCTGTCATAGGCTTCAAGGCCTGACTTTCATGCAGACCTTGCTCGTAACTCGTTAGTACTTGGTCTAGACACGATTAAGGGGCATTCGGTGCAGCGCGCGTCTGTTGGCAGACAAGTCCTGCTGCGACAGCGCTACTGGTCCTCCATCTCACAGTGCCCGGGAAGAAGTTGAACCTTAAACCACTTTATTCGAGGGATGTTAAAATCACCCAGAGGCAAGAAGCTGGGTCGACTCCCGTAGTTCCTGGCATGCTTCAACCAATCATAAGATGAATGAGTGGGCTGCGATAAACCAAAATTACAAACAGTTCGCACTGTTTCAGGTGGATTGACACCATAACTGTTATCACAAGCCGTTTTCGTCACGGTAGGTTGGTAACGGGCCCTCGCACCGACAGTACCGAATACATAACAGCACGACTTTTGATTGTTTGTTAGTCTGCCGCACCGGAAGCACGGGTAGCCATTGATCTGGACTTTCTGGGTAGTGAAATAGGCTTTCAACCGGGTTTCAGCCAGTTCTGTGACGTCCGAAAGACCTGTGGAATTGAAGTGATGTACCTCGTCCCGTTTGTTAAGCAAATTATAAACATTTGTGAAGGCTAAGGGCAGGCCGCGATAGGAACCGGCAGAGGCGTATTAAAACTCATGGATCCGATGATTCGGGCTCGGCGACCCAAGGAACCTATCAAAAGTTGCAATATGGAGATTGTTTTCACTACCATCGGTCCACTGTTTAAAATCTATGATAGCGGGAATCAGCTACGTTCTGTCCGATGGGTAGAAATAGGGGAACTTAAGACTGCTTAGCCTACCCAGACGGGACAATATCAGCTTCATACGTATCCATTAATAAACATTACTCATAGAGTCTGTAATTTCCCCTCCACCCTATTTCCTACACGGGTGATTTACTTTTCCACGTAAACTTTATTCATTCACGTCGAGAAGCATATAAATCATGCTCTGCCGAAAATCCACCTCGTGGTAATAAAGAGCCTGAGAACTAGCATCTGTCGAGTCAGACGCGTAAACTATCCTAAGGATACAACGTTGCTGATTGCTGACAGTTGTCTTCTATTTAATTTGTTGTATTCGCCATTGGCCATAAATCTTAGTGTCCGTGGGACAAAACACAAGCACGCGGGCTTAGGCTCAAGCAAATGGTGGACATCGCGCAAGAGAGCCTGTAGCTGAGGTGAAGATGGTCTCGTTCGAACATACAGGTGGCTGGGTTTCCGCTTTCTTGGTTACTCCAATGGCATTCCTCCATATAAAAAGTTTCCTCCTGCTTGTGTTTTCGCGGGACTTCTCGGCTGTTTGTGACTGCATAGTGGCTTGGCATTTCTTGCACATTATTTGTACAAAATTATGTTGGATTTCACGCAGTAGTTCACATTGATCTAAAGACAGACCATTACACGAAATGTGGAAATTCACACCACACATGTAGTATGTAACAACATTGCCTCTATGTCTAACTATTTTGACACAAGTGTCACAGGAAGTCAGCTTCGTCATTACCGATAGCTTAGCAGATGTGACGTAAAGGCCATAAAAGGAACGATATATGCACCATACAAAGATATGAGTAAATCTACGGACACGAAACAAATGCACAATAAACAAATTCAGAAAAGGATCAAAAATGAATTTGACAAACGTAAACATCAAAAATCTGCTTTGCACAATGTGCTGAAATATGTAAACTGGTCAGTCAGACAGATCGTGAAATGCTGTCCGGCAAACGCTATTCGCAGTCGGCAGTCAAGCTAACACTATGCGCTACCATGCGCGACTTAGGTGTGGAATATTCGGTAAGGTTTAATTTTGCCGAACTATACAAGTGTTTAAAAGATAGGCTGTAAGAGCAGTTATTTTCATTTGCCGGTCGTTAGCGCTTCGTGTAGTTAGGTTTAAACAATGTCGAAATGCTCTACCTACATTGGAATATGACTTATTTGGTTACTAATATTTTGAAGTGGGATATAATACTTTATTAGTGTGCGCAAAAGCGCTTCACGATGAATCTACTTGGGTACTTAATTACTATCGTTAAGCAAGAACTTTGCCAAGAACTTGGTCTAGTACCTTTGTGGTTATGGAGGCACATTAACAGCCTCAGCTTTCTATATCGGGTCATTATTCATTTTGCTCACCTTGATGTCCATATCTTGCACAAGCATATCTGTGAACGGTGCAACCACCTCAACAACAAAACAAACCTTGTTGGGCTGAGGTGTTGCATCATGACAAGAAATAATTTCTTTCTTGTATGGTGTTCCACGTGGTGGAATAAACTATCAGTAAGCATTCGACAGACCACTCTGCTTAATAAGTTTACAAGCGAAATACAAAGGTGCTTTACACCTGGTGCTGAGCGCTCATGGATGAGTTAATGTAAAGTTAAAATCAAGCAGGTAGCATATAACAAACGTGTAAAAAGTCAGAACCCTCGTTAAATTTAAGTTTATTACCTTAAGCAGCCATGCATTGGCTGCAGCCTCTATGTACGTATGCGATTTTAAGACAGGAATCAAACGAGCTCTTATTTCTACGGTTTGAATCATATCCAGTTTTATGTACATGCGTTGATGTACACTTAGCGGCTCTGATCTACACATGAAAAGCCCAAATGGGAAACAAACTGAGCTCTACTCTTTGCTTCTGGGTTCATCTTCTTCACTAAATCCCCCAGATCCAACTCGCGGCTCGCGTGTTTACATGGGAGACAAAATGGCAAGCAAACCGCGCTTTTACCTGAAAGCTTCTAAATTATACTGCGTTGAACTTTAACACTGTTCTATATACAGAAGAATATTGATATAGGGAGACCTCTTTTATAAATTAACAACATTGTGATTTATAATAATTGTGTCATTAGAATTAGCACATAAGTAGACCTCAGTTTACAATTTTAACTGTGCTCTTCCATTTGCTATATGCTCCCAAACATTTGTTCAATGTTTTTACTGTATTCCTATTAATTATTTTTACGTGATATTTATATAATGAAATCACATGTTCCTATTGCACGGTGCATGCCAAACAGTGTTTCAATTGGTCACAAAAAATTCTAAGTTTGTCAACCAAAAACCATATTCCATTTCCTAAAGCTTCACATAACTTTCTCTGATGATCTATAAATATACCGACTATGCATGACCTTTACTTGTTCCATTAACCTTGGGTATTTTTTCCTCAAAATTTGTCATTGATACCATCCCCGGACGCATTTAATTGAACACAGGCATACCAAATCTAAGCAGCATTCTTAGTTAAAGAGAGAAAACTAGTCGTATTATCATGCAAAACCCAAGAAGACACATATACTTCATTACCGTGATACCACTGTCCCATTATTCTTCACCTCTCTATTCGGTCGTATTTAGTTAAAATTATGTAAGTGCAAGAAATATCTGTAACACATTGAATCTGACCTAGTTTGGGATCAGCTGCTCGTAAAATAAATATATAGTTTTTATTCTGGTGCCTAATTAGAGGTTGGTGGTGGCAAACGCAGTATCTACAAAGAACTCGGTATAAATTATTTTTGTTTTATGACTCTCACTTGAGTAGTGTAATCAGTGTCTAGTATAATACTTGAGTAATCGCCTTAAGTGGAACGAAAGCCGTCATTTATCAAATAACTTCAGTTACCTTTAACATAGCTAAGCCGAATGTCTTGGTCATTCTGCGTTATGAGTTAAGTACGGTTGGTCAAAATTGCAGTATCTGTCAGAAAGCAAGCTAGCAGTAAAAGTCACCGAAACCTCCTGCTGTGAAAATGGTAAAGTTTTACAGCGCAATGAAATGTAGTAAAGCGTTTGGTCAAATCAAAGTGCTGCTTATACTTTTGCTTTTTGACATACTATACCCTAGTGTTATTGTATGTGGCAGCGGGCCATTTATGTGACCAATTTACTAGTGTTTCTTTATTCCAAGTTATTCTGATAGCGTTAAATGTAATGCTGCAACAGCGTACACAAAATACTTCATTGTGAACAGAAAATAGAGATGATGTTAACTGTCGGCACTAGCATTGCTATCAGACAAAACAACTGATTATTGCCTTTAATTAGTTAAAGCTATCTAGTAAATAATAGCAGTACAACAATTAGTGTAAGCCTTAGTGGCATATGCATTTGTAACCAATAAACTTAAAAGATGACTGGGAAGTTGCTTAATGTTAACATATATCACTCGGTCGACATTAAGAAGAGTCTAATGCAACCATTATATTTTATTGACAGCTTAGCCGAGGATTAATTCATACACTAAAATGCCGGCTTCTATATATTGTTCTAGGTATCCGAGTTTGCTTTATGATACGCGTTAAGAGAAGGAGTGAAAAAACTGATTATTTTAACGTTCTAGCCAAAGGACGAATATTTAGTGAAAATCTGGCTATAGAAAAACGACCCGTTGTTATATAACACCTTAAACGCTGTTCAAGCAATGCTGTTATGCAATCTTTGATAAGAAGTAACGTTTAATGATTTTCACCCTTTGATCGTTTTATTTGCTTATCCTGCTGTTAAAACAACTTACAATTCGGTACCAACAGCACAAAACATCTGATGTTGTTATTACTCAATGAAACCACCAAGCCCTGCTGGCACTTCCGTACAAACTCCACTGGACTACATCTTTTTTCTCATAAATCAAATTGTAATTGCGGCAAATTACCAATGGCTAGGAGTTATTCAGATAGTGATCAAGAAGGCCATATCTGCAACCAAACTATGGCTATCACACCAGTTTAACACGGGTTTTATCGTGAGTACAATACCAGCTAATTATCTATATTTACCTAGGATTATACTGTTTCATTTCTAGCAACCATCGACATCCAGCAACGCGATACAACATTTAATCATAAAGAATTAAAAGTCGAATGATCGGACATATATCAGTACCCAGGTAATTTATAAGCAAGCGAAAACGAGATCGCATTATCAACACGTCCAAAATTCAATCGTACAGTAATATATTCAAAGTGGATTGTACCGACATTATGAATTTAACAAAACTTTGTAATATCCTAGATGGTGAAGCAAACGGAAATAAGTAAGGTTTGTCTAAAAGGAAAGTAAATTGTTCCAAAAGTAAAAACAGAGTAACTGTGTAAGTATAGTCATAACTATCAAAACGAATAGGAGTGCAATCTAACATCATACAAATATAGTGGAGGAATATCCCTACCATATGCCATAATGTAATGTAAACACAATATGGTATTTGCATAGCAAAAACAACCAGCCT
Organism: Dicrocoelium dendriticum; assembly: GCA_944474145.2. Classification (NCBI taxonomy): domain Eukaryota; kingdom Metazoa; phylum Platyhelminthes; class Trematoda; order Plagiorchiida; family Dicrocoeliidae; genus Dicrocoelium; species Dicrocoelium dendriticum. The sequence continues at coordinate 29,029,060 of OX104070.1, forward strand.
AATTAATTAAAAATATCACAGTTCTGGAGTCAAAAATTATTGAGTGTAACACACAGATAAATGCCAACCCGAGGTACTTAATATCCATATATAAAAAGACTGGTGCCTAGAGTAGACGTTGAATTTCCAGATTTTACATTGCCCTACTGATGCTGCACTAAGCGGAATACAAATAATGTGAATCCAGCTGAATCTACTTGCCGACTGGGAAATAGAACAAAAGCCTCGGTCTTGGAGTGCATATAATGGAAAGTGCGACACCGTAACCTTGCAATGCGGTCCTATTAGTAGAGGCTGAATTCCAAGTCATCCGAAGCCGCAATTGAGTTTGCGTGTCACAATCCATGTTACATTGCGGGTGCTGAAATCCGTGCTATCAACTTTTTACGGTTGTGTCTGACAATGTTGGTTGAGATCAATCGCATATTTATCAATATGCTCCGAGTTCCACTCCTATCTCAATCCGATGAGTCGAAAACAGGACGAAACTGTTGTTCGTAGATTGCAGGGCTGGGAGTGATCCATACCGAAACCCTTCATTTCGGTGACGCTCCGAGCGCTCGTAATGGTCGAGGCTGACTTCAAATTAAACCTTATCGCAATCCAAGACACAAGAAAGGTGTTAGTATACCCGAATATGTTTAGTTATTTACTTACTGCATTTAAGACCATCCACTCTATACGACGGTTATATGGAGAATTTAAACATTAAGTTGGGTTCTATTGCCAAATGATAATCTTTTTCTTAATTTACTCTACCGTTGGACCATTAGTCAAATATTTGCTAAATTTTTATTTTTAAAAGCCGTTGATACAGCAAAGAGCGTGTCTCGGATTGCCGGATATGAGTGTTGAATTACAGTAAAGTAAGATCTGGAAAGCATAATTAGTTGTTCATCGACACGTGATCCGGTGCACACCTTCCTTTAAGCTGAACAAATTCGTATAATAACAATAGTTAACTTTGAATAGCACAATGGAATTTTCTAGGAAATTTTAGAATTCTAGCACCCATGTTACTTCGATGAATTTGCCTGGAAAATTGGTCAAAGAAACTCTATACCACAGCTGCAGAATAAAGCGCGATGTATTGATCAACGGCACGAAATAGGCGTAGCGAAAATCCACCTCCGTCGATACGCTGTTAAGGAAATACTCCGCGGAAAGAAGTGACAGCAAGTTACCATGATTGCAGTTGGTAACTTGATATTTAATTCTGTGTTCGAAATGTTATGATAATTTCATACGTTTTCTGGTACACAAATATTCTACCCCATCTTATTTACTCGACATTTTGTGTAGCAACCAGCCAGAAGTGAAATAAAGGATATATCGACCACAGCCTTTTGATAACAGGACCTTGCAAAATTTCTTGGATGAGTTCAAATATCTCGCGGTTACAACCCGAATGAAACAGTAGCAAGCAACGGTGGGCTTTCCAACAAGTCCATCAACCCAAGGCCAAGAAATTCTGGAGTCAGCCTGAAGGGCCTAGTCAAGTTGGATTGTCCCGCCGCGAAAGAGACGATGAATGCAGGATTAGACAGCCAGACCGATCACTAGGATACAATGCGGAGATTCAAGGCAGCCGAATTGGACTGGGAGCAGACGCGCTAATCTTCGCTGCCCGTCTCAGTGAACGGCTAGACCGGGTGCCACCTTATATAAAAGACGTAAAAGTAAAGTAAAGTAAAGTGGTTTATTTCCAGGACGGTCTACATCCGCGGTTGGGCGACGGACTGCTGATGTTGAACGAAAAGCAGAGGTCTGCTTGACGGAACATGTCAGAAATGCAAGGAATTTTTCACAGGAAGCGGTCTAGTCATGGGTAGTTGGATTCCAAATAAATTGGGCGATTGGATTTGATGGATCCGATTAGGCAAGACAGCGAATATCTTTGCATTCGCTGTAAGATGACACGGGCAAAAGGAGAATACTGCATTTATAGGAAGCAAGAAGACGGGAAGTGGGAATCTGTATTAAGGCACAGAGCAACTTTCCTTCCAACTAATCGCCAAATATCGTATTATCCTCGTGTTATTGAGTGCATATTTGGGGAATCTGAGAGGTCTTGCAAACTTAGGTGTCACAGTTTTCTTAATTACTTAGAAATATGAAGTGAATTTGATCCATGTTCCGTGGTAGTGCAAACGGTTGGCGAATACTCATACATACAAGTGTTAGGATGGAGAGTGTAGTTGGTGTTTGTGGAGGGAATGTCAATCAGTTGTTTGTCGTGCGACCAAAAGCAAGAAAGCGCCCTCGGCGCAGACTTACCACAAGTCAGCAAGACCGACATCGAAATGAAACGGGAAAAGCTGCTTTCAAACTAAGATTCTATATCACTTGCTAGCATTGAAGGATCCACAACGGGGTGCTAATTAGTTGTATGCAGGCAAGTTGGATTTGCTATTTTTGGATGACAATATATGGGAAATATTCAATAACTGATTCCAAGTCATAATTCCTCTATGACATTAGCCGCATCTGTTGATTGAACCCATGATAATACCCATAAAATTAGTGGGTGAGTTCAGACGACCTGTATAATAGAATTTGATCTTCCACGTACTCTCCACTCGAGTTGGTAAAACAATTTAACGGACAGAAACCTTTTCTGTGACGACTGATAAAATATATTTTCCATACGACGTAAATAATTTGTTAGACTGCAGACATCAAGGATATTCAAGGTATTAGACCTGAGATATACTTACTGCAAGCTGGCGAGCAAACGAGTGTACTGGGTGCAGATGGTGTCTGCACCCCTTATTAAGCGTTATTTAATTAAGGGGATGTGCTTCCGATTTTCAGCGACCACATCCACCATTCGGCTTCTTATGCTACACCTGCTGGATGGACTAGAGAATGTGACCGTGTATATAAATAGCAAAGTTAGCTAGTGATTCTGTGACACAAAACAGGTTTGTTCTGAAAGCAACGTTGTGGATATTTAGGCCAAAATAACCAGAATAAGTTCTTGATACTGCTTTATCACAAGGAGGGTCAGGGTGAACTACTTCCGCTGTCCGAGAAAGTATCGGTACTTAAAGACACCCCAGTTCCGGCTTACAAATGCAGATTCCAGACACAAAGTTTTGCAAACTGTGCACCAGAACACTCATGAATGTTGTCTTCAGTTTCGGTTGGGCTGTTGAGCAATGGTTTATCAGCGGGTATCGTGAAGATCGTTATGATTTTGGATGGGATGTATCTGCTTACTAATGATATGCTCTGAGAGGTTACCGCCAACCATGATATAAACACGGGGTCCCCCATAACCCCATACTGATTTGAAATATTTGTCTCGGTATATGAAAGCTGGTATAACACAGCATTTTGGAAGTGTCTTTGTTACCTCTCATGCAGAATCAATCAATCACCGTCTAATAAGCCATACTTTCATCCTCCCTAAGATAAGGGAAATTTACATAACTTCAAAACCGTCGAACATTTGATGATGCGAAATCTAATCAACATATCGCAACCTGACTCAAATGTTCGCGCCTCTGCATAACTCGTCAGAACAACTTTCTCAATATTCTGATTAGTTCACTTGACTTCGGTTCATGAGTGACTGTCGTCTATCTTGTCGTGAAAAGTCATTTTGTCGTTTTCCACATACTTCGCTCTCAACCAAACTAGTAGCACATAGCATACGTAATGCCTTTTTCTGGTACTTCTAATCGTACCTCAGGTTGTCTACGTTCACAATGAGACAAGCAGGCATAAGTCAATAGTGGCGTGCTACATGGCCGTATACTGTTTCTTTACTTTTATGCTATAGTGAATTACAGTTTTGACGTTTTTGGATAAATATTTGCATTTGCCGATGAACAAAATAAAAGTCCAAAAGTTTAATAAAACTTGTGTCCGTGATGTTCTCATATCAATTAAACGTGACTTACATACGCTTTATCCATGCGGCTTTAAGTGAGAGATGTCAATCTTAGTTGACAAAAATCATGTGGTATCACGCGGAGGGGAACACAAATTAGGTACTTTTAATATTAGCATCCATTAGCATCCCGGAACAAGCGACACAAAACTAGAACACCCCTAACTTTGTTGAGCACTCCAGACATACTGCAGCTCAAGCTTCCGCGCATGCGACCGTATACAACTTGTCGATAACCAAAAAATTTTGTTTATTTATTTATTTAACAAATGGGTCAGCTGAAGCTATGTAAACAAATGCAAAACCGTCCATTACTTGTGTAAGGCTACCCATTGCCTAATAGTTAAAGCAATTGTAGTGGTCATTAAGCAAACGACTCTTGATCTATTTCCACATATTATCCAGTATGGACCGATGCATTGTCTTAAAACGTGCAATTATGGCTGCGCCTGTTTAAACTTAACTTATAGTCATTTTTGACACTATCAAAAATAAACATTCCCAAATCAGGTATTTAAAATAAAAAAGCCGGTAGTCTATCGCACCAGAAGGAAAACTAAGAAATGTGCAGTCGGACAAGTTAATCCCTAATCGATACTACGTATAATGATTCAGAATTCATGTAAAATACTTAGCAATCGTCCAAAGATACATATCGTACTACATTGCAATCATATCTTAAAGCCGAAAAACCTAATAGTATAATGAAATCAAATAGGATAACTGGATGTTCTTATGAAAATGTTTGAGATGGATATGATTTAAATTACCGTTTTCTTAATTTTCCAAATATTTCAATATTTGATTTCTCGAAGTTTATCAGGGGCATCAGTTTTCTTTTTAAACTACGCGGCGTATCTGCTCACCAACGGAAAACGTTTGCTTAGCTTTTCCATTGATTTTCTTTCTGTTTATTCTGCAATACTAGTTAAATTCATTTCATGCATGTCAGTTATAACCAACATTTTCCTATATTCGTAATCATCAGACAGTGCAGTTTGTCTATGTTCCGCAACTACAAGAAGTGCACACCTGATTTACACCAGTAATGTCCGAATAGTTTGTATAAAACGGAATCCGTGAACCATAAACTGAATATTCGTAAAAGAGGAATAAGAACGCATATTCATTTTCGACAAATGCATAGAGCGGAGACAATTGGTGGCCAAAATGTATTTGTTTGAAAACTCCTTCCTGATATTTGCAATAGCCCCGAAATTAAATGTTGCACTTCGAACAAGTCTTCATAGATAAATAAACTGTAGACTTTGGTAGGAGTACAAACCACCTTCAAATATTTTAGGAAACCTTTTTATTTTATAGTTTTTGTCTTAACGAACTTTAACCTGTTGGGCCATGACGTTGTATCCCGAGATTAGGAAAGCTACCTCGCATCCGCCTTGCATCATTTATACCAGGGTTCATTGTATTTCGGATCTATTAGGTTTGAGTTATTCAGCATTAAGTCAGGAATCAGGTTATAATAGCAAACTTACATCCTAGTGTGGAAAAATTTGACTCAATCACTTGAAGTTTGCTAATGCTTAGCAGGATGCACGCTCTCAATCTATGGGAAACGCATCAAGTGCCTGCATTTGTAGCATAAAACAAACATGAAGGTTATTCCGCATTTTGTCGATATATGCAAACAAAGGGTTTTTTAATAAATCACTGTTTTTCAGATGCAAGGAAGACTGTTTTATATAATATTCTATTTAAAATGGCGTCACAGGATATTGGTTCTTAAAAGCGAAATAAAATACGACACCGCAATATAAGAAAGCAAACTTCACATATTCACAGTTTGGGAATAAATAACCGGGTCAGGTCTTAGTAAGCACGTATTCTGTTTAGCAAATAATGTAAGCGATATCTATTTCAGCGCACTGTCTGCGGTAACGCACCTACGTTTGAACCAAAAATGTTACTACGTGCTTAAAAATATGGTAAGTTATAAGTACATTATGAATTTTACTTGTATTTACTATATTATCCTACTTTATTTTAAACTATGATGGACGGACATATTTCTTTGACATGTAAATAAAACAAATAAAGAGAAAGAGAGAGAAAGTTGACTTTAATTTACACAAGTTACTCGTTATTATATGCACCTGTGTTAGTTGTGCGAGATTACATAGGAATCAGGTTGATTGGGGCTTTTTGTTTTAAGTCAGATTTAAATATGATTGTCTGTAAAGTGATAAACAAAAATGATGGATATCCTTATTCCATTAACAACTGGATCTGGCACTGATAACACTCAGATTATGAATTAGCGTTACCGCTGATAACATTGGTTGACATCAATTTCATAACAGGAGTGCAATAGGGCTTTCGCCATCCGTACCAAGTAAGCTGCCTAACAATATACAAACTAGATGTTTCTGTAACGTGATGATAATATATAGTATTTGGTTAATGTCAGTTTCACATTTCAGCTAAACAATGTGTTCCGTACATCTAATGCTAGCCTGTGGCTGGTGTTTTGGCTCTGTTTAACCGTTTAACAAAACTGATCTTGGTTATGGTATCCACCTGATACTCAAGGTCGAATGTGATGTGTGTTTTCTTGATTGATATCTTGATCATAGCTGAAAGACACTGCTGTTTTAATGACTCAAATCGTTTTTGTCATGTTTGTAGTCAGTTTACTAAAAAGGCATTTATTCCCTACCAAAATCCTCCTATAACGCATATTTCGGAATGAAATTGCGAGAGAAAGACAAGAAGTGGGCGTAACATATTCTTTTGTGTCATGTAAGCTTCGTCTGACACAGTGGCTTAAGTCTAATACAATATGTCCTTTGCCATACCCATGGTGTGGAGAAAGCCGCAGTTTCACACGACAAACTGTATCTATTTCTAACTAGTGCCAGTGCATTTCCCAAAACGAAACATGAAAATGTCATTACCACGATCTTCTATCAGCCATTTAATCTGTTCCATCAGATTGCACCATACTCGTTCCAGTGCCTAGACTGAAATTTCACTGTGGATCATTAGCGATTCTGCATCGTCAACTTTGCCTGCTTCCGGCATCTGAAAACTTTGAAATTGATGTTGTTAACCCATAAAGTACTGAACAAGCAAAGTAAAAAAATTGGTACTTGACCTGGGCCTGCCTAACAACAAGGACGAGTTACTGGCGTCTCGGCTGCCATGACAGATACACGCTGCGAAAAATGTCACTTTATACGGAAAACAATGTGCTAAATTGTACAGTTTATAATTCATGTGGAATTTTGTTACTGTTCCCATGTTGAAGGAATGATGAAGGAGCTTGGTCTGGGTCATATGAACGATGAATGGCATTTTCCATTGAATCGTCAAAGAAAAGTCTTAAGACCATAATGCTCCGCCATGGAAATGTCTACACATCTGTGTCTCAGTTGCATGCCACCAAAATTAAGAAGGCCTGAAAAAGTATACAAGATGTATTCGCAGTACCGAACTACGATAATTACTGTTGGAACACATGCTAACTTAATATCAATAGGACTTCTAAAGGGTACGCAAGGAGACTTCATAAAATATGGCTGTTATTGTGCTCATGGGACAGTAAAGCAACTTAAACGCACTGAATGACAGGAAAGTGACTATTAAGGAAGATGTATGCTGCAAGAAAAATAAATTTAAAATATCCAGTTTGTGCTACTTGACCTTATGTAACCATGACATCTACCCATCGCTTGGTTTAATTTAAAGTTACTTCCAGGTCCTGCAGAGTCTGTTTTGCTTTTCAGTATGTGAAACAAATCTTTCTTAAGTCCATCAATACGAAAGCATGGACACTCATTGTTCATGATTTTAACCGGAAAATGGCAGACATTGCTATCCATTGCCAGTTGCGTTCAACTAATTTAGAAGCGTAACGATCAATCTTGATAGTTTGTACGTGTATTTTGTGTAGCACAGATGCAGGTAACTGCAAGGTTATGTAAAAACGCATTGCGTGCTATCGGGATGTTGGTACTTATATGACATTCAAGATTTGCTTTCCATACAATTTCCTTGAATATTATTTTATGTCTTGGGAACCATTTTTTAAAACTTGGTGAGCGCTTTCATCGATATTTAGTAATGGAGCAGTGCTTTGGAAGAAAGTACACGTCATTTATGATGAGTGACTTTTGCCGGATTTTGCAGCTTGATGGCGCTAGAATAACAAGCGATGATTTCGAAGATCAATCGTTTCCAGTGCCTAATGACAGTCAATAGTTAACGGTTAGGGTTGCAGGATTGTTGTACATGTATTTGTCACATACATGCATACGGTACATGTTGCGATTCAGCAAATGTATATCTATTTCGTACGAGCTAGATTAGACATTACTGGAAATTATCATTTGCTTAAGACAGTGTAAACTACTTTCTGGGTAAATTCATAATACATTTTACGATACGTGGAGTGTGTACTATCAGTGATATGCATGCGTATTACAGTAATAAAAATATTGCTTTAAAAATCTTGTTAATGATAGCTGGTTTGAATCAAAATTGATGGTTGTTTGTTGTCTGATATCTGACCTGGTGCTCTGCTAATGCATTGTGCATTGCTTGTGCATTGACGTTAAATAATAGCGCCATATCCACAGCAGTTATTTCCCTGAAATTTCTAAATATATTGCGCTTGTATTCCACCCATTGTACAACTAAGTAATGCAATATACAAAAGATAAGCAAGTTCTCTATCGTGCTTAAATGAGATTGATTTAAATTTTTCAAATGCAGTTTTTGGGCATCAAAGCGAAATCATTTACTAAAACCGAACTGTTGCCTGCTGTTTCACTGAAATCGTATAATCGAAACTCCAGCCGCATTTCTGTTAGCCGTAAAAATAACTGAGCCCAGAAATTCTCTTTCGGGTATGCGCTATACGCCACTACTTGGCCGCAGCCTGCCGCCAAATCACCTCAGCATATTAGTGAAATTCAAATGCCCTGAAGTTTGTTGAACTGGCTGTTATGGTCTATAATATTTATGATATAAGTAATGCTCTGAATCCATGTATTGCAGAAATCCAAGAATTTACCGAAACTGATCGTTGCAATTGGTATTGTTAAAAGCATGTGGAAACGTTACTTGTGGCACAAATAATTTATCCCTGTGACCCTGGTCTGAAATTGAGTATATGATGCAATCACCTTTTACATTAACATCACCAGTATAATTATTTAAATATAATTCAGTCAAGTCTGTTACGAGTACATTGACAATACTCCGCATTGATCTCTCTCGAAGTGACAGCGTCCCAGATCTTTACCTGATTGTTTTATTCAAATAAATTTAGTGATTATCCATCACAGTCGATATAATCCATGCCGGGATTAATCAACATGAATTTGGAGTGGCATAAAACAAATTAACGGGCAGTAACCTTCAGAGCAGTAGACACTGGGTCGGGATAACGCGCAGTTGGGATTTCAATCCGTGAGTATCGTTTAGCCTCCCTCATGGCTTAGTGGTGTATGCTGCTAATTAGGGGTGCAAGTTACTGGCGATCATTTGTGCAAGCCCCAGCTTCGGACCAATGAATGTACACTAGTGAATAGCCCCGATAAGACGAAGCTATCTTTGGTGCTTTTGCGGATTCATAACCCAATCTTGCGGCTTGTAATCTAATTTCGATAGAGCAATTGAAAACAGCGTAGTTTTTTATAATCCCAACTGACATGGGGGTATGAACCTATTAGCCTGTCATACATATGCTCTTGAGCTGTAAAGAGGAAACACAAACCTAATCTAGAAAATGGTAGTTATACGAAATCTATGTGTACGAGTAAGATGGAACTTGAAACATGTAAAATGTAAGCCTACCTTTCATCTAGTATTATTAGTAAACATTTGGGTACCAATCAACAAAGCAAGATGAACCCTGATTCACACAAAGTTTCTTCTTGCAAAGTGAACACCAGATCTTAACTACACCATTTTGCATGACCTCGCTTTGTAAGAAACATCGGGATTTTGCTTGTTGTAGCCGAAGTGTTTTTCCTTGCACAAAACTACCTTCTTCCGGTGGGACTCTATGGAAAGTGAATGCCTGTGGTCAATAGCTGAGCCGTGGATCACACTGTTGCAGGCGGTGGCCTGATCTCATGTCTCTAAAAGTAATTTCCGGCACGGTTTTTAATATATATAGAGAAATAAATTGGCTTTGTTTGCAGCTTGTTGCTTTTAATCACAAATGATATAAAAATTACAAAGGCCAAGTAAAATTCATTGATGTAAAGCTGCAGGTGCCATTTGTAATGAAAACGAGACCGGTGAACGCGGGTCATCAGTAACTTATTGTTACCACCACCCATTTGTTTACTATAATACTTCACCAGCTATGCATCTGTATTTATTTCCCAGTATCATTTGTATTTGTTGGGTTTACTGCCACCTATTGGACAGCTTCGTGTGAGGTCCCAATTATACTTGACGGGCTTTCTATCTTTTGAACTAAACATATGATAATTTTTTTGAAAGAAATAGCGAGTGTCACCCCTAAAATTAATTTACATTTCTCCATTTCCTATTTAACTGCTTCATATTTTGCTGCAGTTTTCCCGCATTTCTAATCAGTAATTATACCATCGCATTTCAGCATGGGTTACAGAGTAATAGAACCGGTCCAAGACTACCGCGTGATATTAATATTCTATTAAGATATGGTCAGGCGAGAAAAGACGCTATTTATTACATTGTCTATTTTAGAAGCATTGGTGCAACAACATCGTAAAATTCCGCATTAAAAATGAAGTCAGTCTCAATTTATCAGCGAATGACAGACTTGATATCCAACTTTGAGTTGCTCTTTGGTGTGATGTTTTAAAGCCACGCGGTATTTGTCGGGTGTGTTCGTTTAAACTGAGAACTGCGAACTGGTGCGAAGCAGCGAGTAGAGGTTGCTCTGTGTAGCTGCATTATTCGTTGTTTTCGTACATGAACTTTTTATTTATCGTTTCGCTCTCTGTACTTTGCCTCTGCAAATTGTTGGTCCAGTAGCATCTTGAATTTAGTCACCGTGTTCGCTTCTACTATATGCTGAGGCAGGTCGTTTCAGAGCTTCACCACTCTGCGTTCGAAACAGAGTTGATGGGAGACAAATCCGGGACGATAAGTTTATACCGTTGTCCTCGCGTGCAGCTTGGTGTGCGCAGATGAAGCAACGGTCTCAACATGGGGTAATCACCCAGATGTAATATCCGGTGCGTCATGGTGAGGTCAACCCTCAGCCGACGATAAGATAGGGTGTATAACCCTAGTTTCTTTTATCGGTCTTCGTATGATATACCACGTAAGTTGGGAATCAGCCTGGTGGCTACATGCTGCACCCGCTCAAGCTTTTCTACTTCGCCCCGGGTGATGGGACTGTATGCGGGAGTGCCGTACTCCAGCATTGGTCGTATTATCGAGACGAAGAGGCGAGTGGCAATCTCTTCGGACCAAGTGATTAAGCTGCGCTTGAGAGCCCAAAGCATACGAAGGCTGTTTTGGTACAGCCTATTCGTGTTGTCAATGGACTTTAGGTCGCAGCGTGTGAGTACACCGAGGTCGCACAAGAAAGGAGCGGGATGCAACGGTTGACTAGCCACTGTGTATGTTCGGCCGTGATCATACTTACGCTACCTCATGAATTGCGACTTGGCAGGGTTGATCGGAAGGTTAACCTCTGCAGACCATGTCGACAGGCGGTCGAGATCCTGCTGAAGTAAATCGCAATCATTTAGTGTGCGGATTACTCTCCACACTTTCAGGTCATCTGCGAACAAAGCTCAATGTGATTGTAGTAGCAGAGTCATATCGTTTATATGGATTAAACAATATCGGTCCCAGTACATTGCCTTGGGGTACGCCGCTGCTCGATGGATACCAGTCAGTTAGATGGTTGTCCACCTGGACTCTCCACTTCCGATCAATAAGGAAATTGCTTATCTATTTGTGCAGCGAACCACAAATCCGCGCATCTTCAGTCTGCTAAGGAGCACTGCATGGTTAACCTTGTCAAAAGCCTTACTGAAGTCAATGTGAATGACGTCAACCGATTGGCCTTTGTTCAGCGCTTGGAACCATTCGTGTCTCGACAACAGTAGGTTGGTGATGCACGAACGACCTTTCGGGAAACCATGCTGTTCGGAGGGTAACATGCTTTTTCACTCGAGATTTCAGAATGCTCTTCTTTACGATATTCTCGAGCGTTTTTGCTAAAACTGCCGTCAGGCAGATCGGCCGGTAGTTATCCACTTTGCTTGGGTTACCACCTTTCGGGATAGGCTTTACGACTGAGCATTTCCAGTCGTCCGGTAGTAGACCAGTGGATAGTTACCTATTAAACCGTTCAGTTACAGAAGGTGCAATAATAGTCGATAAAGACTTGAAGATTAGTGGGTGTATACCGTCTGGCCCAGCAGGTTTCGTCCCGTCAAGATTTGCTAGAATCTTGCGTACATCCTCAATATTGCAGTCCAGGCTGTTAAGTTCGGCTGGAGCGGTGCTCGTCGAACTCATTACAGACAATTGGTCACTTGCGAATACGGAGGCGAAGTGCGTTGCCAATGCTGACGCACGATCTGTACCCGAGGTTATGGGCTGTCCTTCTGAGCCTTCTAACACTGGGATATTAGCTATAGGCCTTAGGCGCCGCTTCACATATGCGAAGATTTTCTTGTGAGCAGTTTTTGCGGCAGTTGCAAGCTCCTATCCAAAGCTTCTGCGTTTGCTTGTTTTCGCGTTGTTGCAGCGATTTCGTTGTACCTTATACGCATTGTAGTCCTCATCAGAGCCAAATAACACGAATTTGTTCCAGAGTCTACGTCGCCGTCGGGCCATTTTGTTGTACTATTTGTCAAACCAATGTGGTTTGACTGGCCCAACTTTCCGAACTTTGAAGGGCACAAATCGGGTGCACAACGATTTCACTCCCTCTTTAATGATAGTCCAACAGGTTTCAATAGATAAATCCTGTGGTAAAGACAAATCTATCTGTCTCGCTGCTCGAATGAGGCCATTAAAGTCCGCCTTCCAATAGTTGAAGGCTGACTCTAGTGGGAGAGGATACGGTAGCGGTAGTTCTAAACTGTCTATGATCACTGAGTGGTCACTCGCTCCCAGAGGCTCTAAGACTTGAATGTTATGTACACGCTGCTCACAGCTAGTCAACAGCAGGTCTAAGCATGATGGAGTCGCGCGCGCAGTAATGCGTGTCGGTTGGTTGATGTGCTGTGTGGCCGCGATTGCAAATATCAACTCCGTAAACTTCCTCTCGACTTCACAGTGGCCGGGGAGAAGTTCAGCTTCAGGCCACTGTATTCGGGGCTAGTTGAAATCGCCCATGAGTAGGAACATCGGACGACTCATGTGGTTGCGGACATGCGGCAACCAGTCTAACTGCTGCTCAGTGGGCTGCGATATATCACGCCCTGGTGCAACTCGCAGCGTCTGAGGTGTATCGAACACCATAACTGCTCACATAGACCATCAGCGCTTTGATAGGCGCTCACTAGTCTCCCACACAAGGAAGACTTTATGTAAAGTAGAAGGCCACCGCGATCATTTGATGGTCTATCGCAGCGGAGGCATGAGTAGCCGGTGATTTCCACTTCTTGGGCGTTTACCTCGGAGTTTGTATCCATGTCTCAGCAAGGCCTAAAACTTCCGGTCGCTGAGATCATACGAATTCGTAAAGCACATCGCGCTTGTTCATCAAACTGCATACATTAGTAAAGGCTACGCGCAGACCGCGGTAGGACCCGCTGGGCGCGACTGAAGTATTAACAACCTGCTGACCCGGATTCGTGGAAGAACCCGGGCAACTACAGGAAAATTTACAATATGGAGATTTGTTTCTCCATCCTCCGTGCGCCGCTTTAATTCAATCATGGTAGACTTGAGTTTCTCTCTGTCTGCCGGTTCTAAGTCAGCGCGCACGTGGATCTTCATACCCTTCAGCCTATTAAGGCGAGACAATAGTAACTTGGTACTTGCTTCTTCGACAAATGTCACCCTCATGGGACGACTTTTGCCCTCCATTATCTTTCCTAAACGGGCAAGCTGCTGAACTTTGAGCCCGTCCTCATTTACATCGAGTAGTTTGTCAATCAATGATTGCAAATATTCGACGTCATGTGCATAACGCACCTGAGGATTAGAATCACCTGACTCAGGTGCGTAAAAGACCATGAGGCTACGGCGCCTCAGGTCATTAGATATTGGTATTTGTTTCCTCCATGTTTGTACTCTCCAATCGTTATTCTCAATTTGCTTATTGTAAATTGGAACTTGACTGCCAGCTGAACATATAGTTGGTCTTGCAGGAGAGTCTGATGGAACTTTAGTACCTTGTTTCCGCGATTGATGCGATGAGGTACTAGGCGTTGGCTGCTTCCCTGACTGTGGTGAAGCACAAGGCAAGCTGGGCATTCTAGAGCACTTCGTTGTGCTGATCCGCTTGTTAGACGTGTCCGTTTTATTCTGCACAAGATTAGCTTGGCATTGCTTACAAACGTCTTCAAATATTCGCTTTTAATGCCCTGAATTATACGACATTGGTCTACAGTCAGACCAACTAAATAGTCACGTTGGCAGATAGGTGGAGAAACCTGAGCAGCAATATTTTCTGATAGGCCTGACTTTTTATGCTCATTGACGTATAAATATCTGGGTGTTACACATTACCCAACTGTAACCAATTTATTAAGTTGAGAGCGATGTTCGTTAAAAGAAGCAGTATGATTATTTTTGAAAAATATTCAATAAATTAACAGCGCTATTCTGTGACAAACATACGACAGGAGAAAGCAACAACAAATATATTACTTGCAAGCTCTGTGTACACGCCGCTTGTTTCGATTATGATAGCTGCTGTAAATGGTATAACGATTTAGAGCAAATTATTATCAGTCATTACCTGCCTTCGGTCGCTTTGCGATAGTGGGCAATGAACAGCAAATGAAAACTGTCTTCCACTTAGGTGATGTCGCAATTATTGTTAACACTAGACGAAAATTGTTTATCCTCAAATTCAGGCACGACAAAATTGGGGACAGAATTGCCAGTATTAGCTAAAAGCTTTAGTAAGTGCGTTTACCAAGCCGGATGAGCTTGTCTTGATGGCGATAATAGTGGTGCACCACGTCAGAGATTACTCTAAATGTGCTTGCGACAGAACAAATAATACTTATGATGGGCACATATTGACAACAACCATAAGCAAATTAAGAGCAGCAAGGTGTGGGAAGCAACTAAACCACAACATGAGCAAGGTAGTCAGCAAATCCCTTGAAAAGTGCAAAAGATGTTGCTGGGTATTGGATAAATGCACTGGTCGAATATAGATTATGGGGAGAGGAAAAAGCAAAATCAAAAATTATGGCCGTTTTGCCTTTTTGTATATAAAGCACCAGTATTCATAATACAAAACAACTGTGCAAACAGGGTTTAAGATGGAATCCGTATTAAAGAGAAAATTTTGCATTTGGTGAGTCATGTGTAACTTTTTCTTCGAAGTTTTCAAGCTTAGTGGTAATCAAAATTTGAAACGCTATATCTCGTCTCCTAAAGGGCACAGGGTTTTCATTTTCGTTGTAACTTGGTCTATAGTTGTTCTGTAAACCGAGTTTTCATAGTGCACCCAATAATGACAAATGTTTCATTGTGCCGTTTAAGATGGGCGTGTTTGTTCAGAAAACAGCTCACTCGTCTCATTATAACATACCAGTCGCTAAGTCGCGGCGTCGGTCATTGTCTTGTTTTCCAGACAAAGCCGTTCCACGATTGTGACAAAAGCTTCTCTAATCATATATAAAACATATGTAAACCTAGGTGATATACAAAGGAAACGTATATTTCATGGTAATCCATGCAATAAAAGTAGGAATAAGTAGCTGGACGTGATGCATTTTTTGAGTTTGATGAGAAATATTTAACCATCTACGTCTGCTTCCAAAAACAAACTGGGACATCAAACCTAACGGGCTGCGATTAATAAAACTGAGGAGCTCACAAGGTTTCTTTTCTTTCGATGTTAAGTTTCTAAATAATATGTAAACACTTTTATTACGTTGCACTTTAAGACCATCTCTTCGGGTGAGCAAGTGTTATGAAACAGAAGAGGGAAAATCACTGGCATCAAACTTATATTTCAATTGTCGATGCCTCCATGATTTTTAAGTTATATTCTCTGAAAAATGTTGGATTACCTACAATTGCAACATGTTATGCAGCAGCTCACGTTGCTATAAAATAAAAGTTGTGAATGGCAAGAAACTTGTTGGCAATATGAGCATGCCAAATAATACACACAGAATCACTTGGCTTATTCATAAAAATTCGTCGGTATACAAGGCGACTTGCATATACAAATATGCAGACACTTGCATCGGAGATGAAGGAAAATAAATGGAAGCCATTCCAGTCTCCTGTTAAGGCACACGGCAGAGAAAGTAGTTACATAGCAAAAATGGGATAGTCAATATTCCACATATGGATGGAAAAAATCAAAAGTGCAAGACAACGTAATTCTGATTAAGTATAGTAAAATTATGCAAAGCACAAGAAGATGACAACTGAGGCCGATTTCTAGGCATAGGATCTTTGTTATATCCAGAATTGTGCTGTGAATAACAATGGATCCCCAGGTAGCATGAAGATAGGTAGAGTACTAGAAAGGTTCACGCGAAGTGCAAAGTTGGATGATCTGCGATACGTTTCCTTTCTTTGAGATGGAGACAGTAAATCATTCACCCCTTGGCACATAAAAATTTATGTAAATAATCTACGTACTAAATATTGAAGACAGACCCACAATTGAAATATGTTAGAAGATTAAAGGAACGATTTTCAAAATTTCCTTTCCGACCCGTGTTTTTAATTTGTAAGAGTAAGTTTAAAACTATGGAGACAAATTAAATTAAATTTTGAGGACACGCATTTCATTAGCATCCGCTTAAAACTAGCAAAATTCAATGGGCCAAAACTTGTGTTCAACATTTAACTTTATTTTATAATATATGCTACTTTTGCACATCAGTATAAGGAAAGATAGCAAAGAGACTGTAGTCTAGTTAAAGTTGCAGTCTGACCATATATGAGCGGATATGCAACATTTTGCTGCAGATATAAAACAGAACGTTAACGGGAATGACAACAAGGCTTCAATAAATCTACTCATCAATGAATGGGTATTATGGACAAGTAGTAATAGACATGAACAGACTAAGCTTTATTTGTCAAGCACGGAAAGAAGACGAAGACTGGTAAATGTATGCATCTAGCGGTCTTGACTTCTTTCCAGCTTTGTACGATACCTAGTACAGAAATATCTTAAGCTGGTTAGCGGAACAACCACCCTTTGCTTTCAGCTCGGAGGTTCGGATTTGTACCTCATCATTAAACATTTGGGAAGCAGTTTTCCAGATCGTGTTTTGTATTCAACTAGCAAGCGTTCTTCATACAATTAGCCACAGATGTTTGTTAAACAGTGCCGCGAAGTGGCGAAAAGGACAGACCAAAAACAAAAATCCCTTCCTTTGCTTATCCGGAAAATCATATCCACTGAACGTGCTCCCTACTACAGTGCATTGACAAAATATATCCCGTGCCAAGTATA
>OX104070.1:29047047-29137523 GCA_944474145.2 Dicrocoelium dendriticum
GTCATTATTCACTGGGCTCACTTTGATGTCCATAGCTTGCACAAAAATATCCGTGAACGGCGCAGTCTTCTCAACAACAAAACAAACTTTGTTGTGCTGTGCGGCATCAGGACAAGAAATAATTTCTTCCTTCTAGGGTGTTCCACGTGGTAGAATAAACTACGAGTAAGCTTTCGGCAGACCAAACTGCTTAAGACGTTTACAAGCGAAATACAGAGGTGACTTACACTGAGAACTATAACAAGCATGCTGAGCGCACCTAGATGGGTTAATGTAAGTTTAAAATCAGCGCAGGTAGCATATAGCAAACTTGCAGAAGTCAGAACCACCGTTAAATTTAATTTTATTACCTTAATCAGCCATGCATTGTTTTCATCCTCTATGTACATATGCGATTTTAAGATGGAAATCAAACGAGCTCTTATTTCTACGGTTTGAATCATTTCCATTTTATGTATATATTTGATGCAAACTTAGCGGCGCTGATCTGCACATGAAAGCCCAAATGGGACACAAACTGAAATCGTCTTTGCTTCTGAGTTCAGCTTTTTCGCTTAATCCCTCATATCCATCTCACGGCTCGCTTGTTTACATGGGAGAAAAAAGAGGAAACAAACCGCGCTTTTATCTAAAATCTTCTAAATTCTACTGCGTTGAACATTAACACTGCTCTATATAAAGAAGAATGTTGATATAGGGAGCATAATTTTAAAAAATAACTACATATTTATGATTTCTAATCATTGTGTATCATAAGAATTAGCACATAATTAGACATCAGTTTACAGTTTTCTCTATGCTCTTTCATTTTCCATATGCTCCAAAACATGTGTTCTAAGGTTTTATTTTGTTCATATAAATTATTTAAGCGTGATATTTGTATAGTGAAACCACATTTCCCATTGCACAGTTAATACCAGACAGTGTCTCAATTGGTCACAAAAATTCTAAGTGGGTCAACCAAAAATCGTATTCCACTTCTCTAAGATTTACATAATTTCCCTGTTGATCTATCAATATACCGACTATGCATGACCTTCAATTGTTCCATTGTTTTGGTCCTTTTTTCCTCATGCATGCGACCCTATACCGCTTGTCGGTAACCATAGAATTTTGTTTATTTATTTATTTAACATATGGGTCAGCTGGCGTCATGTACAAAATACAAAACCGTCTGTTACTTGTAATCGTTAGAGAAATTGCAGCGGTCATTTATCAAACGACTCTTGAGCTATTCATATATATTATCTAATATGGACCGATGCATTGCCTTAAACTATTATGGCTGCGCCAGTTTAAACATAACATATAGTCCTTTGTGACACTGTAACCAAAAATAAACATTCACAAATCCGGTAATGAAACTAAACAAGCCGGTAGTCTATGGTACCAGCATGAAGAATAAGAAATGTGCAGTCGGGCAAGTTTATCCCTAACCGATACGCCGCATGTGGATTAGGAGTACAGGTGAAATACTCGGCAATCGTCCAAAGGTACATTTCGTACCACATTGCAATCATTTCTTAAAGCTGAAAAACATAATAGTATTTTGAAATCAAGTATGACAACTGGATGATCATATGAAAATGGAGTGAGATGGATGTGATTTATATTTCCGTTTTCTTAATTTCCAAATATTTCGACATTTGATTCCCCGAGGTTAATCAGAGGCATCACTTTACTTTTTAAACTACGTGGGTTGTCTGCTCGCCAACTGGAAACTTATGCTTACCGCTTCCACTGCTTTTCTTTGAATTTCTTCTGCAATACTATTTGATTTCGTTTCACACATGTCAGTTATAACTAACGGTTTTCCTATATTCATAATGATTAGACAGTGCAGTTTGTCTATGTACCTCAAATTCGAGAAGTACACACTTTTTTTCACCATTAACGTCCAGAAATTTGTATAAAACAGAATGCGTAACCCATAAAGTGAATAATCTTAAAAGAGGAATGCAAATGCATTTTGTTTTTGACAAATGCTTAGAGCAGAGACAAAGGTTGCCCAAAATGTAAGTTTACAAACTCGCTACTGATATTTTGCCATGGGCCCGGAATTTAATGTTGCCCTTCGATCAGGTCTTCATACATAAATCAACTATAGACTTTGGTAGGAGTATTGACCATCCTCGAATGTGTTAGGAATCTTTTTCATTTTATATTTCTTTGTGTTAGCTAACCTTGTGTTTTTACGTTAATGATGATAGCCCAAGATTAAGAATGCTACCTCGCATCTGCCTTTTGTATTTATACCATAGTTCATTAGATATCGGATCCGTCAGGTTTCAGTTACTCAGCTTAGAATCAGGATGCAGCCAATAACAGCAAACTCACATACTAGTATGGAAAAAGTTGACTCAACCACTTTAGGTTTGCACGCTCTCGAACAATGGGAAACGCATCAAGTGCCTTCATTTTGTAGCATAAAACAAACACGAAGTTTATTTATCGTTTTGCCGATGTCAGACGGCTTTTTAATGAATCACCGCCTTTCAGATGTACGGAAAGCTGTTTTATATAATATTTTATTTAAAAAGGGCTTCACAGAATGTTGGTTCTGAAAAGCGAAATAAAGTAAGATACCGTCATATAAAGAGGCAATCTTCACATACTCGCAGCTTGGGAATAATTTAACCGCTTCAGGTGTTAGTAATCATGTATTCTGTTTAGCTAATAAGTGCAAGCGATATCTATTTCATCACACATTCTGCAGTATCGCATCTTCGCCTGCACCCGAAAAATTTACGAAGTGGTTAAAAATATGATCAGCTATAAGTACATTATTAATTTTACTAGTATTTGCTATATTTTCCTAATTACGTTTATACTAACATAAACTAAACATACTAACATAAACTTGATAAACTGACTTATTTCCTTTGACAATTAAATAACGCGAAAAAGAAAACATCATTCCAAGTAGACTTTAAAATAAACAAGGTACTCGTTATTATATGCACCTGTTTTAGTTGTGTGAGATGATATATGAATCAGATTCACTAGGGTTTTCTTGCTACTTAAATAGCCAATTATTTAAGTCATGTTTAAAAATGATTGTGCGTAAAGTGATGAACAAAACTAATGGATATCTTCATTCCAATAACAACTGGATCTGGCACTGATAACACTTCGATTATAAATTATACTTACCGCTGATAACATTGTTTGACATCATTTTCATAACAGGAGTGCAATAGGGCGTTTGCCATCAGTACCAAGTAACCATATGCAAACTAAATGTTTCGGTAAGATTATGTTACTATAACGTATTTGTTTAATTTCATTCTTGCATTTCAGCTAAGCACTATGTTCCGTGCATCTAATGCTAGCCTATGGTTAGTGTTTTGGCTCAGTTTAACCGTTTAACAAAAGTGATCTTGGTTATGGTATCCATCTGATACTCAAAGTCGAATATGATCTGTGTTTTCTTGATTGGAATTTTGAACCTAGCTGAAAGACGCTGCTGTTTTAATGACGAAAGTCGTAATTTTTGTCTGCAGTCAGTTTACTACAAAGTTGCAATACGGACCCATTTATTCCCTAATAACATCTGCCTATTACGCATATTTCGGAATGAAATTAGCTGGGCAAGATAAGAAGTGGACGCAATACTCTCTTTTGTGTTGTGTAGGCTTCGTCTGACTCAGTGGCTCAAGGTCTAACACAATCTGTCCTTTGCCATCCCCATGGTTTGGAGGAAGCTCCAGTTTCACACGACAAACTGTATCTATACCTAACTAGTGCCTGTGCGTTCCCCAAAACAAAACATAAAATATTATTACCACGATCTTCTATCAGCCATTTGATCTGTTCTATCTGATTACACCATACCCGTTCCAGTGCCTAGATTGAAATTTCACTGTGGATAAGTAGTGATTCGGCCTCGTCAACTTCGCCTGCTTCTGGCTTCTGAAAACTTTGAAGCTGATGTTGTTAACACATAAATTACTGAACAAGAAAGCTGAATAAATTGGTACGTGACATGGGCCTGCCTATAGACACGGACAAATTACTGGCAACTCGGCTGCCGTGAAACGTACGTGCTGTAAATCTGTTAATTTATACAGAAAACCATGTGTTGAATTATACATTTTATAATACATGAGAAATTTTGTTGCTGTTCCGACGTTGAAGGACTGATGAAGGTGCTTGGTGTGAGGCATATCACCGATGAATAACATTTTTCATGGAAGCGTCCAAGAAAAGTTTTAAGAATTTACTGCTCCACTATGGAAATATCAACCCATCCGTGATTCAGTTACATGCCACCAATATACAGAAGACTTGAAAAGGTAAGCAAGATGTATTCCCAGTACTGAATTATGATGAATATTGTTGGAACTTATAGGCTGACAATATTAATTGGACTTCTGAATTGCACGCAAGGTGACTTCGTATAATACGGCAGTTATTATTGCTTATGTGACAGTAAAACCACTTAAGAGTATTGCATGACAGGAGAGTGACTATTAAGGAAGATGTCTGCTGCAATGAAAATAAATTTAACAAATCCCTTTTGTGCGACTTGACCTTATCTAGCAACGACATCCACGCACTGTTTGGTTTAATTAAAAGTTACCTCCAGGTCTCCAGTCAGTTTGTTTTGCTTTTCAGTATATGAAACGGATCCTTCTGAAGATCATTAATACAAAAGCAAGGGCACTCATTTTCCTGATTTTAACCGGATAATTGCAGACATCGCTTTCCATTGCCAGTTGAGTTCAACTAATTTAGAAGCGTAGCGATCAACCTTGACAGTGTGTACGTGAGTTTTGGGCAGCACAGATGCAGATAAATGCAAGGCGAAGTAAAAACACATTTTGGATTATCGGGCTGTTTGTTCTTGTATGTCATTCAAGATTCGCTTTCCAAAAAGTCTCCTTGAATATTACCTTACGTCTTTGGAGCAGATTTTTATAAAGTTGCTGAGCGCTTTCAGCGACATATTATTGATAGGGTAGTGCATTAGAAGCAAGTACACGCCATTTATGTTGAGAGAATTTTGCCGGATTTTGCAGCTTGATGGCGCTAGAATTAACAAGCGATCATCTCAGCGGTAATGGTTTCCAGTGCCTAATGACAGTCAATAGTTAGCGGCGACTGGTGCAGGGATGTTTTTCATGTATTTGTCATATACATGCATATGGTACACGTTGCGAATCAGTAAATATACATCTATTTCGAACTAGCTAGACTGGACATTACTGGAAATTATCGTTTGCTTATAACAATGTGAATTACTTTCTAGGTAAAAACATAAACATTACTAGGATATGTGGAGTGTATACCATCAGTTATATGCATGCGTATTTCAGTAATAAAAGGTATTTCTGTATAGTCTTGTTATTGATAACTGATTTGAATCAAACTCGATGGTGGTTTGTTGGCTGATATACGACCTGGTGTTCTGCTAATGCCCAGCATTCAACCTTGTGCATTGAAGTTAAATAATAGTACCATATTCTCAACAGTTATTTCCTGATTTTTCAAGAGATTGCGCTTATATTTCACCATTTCTACCGATAAATAATGCAATACACAAAAGGTAAATAACTCCGCAATCAAGCTTAAATAAGATCGATCTGAATTCTGCGATTAAGTTATTGGGCCTCAAAGCGAAATCATTTACTAAAACCGATTTGCTGTCTGCTGTTACACGGACATCGTATTTGTTAGCGGATACAACAGTTGAGCCCAGAAATTCTGTTTGGGCATGTGCGATACATCACTAATCGGCCGCAGCCTGCCGCCAAATCACATCAGCATATTAGTGAAATTCAAATGTCCTGAAGATTTTGTTGATCTGGCTGTTCAGGCCTTTCATGTTTGTGATATAAGTTATGCTCTGAATCCATGTATTGCAGGAATCCAAGAATTTACCGAAACTGATTGTTGTTGTTAGTTTTGTTAAAATCATGTGGTACCGTTTAATTGTGGCAGAAATAATCTATCGCCGTGAACCTGGTCTGAATTTACAATGCTATCACTTTTCATATTAACATTACCAGTATAATTATTTGAATATAAATCAGTCAAATCTGTTATGATTACATATACAATATTCTGCATTGGCTTATCGCGAAGTGACAGCGTCCCACATCCTTATCTGATTGCTTTGTTCACATAAATTTAGTGAAGAACAATCACCGTCGATATAATCCATGTAGGCATAAACAACATGACTTTGGAGTAGCATAAAACAAACTAACGGGCAGCAACTTGCATGGCAGTAGACGATATGTCGAACTGACTCGCGTTTGAGATTTCAATCCGTGATTATCGCTTATCCTCCCCCATGGCTTAATGGTACATGCTGTTAACTGTTGGTGCAAGTTACTAACAGTCATTTGTGTAATCCCCAGCGTGCGACCAAGGGAATGTGTACTAGTGAATAGGCCAGATAAAACGAACTATCGTTGGTGCTTTTCTGGATTCATAACTTAATCTTGCGGCTTGTAATCTAATTTCGAGGAAGCAATTGAAAACAACGTAGACTTTATTTACTCCTACCTTTCATGACACTGGAAGCTAATAGCTTGTCATACAAATGCTCCTGAGCAGAAAAGAGAAAATACAAACATGACCTAGGAAATGAGAGTTACATGTAATATATGGATAACAGTAAGATGGAACTTGGAAAATGTAGAATCTGTATTTACCATTCATCTAATGTTAATAATTCATAATTCGGCGTCAATCAACACACCAAGATGAACCCTGTTTCACACAGAAGTTCTTCTTTCAAAGTAAACACCAGATCTTGCACCACACCATTTTGCATTAACTCTCTTTGTAAGACACACCGGGATTTTGCTTGTTGAAACTGGCGTGTTTTTCCATGCACAAAACGACGATCTACCGAGGGGAATCTACGGAAACTAATTGCCTGGGGTCAACAGTTGAGCCATGGATCATGCTGCTGTATGCGGTGGGCTGAATACATGTCTCCACAAAAAATTTCAGGCACAGTTTTTGGATATATCTGGAGAAATAAGGTAGCTATTTTATGCACTGAAGTTATAAAAATTACAACCTGTCAAATAAAACTGATTAATGAAAAGATGCCGAGGCCATTTGTAATAAAGACTAACCGGTGAACGTGGGTCACCAGATCATTTTTGTTACAACCACCCATTTGTTTAATATAATACTTCATCAGCTATGCATCTGTATTTATTGCACAGCATCATTTGCAGGCATTTTGTTCATTGCCACATTTTGGACTGGAATGTGTGAGGTCCGATTTAAATGTGACGGCCTTTCTATCTTATCAAATTAAACTTATAAGATTTTCTTAAAATAAATAGCGAGTGTTACCTCTAAACTAATTTTTACATTTCTCAATTTCCTAGTTAACTGCTTCCTGTTTTGCTGCAGTTTTCCCGCAATTCCAATCAGTAAATTGACAGTGCATTTCAGCATGCGTTACAGAGTATTAGAACCGGTCCATACAAATGCATGATATTATTATTCCATTAGCATATGGTCAGGAGAGAAAAGACGGTATTTCTTACTATGCCGAAGTTTTATAGGCATTGGTGTAACAACATCATAAGGTTCTCGATTAAAATTACAGCCAGTCTCAATTTCACAGCGAATGATAGACTTGATATCCCACTCTATGCGTTCATCATTTTCGTGCTTGTTGATGGCCGAGCGGTATTTTGTCGGGCGTATTCTTTCAAGCAAACCGAAATATTGCGTCGGCCGATAGTTGGAAAAACTTGAGCAGCAATATTTTCTTATAGAAGCCAGATTTTATTTTTCGCTAATTGACTTATCAATGTATGTGTCTTTCTCGTCAATTATTTTGCACAGTGTATTAAGCTGAAATTTATGTTGGTTAAAGGAAGCAATATCATTATTTTTGCAATATTATTCATGTAATCTACAGCTTTATTCTTTGGCAAGTATATGACAGGGAAAGTCAACATCAAATATATTACTTGCGACCTCCGAGTACATGCCGCTTGTTTGATTGTGATGACTGTTGTAATTGGTGCAACGATTTAGCGCAAATTATTATCAGTCATTGCTAGCCTTCGGTCGCATTCCGATAGTTAGAAGTTTCCGAATTCCCATTGCCATCATCCAGCTACACGACTTGCTTAGTAGTTGTCTGTAGTGTTCAGATTGCATATTTCTGTAATAGGAGAGCGTGATATTGAAACTCCTCTCTAGAAGCGGTCCTGATTATAGAATATGTGCTTAGTTCAAAGTAAGCTGCTTCTCCAATTCATGCAGTACTTAGCAAGGTAGTGTTGTAGTAATCGCAACAAAGGTTAAGCCGATTCCTTAGCCCATATAGCAAACGCCCTCAGATGATTATCACTGATTCTGTGAGAGCTGCATTGACGCAGTTATCACAGTTTTCTCTTAAAGCATTTTGCCTTGAAATAAAGGTTTGTGATGGCGAAAGTCTGCAAATGTACAAGATGCGATGAAATGTATTAAAAATTTGGCGCGTACCGCAGCTTATTTAAATTCGCCGCATCTTTGGTTGTTCATGTTGGGCAAGCCGCAGTTAGAACAGGAGAAAACACCTTACTCACTTTTTAAATGCCGTGCGCATACTTGTACAGGTCCTTATGAATGAAAAGCAATCATGTTGTTAATGTCTGATATTAAGCGGTTTTGTCTTCAGGTATGTCGATTTGCTACCCGTTGCATATAATAGTTACGTTGGACAAATGTTTCTTCCAAGTGTTCAGGCTGTGGTCGTTCTCGTCAACAGGCTATGCTGCATTTTTAGCATGTAGGTATTTTTATGTAATACTTCATACAAACGAGAAAACCTCCCTCTAACGGACATACTCATTTTTCGGTGCATCGGAAATCAGAGTCCGGAACTTGTTGATATAACCTTCTTAGCCGAATCCGATGTATCTACGGTCAGGTACATTCAGACAGTCGTTTCAGCTAGCCTAAATAAAGAGTTATGTTGAGTTATGATCCGCATCGCGTAAGTCTTCTCTTTGCTTTACAGTGTTTATTTAAAACGTATGGTTGAATAAGAGGTGCGCCTATAAGGTTATTGGTATTTGACATTACAATCAGAATATCTTATTTAGTGAAAATCCGGTCTATTAGATGACCTGTTTCTCACTAAAATTAACGAGTATTGATGGGAATATAAGGCGGTAAAAACGTGATTTGTACTGTTTTCTAAGAAAGGTTTTGTATCCCAGCACATTTATAATCGAAGCGCCGAGTAAAAAAATGAGGCTGCGCCAATTGCTTTGAAAATGCCTCAATTCGAATACAAATATTACTGTCCATTTCAAGCGCGGTTTTCTGGTCAACAGAGCAAACTCCTTCCTTGATATTTTTGAAGCTCATTTCAGAAGGTAATTGGTTTAGAACTTGATCATTTGGAGCTTTTTGTGGCCCAACTGAATCACAGGTTGGATTTTTCATAGATGACGAAAAGTTGCTGTGGTAATTCATTTTTTTAAGTGCAGTTCCATAGATATCGTGTGGATTGCTATATATCAGGTAGGTGTTAAATTATATGCTCATTGTCAAGACATCAAAATAAATTTTGGTATTTTGGTGCCACTACCTTAATTATACAATACACAGGTAGTCCTGAATTATATAGAAGTGTACGGTCAAATTCACCGCTATAGCATATAAAACCTTGTCACCATTTACCAGTATCTCATGGATGCCATAAACGAGATTATTATTCCGCTACAGCAGGGGGTGGTGATCGTTTGAATTAGTTTAGACCAATAGGTGTTCGCAGCATGAACCATCACACCATCTTCATTCCGGAGGCTCTTTGTTAACAAAACATAAAATCCTCTCCAGCACTGGATCTATGGGTTTCTCGTACTTGACTCACCCTAGTGCATCGTGTTTGCATGTATAGTTACCAGTATCAATTCACACAATGAAGTTCGCTCGCTGGCCTGATTGCAAATGTGGTTCCACTTGTTACTTACACGTTAATGTAATCCTAATAATATTTTCTCGGACACAGAAAGATTGGTGCATATATCTGTTATGGAAACGCAGATGCACTTGGGTCTCGGTGATGCAACGTGTGGTTGTAACTGGTTTTGTCGAAGTCTGAGAATTTGCCTGGAATCTCAGCACACGTCATGGCTTAATTATGAGTCATTTAGAGTCGTATTTTAAAAGCACCTATTATGAACTTTTGCAGAAATATTTTTGCCGTTAGAGTGGTTAGGTAAATCATGGTCAATCGGAATTGTAGTCTTTACCGTGATTGCATCAGACAAAAAGTGCACAACAGAGGGACAGTTTTGGAACTGGCATACTTCGACATTTAGTGATATAAAGTTAGTCTGAGGATTCCACGATTTCCGTTTATGTTATATCATAGGAACTCCTGGCCATTTTGTTGTCTTAAAAGTGGTGATGGGTATAGTGCCGGCCCTGATAATATCGCTTTTAGCGATGTTATTTTTGCATTCAAGCGAAACCTATACTTATCAAATAAAAGGTCGTAATTTTGTGGTAATTCTAAGGGAATATCTACTAATGGAACATAGTTAAATTGAGCTCGGTACATTATTAAACAAATGTACTAGATTTTGAGACTCTTGTGCACATCTTGGATGATAACGGCTTTTGCGTGGCGAAAATGACATTCATATATTTACCGAATATGTATAATTTTCAGCTTCTCTGTCTAGGTTCCACAGCTGCTTTGGGCATTGCAATCAAGTATCGCTGACGGGTAAGCGCCGTGATGGTGAATTGCCATTGAAGAATTGCAGTCGGCGGTTTGTAGTGTTAAGTACAAAAGCCTGGCTGGTTAGATACGGTGCATAGCCTCTGTCCACCATGCTATCCTAGCTAGGGCAGTTGATGTATACAGTTGTTTTCGTGCCGGTGTGTTGGATTGTTCACGCTGATTAAAAACAGTGTTGGGGGGAGTTAAGTTTCGCCTAAAGAATATTGGTAAAAATGGAAAGCTATTATTGTTTAGCTGGCACACCCGGTGATAAAAGACAAATGGTGAGATTGGTAGGAAAGCCGAGAGATTGCTCTAGCAAATGATTACACATTCCTTGGTAGATGTTCGGAATAGGGTAAAAGTAAAATTGGTCCAATTTGGTAGATTTGAGCAGAAATAAGTTATGCGCAAATATTTCATGCTGGTGAGCTTTTAGTCAACAGTGGTCGTCAATCCAAAAAGAAAGGTGTCAATGCAACGTCATGCCAGGATATTTAAACTTCGCGTGTATGTTAAGGTTTAATAATCTAGTTTGACTTTGAAAACAACCACTAATTTACTTACCATCACAACATATCATTTAAATCCAGTTTCTAAAAGTTGTAATGAAATAAATATCGCCTACCTAAGAAGTAAATTAATTAACTTATCGCTATTATTTAAGAGTTTTACTTGCGTAAGAAACGAACGCCTGTTACGGCACGGATTTACATTTCTTCGCAAACCGGCAAAAATTTGTAAAACACAGTGTTGCAAAGAGATCTCTTTTCGGCAGTTCACATCAGGCAAATACAACTACAGGACTGAAAAATGCTGAAAATGCTTGAATTACCGGGCCACCAAAATTTGTAGTCCCGAAACTCTCGAGGATGAGAAGGACCGAATTGTGAAAACACTTCTTGCGAATGGATACCCAGAGCCTTTCATCAAAAATCACGCCATGACCCGTGAGCATGATAAGCCCGTAGCAACGGTTCTGAAGAAGGATGTGTTTCTCACTGTTCCTTTTAAGGTAGATATCGCCTTCGATCTCCTGAACAGAAGACTTTCTAATGCCGTAGCAAGAACCTACCCGGCCGCCTAACCGCACGTAGTTGCACAGACCGCTCCCTTCATAGCTCAACGTCTTAAAGACAGACTGCCAGTGTCGTCCGAATCTTACATTGTTTACCAGTTTACTTGCACTTGTGGTGCAAAGTACCTCGGGCATACGACCAGGCGTCTCTCGGTACGGATGGCTGAACATTGTCCAGGGTAATTGCGGAGAGGCATGCACAGAAGTATCAACAGCTCGATTATGGAACATCTGATTCTTAGTGGGCATCAGATTTTGACAAAAGATGCTTTCAAAGCCTATTACGCCGTACCGAGGCGATACCCAAAAGGGCTAAGGAAACGCCTCCTGCAGACAGCCGAAGCCATCGCGATCCGGCTAACACAACCAGAGCTATGCAAGCATAGGGTGCTTGTGCAACCCTTGACTTTGCCATGGCCCTGATGATAAGGTTCCCGGGAGTATCTCGCTTAACCGGGTGCTATTTATTTGCGTAATTAACTAATTTTATTTGGTTAGTAATTTTGCCTTTTCTGTTTACACAAGTTATTTAGCTGTCAGTTAGCCCGATCACGATGTCACGATTAATCCATTCGAGCATCAAATGAACATGCAAATCGCCCCATCCGTCCTCATTGTTGCTTACACCAGTTTACTAATGCATTTTTCAGTCCTGTAGTTGTATTTGCCTGATGTGAACTGCCGAAAAGAGATCTCTTTGCAACACTGTGTTTTACTCTTCCATGGGCATTATTTATGAACTAAAAAGAAATTTGTAAGTAATACGTGTGAAGACCAAACATATGATAGATGAGGATATATCAAATATTGACGTATGGAAACGCAGCCTTACAGAGAAAATCAGTCGGTATAGTTAGAAGAACGTAACTTTTAGGGAAGCAAAATTGTGAAATGCAAATTTTCTGTATGTTTACCTTCTTTAGTTACTGCATCCTGTTAATTTCATCGTCCATTCATCTGCATCCTTTGATTTTTAATGCGTTATACGGGACTATTTGCTTTTTCCATTCATTAACTGAAACTTAGAGGTACGATCAGACTTGTTAATCCATACAGGCTTTAGTATATATCTGGTCAAAAACGTGACCAGATCTATTTTGTAGGTTTTATCTGCTTTTTACCTGTAGCGATATTTTCACCGCCAGTTACCTTCGTAATTTTGAATGTTTGGTTATTAAAAAATTAAAAATAAAATAACGTTTGTATATTTACTGACAGACGGTACACGGTACTAAAGGTTAGTGCGATCACTTGTATAGTGAATAAGTGAATAAGTGAATAGCGTATAAACTTCATGGTAAAGTATATTATTATAATTCGGATCATTTTTTCATGTCCTAGACCCATACACCTATTATGTAACATTGAAGGATGTTTGTATTATCATTTTTAGGTGTGGGGCTCGGTAGTAAATAATAAAAAGGAGGGGATTCGAAGCTGCACAGACAAACGATTTGGTACTGTAGGTTATGACATGAAATTGCCAAGCTATTTGTAAGCGAATATCTGCTCATATGATTTTTATGCCAGCTTCTGTCAACTTTTCTAGTTTGTTCTGCGTCAACTATCTTCAACACATTTGATATAGTGAGCTACGTCCGAAGGGAATTTCGAAATGTGACATAGCTTGTACTCATGCATAAATGTTAGGTTAGTTTGTTCCACAGATCACTAGGAAGATATTCGATCGAGGTTTATGACTTGAAAGGTTTGTACGTATCAACTAGCCGCCATTACGCGTGAGGTAGACTCCAGCCTTCCGTAGTTCAAGTGCGGTGCTGTCTTCGTAAATTCGTTGGTTTATAATGTTGTAGAATAGAATGAGGAGGATCCAGTTGGAGTTTTCGACAGCGATCATAATAAGTCAGGTTTGAACAGAGCCACATAATTAAGTTGGTAAATGATCGTTGGACATTTTCCAGAGCCGTTCTGTCTCTCTTTCCCAATTGGTTCTGAAAGATAGTTCAATATTCTAGGGTCGGTTGTACTATTATCTTGAATGACACAAGTCGTACCTCAGGTGGGGAGAAATTTCTGGTGATATATCCTCATAACTGCCTTGCTTTCGCAACCTGATAAAGAACATATTCGGGGAAATTGAAAGAGTTGGAGTACCTAATTCCTAAGTCCTGAACTGAATCAGACGTTGGGATCACGTTGCAGGCAAGTATGATGGAGCTTTCTGGGATGCGGCATCTGTACCCAAGTAATTGGAACTTCACTTCGGAGAACTTCATTTATACAGATTCGCTAGCGATATTTATTGCGGATAGGTCTTCACAGATGTTTCTCAGACATTTTTGTGGTTGGTCTGGATAAAATGTTTACACCATTTTGACATCATTAGCAAACAGATATGGGTGTCCGTGTTTGATCGGGTCACATATGTTCTTTACTTGTATAAGGAAAATTAGTGGTCATAGCACATATCCCTGGAAGACGCCGCTGCTTAATTGTTTCGGTGTGGAATATTGACGAACGATTGTAACTACTAGAGTTTGACCGTTTTATATGAGTCGAACCACTTAAACATAGAATTTCCAATTCCATATGACTCTAGGACAGAAAACAGTGGCTTGGGAGGCACGCGGGCGAAAGCTTTTCGTATGTCCAACCGAAATATACTTATCTCCATTCATATGTCAATCGTAGTCGTGACGTGTTTGAGCAATAGTAGTTGCCAGGTAAAGCATAAGGGTTTTGAGAGAAAGCCAAGATGTGAGGGGTTGATCAGATCCATTATTGTAAGATATTAAAAAATGTTCTTCTTGACTATTTGCTCTATAGCTTTGGAAGCAGCTGAGGTGTGGTTTATTGGGAGGTAGCTTGACACGTTATTTCTCGGGTTACCCTTGTGCTTAAGAATTATAATGGATTGATTCCTTAGAGTTGGGAAGTGTGAAGATGTTCACTGACAATAGAGTGAGGTTTATTCCTGATAGTTTTATAACAGTTGAACGGGTGCATTCTGGGCCTGGGAGGTCTGATTGTTTTATGTATGCAGCGGCACCTTGCACCTCAGCGTCACAGGGATATTGCAGTATTCATAGGTCGTATTTTTTGGAAGTGAAGCGTAAAATGGCTGAGTGTTGGGAACAAAACACGAAGCAAAACTAGAGTCGATAGCCTCGCATATACAGTAGATGTCGCGCTTTATCGAACCATTGTCTACAGACAACGTTTAAAGTTCCTGAAGTGGCTTAGGGTTCATTCTTTTGAGCAGTTGCATCAATGTGCGTACTTTCTCAGGATGTCCGGGGACCCGAATTTCTTCTTTGAGTTTGGCTGTTTAGTTTAGACGTTGTAAATGTGGTAGATTCTCGTGTATTTGCAGCAACGTTGCGAAGCTCTGTTCCTGCGATATAGTGATTTGAGTTTCTTTAGCTTGGTTTTGGCTTTGTGCATAAGCTTGCGTTCACCTCTATGTTTATTTGCATTTCTCCACACAATTTATTTGCACCGCACGCCGATTAAATTCAGAAATCTACCTCAATTTTTAATTCCTCATCCACCGGTTAACCTGTCATTTTAATCCACTGCTAATATGCAAATAATGGTAGAGTTAAAATGCTTCTGGGTAAACCTTTTGCTACCACACCACAAGTATGGCGTAGTTTTCACACGCATGACAGTTAATTAATGTAACACAATAACATACAACTTTGTGATATCATAGGATTTAAATCAGAATATTAGTTTTAAATGCTTGCGGCATAACAGAGAATTTTTTCCTTTTGTTTTAAACAAAATAAATAAGTAAAGTGCACCAGATGTTTAGAGGTTTGTCAGTAAGAGCTGTATGACGTTAACAGGAGAATTTATTAAAAGCCTGCTTCAGACTAAACCACTTTAAACGAAAAAGGATATTTAAAGCAGTTAGTTCCCTTGAACAATTTTAAAAGCACGGAAAGAAGACGAAAGCTGGTAGACTCATGTATTTCGAAATACATGCAGCCACAAACCTTCGTCTTCTTTCCGTACGTTTCAAAAAACGATATTACATTATTTCCCAATTTCGGGCTACCAATATATTTGCCTCAAAATTCCCTGTGCGCATCTTCACAAGTATCAAAATCTACTCATCGGGCTGGCGAGGTCAGGTAACACACAATTTCCCGCCTGTCATGTTTTTGGAAATATATTTGTTTCCTAAAACACGCAAGACGAACGGAAGATTGCTTTTCAAAAGGTTAATCGGTCTAGACCCAAGTTTCTCCGCCCGTGCTTGCATACGGATCGATTTTGTTGTAAATATTTGATATGGGTCGTAAACAGTAAGAACATATTTATTTTGATATTCCATGCCATTTAGATCTATTCTACATGGCTGCCTATTTAGTGTGGATTTTCCTCAGTCAAGTAAAAAATTTTCCTGGCAGTAAGCAGTGAGTTGCCGGCAAATATTCAAATTGGTCATAAAGGGGTTTTCGTTGGCTTCACATAAAATGTGATGATTTGTCGATAGATTTAGAAACACAATTATTCACGAAAAGTTCCGCAACAAGTTGAAAATGTCGCCTTATCATAATTTTAGCGAGTACACTATCGAACCTAAGGCTGTTTCTTAAGCAGAAATACCGGTCCGGGGAAAACGTTTTGCTAGGCAAAGGAAATCTTAATATATTGAGTAAGTATAATAGCAAATTCACACAAAAACAAAAACATTTATATGTGGTTGGTACCAGTTATCATTGTAATCCTAACTTGTATAATCCACTACCTTGTCCAGGCGCACATACAGGGCGGAGTTGACAAATTTTCATTTGCAACTACCTGCCTTTTGTCACGCAGAGGGTTATCGTTAGATGACTCATTTATCCGGTTGATGTCCTGTACATTTCCGACTTTTGTCGTTCGCGCATGACAATTGGGCAAACTTTGCGTTTATGAAAGTCAATTGAGGGCTGAAAAGCGGCCGATTGGACTGCACTGGTCGGTACAATAGATCATACCAGAGCGTCGGTTGACGTGTTCACAAATGGTGTTTTAGCGATCAATTCCAAATGTGTGCGAGGCGCACAGCAACTTGCTAAGTAATGCAGTTCGACTACTGTAAATGCAATAGCGGAAACACTATTTTTGTCTAAGTGCCTAAGACAAGAGCTTCCAAACCAGTGCAAGTAGGTCACGCAGTGCTTGTAAAGTTTGCTGGTAACAAGTTTATATTTCACCGGCAAAACATCGCAAAATCTCAGGTGCGTCCCAGAGGTTGAGCTATTAAGGATAAGCCGGAAGAGATGTTAGCCGATATCAGCGCTGCTAATTTATTTCCGAAAGAATATAAGCTAAATGATATGCGTCTATTTGGTGAAGGATGTCCCGTTAAAATCAAGAGGGCAGAATCTGTGCCACTACATGCATCAATTCGCAGTTGCTGATTCTAAAGTTGCTGAGCAGTCCATTCCCCGTACACGCACATAATATGAGAAAATAAGCACACTCATTGCGCACGCAGTTTTCTTATCAGACATGATGTAAGTTGCAACAAAAGGGATAATAGAAAATAACTGGCCTGTCTGGCCAGTTTGCACTAACTTAAGGAAAGGTGGAACATCTGCCTGAAATACAAAATCTGATCTCCAGGGAGGATGTAAAGTTGCGTCTGCTCCACATGTACGTAGTTTAATAAAAGATCATCAAGATTTTGCTGCAAGTTTGGTGTGCTTATCTTCGAGTCAGTAGGTGCTCATATAGTTGCTTGATACTTGACATCATGGAAGAAGTCAACCTGATAAACACCAAGGGTAGGTGCATGTATAAGTCCTCACCAAGGACTTTGCACTTCAATTGTGCAAACCATACTTCAAAATGATCGACAGAAGGCGCGGATTTATCCAGCAAATACAAAAATATGAATGGACAAAATGAGGGTATTGCTGTAGACGTACCCAAAGTCACAAATCAATCCTTACGAAGCCGCTCCACACATTTGAGTGCGTACCCAGATTTCTGTTTTCAATCAAGTAGACGGTAGCAAGGTTAAAATTGCATGGCGACAGCGGGAAAGTATATCACACGGTGCAATAATAATGAAAAGCAGGAACAAGTTGTTATATCGCAATATCCCCAAACTACACGCGTATAGCGCTCTGAAAACTGACAAGTTTAGCGGGCACCACTTTTTTCAACTAGCAGTCCTAAAGGGCCAATTGTTCCACTAAATCGAAGACATTTTTTATTGTGAAATATATATTCAGTGGTCGTCATTAAATAAGGGCTTGTTTTAACCACGGGTGTGCTGTTAATATATAGTAAATACAGCTACTAGGTCAACACAATCCGGCTTATTCTTCGCAACTCTGGATTTTGCAAGTAACAGTTAGTTTACGGACGCAAGCACCTTAGAAGCAAGTTATTTGAGAATGTAACTATTATGTCTGCCCCCTAACGAACCTGAAACTTCCTTGAAACTTGCAACTATAACCGAGCAACTACTACCTGTTAAAACGTTATCAAAACCACCACGTTAATTAGTAAGTTCTTAGGTAATTCGCAACTGTGTGGCTAGTTAAAGTCATCCCGATAGCCCTATAATTATCGATGATTCCTTCTACTAGTAATGATAAAATTTACTATTTGTTTTTACACAAATTAGTGTTCCATGCTATAATTTACAAAAAATCACATTAACTAACTGCTGTGACCGAAACGCTCCGAGTGATATACCAAAATATGAACAGTCATCCATTTCGTAATGTTCTGCAATCGCGGTTGTCGGTACTATTTGCAAAATAATGCTGCCCAGTTTGTATGCTGATTTTCCTAGCCAGATTTAGCTTTTGAATATAGGGAAAACCTTACGCCGTAAACAAATCAGCCAGTTTAATGTTGTCCTATCCGTCGGTATTTTCAAATGTAATTCTCAAGGTTATAGCTTTGGTCATCATAAGGATTCGACCGATAGAAGTTTAGGCAGAACCAGCTGCGCATTTACGTTTTCCATCACCACAATTTACTTGCCACGGAAGTGTCACTGCATGAGGGGTCAAATATCCATCACACATATTTCGCTGATCATGTTTGTTAGTGTGGCTCTGTCTGTGTTATACCAGGTGAATGCACTTACGTCACACATGGTATCGGGCTTAAGGCGATGCGTTTTTCTTGCACTGCATTTTCCAAGAAAGCCTTCCTACGCTGTTCACAGCGAAGCGAAGTTTTATGGTTAGACAACTAAAGTTGCAAAGCGCTTTTTGCCTTAAAGTTCTGTGCAGTATATTTTCAAACTGTACATTCCAAAACCATTATTGCAAGCAAACTGCATGGATAGAACTTACTGGATCCTTGCTAGATTCCAACATTTAATTAACTATTATCCAGAACTTGAACCTTGGTATAAGCTAGATTTATCCAGCATTACCGGGAACAAATATACTGGCTACACAAATTGCTAACATGTGCAATAAGCATGTGCAATAAAACTGTCTTCCACTTAGGTGATGTCGTAATTCTGGTTAACACTAGACGAAATATATTTATCTTCAAATTCAGGCACCACCAAATTGAGGACAGAATTGCCAGTATTAACTAAAAGCTTTAGTAAGTGCGTTTACCAAGCCGGATGAGCTTGTCTTGATGGGGACAATAGCGGAGGACCAGCGTCAGAGATTACCCTAAGTGTGCGTACGACAGAACAAATACTACTTATGGTGGACACATATTGGCAAAAACTATAAGCAAGTTAAGAGCTGCAAGGTGTTGGAAGCAACTTAAGCAAAATAGGAGCAAGGTAGCCAGCAACTCCCTGGACAAGGGCAAATGATGGTGCTGGATATCGGATAAATGGACTGGTCTAATATAAATTATAGGGAGAGAAAAACAGCAAAATCGAAAATTATGGCCGTTTCGCGTTTCCATTCATAAAGCACAGTTATTAATAATAAAAAACAACTGTGCAAACAGGGTTTAAGTTGGAATCCGTATTAAAGAGCAATTGCTGCATTTGGTGTGGCATGTCTAACTTTTTCTTCGAAGTTTTAAACCTCATTGGCATTCAAAATTTGAAACGCTATATCTCGGATCTAAAGGACTCAGGATGTTCATGTTCGTTGTAAATTGGTCTATACATGGTCTGTAAACCAAGTTTTCATGGTACACCTCATGATGGCAAATATTTCATTGTGCCGTTTAAGATGAGCATGTTGTTCAGACACCAGCTCACTCGTTTCATTATAACATACCAGTCGCTAAGTCTTGGCGTCGGTCATTGTCTTGTTTTCCAGACAAAGCCGTTTCACGACTATGACAAAAGCTTCTCTATTCATAGATAAAACATATGTAAACCGAGGTGACATACAAAGGAAACGTATATTTCATGGTAATCCATACAATAAAAGCAGGAATAAGTAGCTGGACGTGATGAATTTTGTGATTTTGATGAGAAAAGAATTAACCATATACGTCTGCTTCCAAAAGCAAACTGGGACCTCAAACCTAGCGGGCTGCGATTAATAAAACTGAGGAGCTCACAAGGTTTCGTTTCTTCCGATGTTAACTTTCTAAATAACTTTGTAAACACTTTTATTGTGTTGCACTTTTAGACCATCTCTTGGGGAGAACAAGTGTTATGAAACAGAAGAGGGAAACTCACTGGCATCAAATTTCAATTTCCATTGTCAATGACTCCATGCCGTTTAAGTTATATTCTCCGAAGAAGTTTGGATAACCTAAAAATGCAACACGTTATGCAGCATCTCACGTTGCTATAAAATAAATTTTATGAATGGCAAGTAATTTATTGACAATATGAGCATACCAAATAATATACATAGAACACTTGGCTTATTCATAAAATATTCATCAGTATACTAGGCGGCTTGCGTATACAAATAAGCAGACCCTTGCATCGGAGATGAAGGAAAATAAATGTAAGCCAATCCAGTCTCCTGTTATGGCACATGGAAGAGAAAGTAGTTGCATAGCAAAAATGGGGTAGTCAATATCCTACATATGGATGGAAAAAATCGAAAGCGCTGGACAATGTAATTCTAATTAAATATTGCAAAATTATGCAAAGCACAAGTTGATGAAAACTGAGGTCGAGTTCTAGGCATAGGATCTTTGTTATGTCAAAAATTGTGCTGTGATTAAAAATGGATCCCCAGGTAGCATGTAGATAGCTAGAGCACTAGAAAGTTTCACGCGAAGTGGAACGTTGAATGGTCTGCGATACGTTTCCTTTTTTGGAGATGGAGACAGTAAATCATTCACCCATTGGCACATAACAATTTATGTAAATAATCTACGTATTAGATATAGGTGACAGATCCACTCTTGAAATCTGTTAGAAGTTAAAGAAAAGATTTTCAGAAGTTCCCTTCCGAACCGTGTTTTTCCTTTGTTAGAATAATTATAAAACTATCGAGACAAATTAAATTAAATTTTGAGGACACGCATTTCATTAGCATCCGCTTAAAGCTAGCTAAATTCAAGGGTCCAAAACTTGTGTTCAACATTTAACTTGATCTTAGAATATATGCTACTTTTTCACATCAGTATAAGGAAAGATAGCAAAGAGACTGTAGTCTAGTTAAAGTTGCAGTCTGACCATATATGAGCGGATATGCAAAATTTGCTGCAGATATAAAAATGAAATTTAACGGGAGTGACAACAAGGCTGCAATGAATCTACTCATCACTGAATAGGTACTATGGACAAGTAGAAATAGACATGAACAGACTAAGCTTTATTTGTTTATTTATACGGAAAGAAGACGAAGACTGGTAAATGCATGCACGTACCAGTCTTATCTTCTTTCCGTGTTTTTCAAACTGTTGCAGCGAACTATTTGCTATAAGCTTTATTAATTTTAGCTGTTTTTAAGGTATATAACGAAGGTTTATGCAACATTTTATTAGGAGCTGATCATATTTATATATCCTTAACCATTAGCGAAAATATTGAATCAATTATGATTTTCCAGGGTGTTTCCTCCCTTTAATACTCAGGACAGAAAGGTAAGAAAAGTTTAGGTCGATTGTCGAAAGTGTTTTGTAAACTGCTTGTTCGAACAAAATAAATTTAGGGGATTTAAACAAAACGTAATGGCTATGAACGCAGACATGTGTGTTTAAAGCAAATTTCTATCGTAGATTATAGTAACAAGTTGAATCTAGTCACCGAGCGACGAGGCTCTTGATCAAATGCTTCATAGATCCTTAAGAGTGGGTTCACGAACGAACATACCGCAGTAGAACCGAAATACCTTCTTTGGGCAGTGACCGTTGTCTCTAACATGAGTCATGAGACGCGAACTTTCATGGTTCAATTCTGTACTGTTCATATAAACATGGTGAGTAGTCAATCATATGAGTTATCATTTTATCAATTTGGCATGAGCCATCTTGGCAGCAGGTTCTTAGTGGTTATTTGGATTCTGACAAAATGCCTATTTTTCAATTACGACCAAAATATTGTACAATTTATAGATATAATAACAACTCAGAGTTAAGTATTTCTTTTGTTTTGATGACATTCTACCCGCAGCTATTTACTAGATAAACTTAAAAATAAATGTAATCTGCGAAGTATAACCATCTCAGTAATACACCTTTTATCACTGAAGACGGAAGCGCTACACTACCACTTAACCGGAATATTCAGGTACTTTACTTTCATGACGCTAGCTTTATACGATACCTAGCACAGAAATATATTAAGCTGACTAGTAGAACAACCACCATTGCTGTCAGTTCGGAGGTTCGTATTTGTATCTTATCATCAAACATTTGGGAAGCAGATTTCCAGATCGTGTTTGGCATTCCAATAGCAAGCGTTCTTCATACAAATAGCCACAAATGTTTGTTAAACAGTGCCGCGAAGTAGCGAAAAGGACAGACCAATAACAAAAATCCCTTCCTTTGCTTATCCGGATAATCATATCCACTGAACGTGCGTCACCCATCCTTTCACACATTGGTCACTTAAATAACTAGGTCAACGTGCATCGACACATTCACAAACCCAAACCACACAGCCAAACACATACACACTTATATGCGTATATTCATTCGTCTACTGTCAGTGGAAAATCTGACTTTTTATAATTTCCGATCAGTTTTTACCGTTTTAATATGATGAACCCCGTGCACATGTGCCACGAGTTGT
Organism: Dicrocoelium dendriticum; assembly: GCA_944474145.2. NCBI lineage: Eukaryota > Metazoa > Platyhelminthes > Trematoda > Plagiorchiida > Dicrocoeliidae > Dicrocoelium > Dicrocoelium dendriticum. The sequence continues at coordinate 29,069,941 of OX104070.1, forward strand.
TGAAAAAATGCAAAGCAATTATTGATTGATAAGCTGATCGTCTCTATTTCGACGGGAATAAGATTTTGCTATATCTTATGCTTTATCTGTTGCCAGTGCATATGTCGATTATAACCAGAAGAGGTGTAAGCGCGCGAAATTGTTTACATAATCTGTAGGACGGAGATTTATAATCTTTACTCCGAAGGATTGATTAGATATATTCATTATAACATTCACTAATTTATTTTCGTTATCAAGTCACATAGAAACGGAAACACACGGAATTGTGTGGTGGGTGATAAGAAAAAGCACTATGGCTTAACTGAATTCAGTCAAATAGAAGAAACCAGGATACCGCGATCCAGGCGACCATATCAACAGATTATTCAGATGTGTGTACCAGTTTCCCATGTTTATATGATTATTTGACATAAATGTTGCTCATAACCTCAATCCGATGAACGATTTTGCCTACTACGCTACACTTAATTTTGCTACAATAGATTGGCGTCTGCTAAGCATGTCTAGATGGACAAAAGCTGCTACTGAATCCACGCAATTGCATACGTTTTTTAACCACACTTCCCTAGTCGATGAGTGGTAGTTCGAGTGAAGACGTTTTAGATTACCCTGTCTAAAACACATAGTAACTCTTATTTACTGGCCTTAAATAAAGCTCTTTGTTTGATCCAACTTTTCAATAAGTACTGCTTTTACACGCTCAATAAATTGTCAGCAATTATATGTCCGATCCAAAAGAACTCACCTTCACAACTGCACCGTACACATATGTGTATCATGCTACCTTTACACAGAGGAATTGCAATGAGGAATTAACCACGATTTATATCATATAAATTAGTGAGTACTTGACAAGTACCGTAGGATGATCACGGTACGGATTATAAATATAAGTTTAGAAACGCAAGATAATTAGGAAATATTTTGTTTCATTTGAATTACCGTGTTATACATATAAGCACACCTGCTGGCATCTTTACCGCTACGTTACGCGAACAGTTGTATTACACATTGCTTGGCTTGCGTTAGTTCATTTTTCAATGGAAACTGAAATTGTCAAGCGGTGTAGGCTGAGTAGAGTGAAGCTCAATCGTTTAAAAAGCGCGAATAGGTAACCACCGAAAATGTGGCTTAAATCAACTTCCAAAGTTTGTTATACGCGGATAAAGGACACGGTTTCTTACTAATAAGGTCGCCTTCATTGCGTTGCCAATTGGATGTGGTGGCTTGTCCTTTTAGTTATCTGGCTATGTTACTTGAGATTACAACGATAGTGCTGGGCGTTCTTATCATCTGGTGCAACATGTTGAAGTTTTATCACAGGCACGATTATCAACGAGGTACAAACCCATGGCAAGCAGTCTGTGTGCGTAGGGACGGTGAAACGAAACCAATTATTTTCATAGTCTTACGTTGTGCAGGTACATATGCAGCAATATCTTGGCTGCGCCATAGCCGCGAGATTTAGGTCGGTTGATGGCGGTCAACCACGGAAAGCCTTTGGTAACCAGCACAATTTTACAATCAGATGGGTTAAATATAAAAAGTTGACTGTGTACAGAGAAATTAAAATAAGCAGGGTATAAAGTTGATTACCGCAAAAAGAAACAGCCCGATAATGGAAACAAAAAGGAAGAACCTTGAAGCACATAACTATCTGCTGATTTTAAACCGGTGTACTAGTAGCGTGCGACAAATAAGTTGCAATTTTTAATAAGAAATGCACATTTGTTTGCCCCTTTTACAAAAAACCGAGAGTAACATTCAGATGCTTCCACCATTTGGGCTATCCGGAGCTTCTAAAAATACAAATTTGCAATGCCTATCTGCAAATATTTACTGATCTTGAGCTCAAAACTAATATGAAAAAGGAGCGCAACAAATATTTCAATATTATAAATAACAACCTGTCTGAGACGATGAGTATTAATTTCTAAAATATAACCACCCTATATTTATACATTGCCGGTTGTAATATTAAACTAAATTCTCAACGCGCAGCAATTTTTCATAAACGTGAGCTTACCATGTTGTTTCACGTAGCAAGATTTACCGTTTTATATACCGTCCTCAAAGTGTCACTGTCTATTGACATAATGGTTAGAACAACGAAATTATGACGATCAACGTGAGTAAGAATTTGACTCGACAGGTTTTAGTAGTCTGAGCATGCGCTTTGCAGACCTGCTCATAATAACCTATGGTTTTCGCAGTATTGCTTGCGGTGGCTACATGAGATAGCAAATTGATCAACACAACACGGACAATTGTGAAGAGTACCATCCCTACAGTTTGGGTTTGATATTCTTTAGCCCTCATTTGAATGTTCAAGTTAGACAAATAAAAGATACCATTATGTTTACACTTTATTTAGGTAATAATATCATTTAAGGCATGCGGATTCAGCTTTATGCCAAAATTTACTTGCTTGTTTAGGATCAAACCCCGTTCATTTTGCAAAAAGTTTGTTTATTTTTATACAAAAAGCAGAGGTTTTGGTGGTTATTACATTATATTAGAATAAAAATAAATAATAACAAAGAAAATTACTCGGATAAGTCAATTTGGCCACTGCAAATTTCTTGAGGCAGGGATAAATTGTGTTAATACGCTGAATTCCTATTATTTCCAGACACATTAGGCGTTTTAAAAAATACTAGGAAAAAAATCAATGCTAAGTTGCCACTTTTATCATCTACAACCAAGCAACTGCGTTCTCTAGGTGCGACGGAGAGCAAAGTGAGTTTTGTACGCTCATAAATTAGCTAGCTTGCAGTTTTTTATTGTTATGGCATCAGGAAAGTTAATTATCCTTCTTCGAAATGTGTAACATTGCAGTGTAAAAGGTATTTTGATGATTACTTCGTCACATATCCGAGAATGTCTTATGTGTACTAAGTCTTTTGTATTTTAGTTTATTGGTTGTCTGCCTCCTAACTTACAAACAAAATGTGACATACATCGCAAAATACGTGTTACCGGATGATGAATTTATCCCCGATTAAAACAATCCTCAAGGAACTTTTTTAGTTTAGTGTTATGTCCACATTAAAGTCCATTCGTCCCGAATTCCCTACTTCTAAAATTCTTTTCTGTGTGTCGCGGGTAAATCTGCTACATTGTCATAGCTACTCAGACAAATGTAATTTCCTGCAGGTTGGAATATGCTCAGCAATTGGTTCACCTATAACCGCCTAAGGCAATACTTTTTTCCTGTTAAATAATGCATTATTTTTCCTCCATTATCTACGTGTTGGACCAACTATGTATTTCCTTAACCAAACTTGCGAGCATGTCTAAATGTAAACGAGTGTTGTATCATAAAACTTTGATAGCGCATTAGACGAGATAAACCAGTTGGCACGTACTAATAGTTAGAATTGGAACGAGTTAGATATACTGGATTAAACTAAACAACTTACAATATGTTTGAACCATAATAAATAGGCAAATATATGGTCTGAAATGGTACATTACAACAAATCTGCACGGAGAAAAACTACATTCGTCGATGGCGATAGTGGGATAGTATGAAAAATTCATGCCCTGTTGTATTTCTTCTAAAACATATGACCACATAATGGTACCTACTCATAAGTTTACGGTAATTTATGACTTATTATGTTTTTTTCCTTCCCACACACTTGACATATTCTGTGAAAAAAATAAATCTTCAGGTATACTAGTCTAGAACTTACATGCCATTTTTGTTCAACTGCTTCTCCGTAGCTGCATGATATTTTCTTATATTTATACACACTAAGACTATTAACATAAATTTATTTTTCATGTACCTTATGTAAATTATATTCCCAAATTCCATAGCTAGAGAAAAGTTAAAGTGGAGAAACTTAGTGGTCATGCAACTATGTTCAGACTAGTTAAAGAAAATGGCGCAATGTTAGCATTCGAATTAACATGATTTTAGTTTAGGAAGATTATAATGCCATATAATTGATGAGCAAATGGAATGTCTGAAAAAGCTTTTACTGTATCAATAATCGAAGTAGTTGAAGTAAAGTTGGATAACAAACGTGTTGAACTGGTGTTTCTGACATCCTTCAGAACATCGCAGCAGGCGAACGAGACGCTTGAATTAAAACTTAGAATAGCGTAAAAGTGTTTCAATGAGCAGATGTATCCAAAACTGTCCGGAGTATAAAGGATGACTGCAAAGAAATGATGCTCAATAGTCTAGTAAAATTTAAATTGGACCGGAATTTTTGTATGTGAAATTATTTCCTCATTTGTTCTTTCTGTATTCTTTTAAATTTCTCACCTGATTTGGCGTGCTGCCTTAATTCAGAACACAGAAATTTACTACACAATCCAACAAAATACACTCTATTTCTATAAATTGTAATCGCAGAGCGTATGATTCCTTTTATCGTCGCTTGTTAAAAAGCAATCCGGAGTGTGTTTAAAATATATCCGCAAAATGCAAAATAGGTTGCAATAAATATAAGATAAATGGAAACCATTTAAATTAAATTAATACGGATATCATTGGAACTGCTTCTATTAGATTGCTTTAATCAGGACATTTACTTGAAGGCTATCACCTGCAATTCCATGCCCAATCTGTCGGTGTGTCTAAGTACGTAACAGCATATATGGTTGGGCCTGTTTCGACAGTAAGGATCGTTGTATGAGTAGATCCTAGATGAACAAACAGTTTATTATGTACAATAATCGACCACTTTCGAGCATTCTATGCATATTTGTAAAGAAACAAAGGCCTTTGTGATAATGAGAGTGGTTGTTGCTTTGGTACAATTATTAGCCTGGAAGCTACGAGTCATCAATTCAGGAGCTCAACATATTCGTGTTTATAAAAAAATAATTATGTAAAAGCTAGAAGTAAAAACGATGTTAACAAAATCGATAGTCCTTGACAAGGCGCGACACGCATCCTTTCCTATAGATCGATCAAATTTGATTAAGCAGCTATGTTGTCACATGCAGAAACGCTTACTGGAGCTTGTTCTACAAGAAAACAAATCGCTGTTTTGTTTCAGACAAAATACGTTTTCTTCAAACAACCAATATAAACTGAGTAACAGGCCAAATGGTGCAGATAATTAATGATATTGTGGTTTCAAATGACCTCCGAAAAATAGAGTACTGATAAAGTAAAATAAATACAATATTTGCGTATTTCTGCTTATAAGCATGATGTGGAAAACAGCCGAAACAACCATTATCTGACAGGTGTTATTCGCCGTATATATTAATACGAAATCCTTTTTTGTACGCATCAAAATAATTAAAATATCCATAGTATGTAACCAAGAGAGGCAAGGAATGGGTTTGCACCAACCCGTGGCGCATGCTTCAGACACTTACTGCTGTACGTTATCAGTATTTGTCATGGTAATTTAGAGATATGGAAACACGGGTTTATATTCAGCCTTCTAATGAACCTGAGGTTAGGTTAGTAGCAGTTGATTTTGCAAATAAATATGAAAAACATGAGCGATATAATTTAGTAAGAAAGTGCACTGGCCGATTACCTAAAACTTTTTAGATGTACATATTATTTTCTGTTTGCTTCAAATTCCAGCTGCAGCTTGCCAATAAATATATTCTTTAATATATACACTTTGAATATCTCAACGGCTTTATCGTAAACTCCTGTCTGTTGCATCAAGGAACACATATGGAAACGCGAAGCCTAATAAGGGTAAAAGAGGTTTGTTTCAACTATTTTCCCAAGTAGTAGGATACTGATTATTTTCGTATTAGATATCTTTACTTTAATACTGGCATACTTAGTTCCTCCCTTCGTAATTATTGACGAAACCTGTGCTGCAAGCAAAGAGAATATCTGGTAACATACTCGTACATGTGGCACGGTATACCGGAAAGAAGTGATTCACTAACTCTTCTGAGCCAAATGGAAGCAAGTATAATATAGTTTCGTATTTAGTGTAAGTGATTTTTCTAAATAAACTTAGAATCAAGCTTAGAAATGCAGGTTGAATGTTGCTTAGTTCTAATGCTTCACGTTGCCTAGGAAGGCAAGTAATCCAGATTGAATGCATTGTGCAACATCAATTGTTAAAAGAAATGGGATGTTTCCGGTAATAATAAGCGCGTAGATTACTAATAAGCAATTTTAAGTTTTCCACCACGTATGGTTAAGTTCATTTACCTTCTTCATTTAGCTAGGCGGTGTGCTTATTGCATTAAATGCTGGCCTGTGATTAGTCCAATTACTCCCAGTAATCGTAGAAAAGAGGAGCTCCTGGCACTGATATCCACCCGATTCTGAAAGTCGATTAAGAGCTGTGTTTCTTTATGGTATCTACTGATTATGTTTGAAAGGTGCCGCTGTGTTAATGAAAGAAATCATTTTAGTTACCTCTGTGGACATTTTACTACGGAGTCGCAGTGCCAAACCAATTTTCTGATACTGAACTCTGCTTAGCACGCATATTTTTGTACGAAATTGGGAAATCAGGATAAAAAGTAGGCGTTGCATATCGTTTTGTATGTTGTGCATTCTTCATCTGACTAATTGGCTGAAGGGCAAAAGCAAGATGCCCTAAGTTGTGGAGGGAGCCAAAGGATCACACGACAGTTTGCGACCTCTTCCTAACCAGTGCGTTGGAATCTCCAACTGAAAGATAGAGAGAATGCATTATTTCGACGTTCCATCAGCTACTTGACGTGTTCCTAAGGATTGTAACTTACCCATTCAACTGCCTCCAGTGAACATGACGCTGATGAAGAGTAGTGAAACTACATCGCCAACTTTACCTAATTCTGACTTATGTGAAACATTTGAAGATGATGTTGTTAATCTATATCTTTTTAAACAATCAGAAGTCAGATTAAACGAAAATATATTTTTTATAATTTCTCTTCAGGCTTATGCAATTATATGCACATCAAAATGTGCAAACATAAATTACAAGTCGTACCTAATAGGGCGAGTTAATTGGATGCTGACAGCTGAATTTGCAGGGCCAGTCATTTACATACAGAAAATCATTGTAACTTCTGCTTTAAATGTTGTCCATCAAGTAAAACAAATAGCTTTATAATTAAAAAGACAGCAGAACAGGAAGTCTCATCCAGCTGCCAATAAAATTAGACACATTTATGCATGTAGTTTATTGAAAGTATAGAAAGTTCACTCAATGTTTTTAAATAGAAATCATGTTAGTGCAACTATTGCTTTGTTCTGTCCCCTTGACATTTCAGTCGCGGATATTTCGTTTCTAATAAAAGCAACTGCAGTATAATGCAAAATATCCTGAAAAACCCAAACCACATATGTCAGCTGGTGCAGGAACTGAACAACCATTCAAACTCAAGTGACCATCAGTTAAACTTGATACGACGTTATGGCCAAATGGAAAGCCGCCTCAATTTCTACTTGCTTCGATCATGTCCGCCGTGGAAATCTGTCCAAAAGTACGTTGTTTCTGTCCTCAAAGTAACGATGCACTTAAAATAGCATTTGGTAAAGCAATTTTCCCCGCGCGTTTTCTTCATAAATTATGTCAGTTAGAGGCCACAAAACACAGCGGATGTGTTGCTAGATTTAAACCTGTTAGTATGTAACAGCTCCGCTATTATATACCTGCCCTTACTGGAATAACCTGCTTACACAGCCGAAAACTTCATTTTTTCATCTTGCCTTCTTTTACATACCTTTCTTTAGCACATGACCTTTTAAGCGTTGCCCTGTTAGGCGTATTAAACTATCGCTCTATTGTTAATTGTTCTGACAGTTATTGCGATACTTAAAGCTCCGTCTTACTTACGTCGCTTTCCAATAGACATTTCTTTTTACGTACCAGCGAACATGCTATTTTTGTTTTATTTCTTGAAGGAAAAATAACAATTAATTCCCCCATTGGATGTATGATAGCCGGGGTAAATTTGATTGAAAACCGCTGTGTTTCTGTTGTCTGAAGTGTCTGCGTGTAACAAAGATACCGTCCAATAGACCTTTGCACAATTTAGGCTGTACCATCAGCAATGCCTATGCTACCACTCCCTGCACACTACCTATTTTACTAGTTAATATATCGGAGATACATGGGCCTGCCCGTTATCTGTTTACACATACGTTCGTTAAAATTGAATTAGATGAAGTCAAATAAATCAACTAAGGTCATCACTTGCGATACCTTACTTTTGCTGTTTGTGTTAGACGCTTTGATTTTTCCAGAAGGGTACTCAATGTCTACCTTACTCCTTCGGTGTCAAATAAAGTAAACAAAGCTATAACCACTTATTAGACAATAAGCTAGTAAATTTCTATTTTTATTACTTTCAGTTATAAATTGAATTGTATTGTCACTTAGATTGCATGTTTGTATATTGCTTTTAGGGGTTTAAAATGCCTAATGATTTCATTGGAATGTTTGCAAATGTTTACTAAGTATTATGTCAAAACGAGCAACCCAATTGTTCAGCGCAAACATGTGAACGATAATGAGAACCTAACCAAAGACCAAAATAATGTTGCACTACTGGCGAACAATTGACATCTTGCGATAATACTTTATGTGATGGACTAAATAATGAAAGCAGGCGATTTGAAATCTGTTGAAAACACTTTCAGGCGTTAGGCAAAATGAGTGCGCATGGTCTAGGCGCTCAAAAGCAGCTTCTGCATTTTGTCCGAATAGGTATCAACTCGCCTCTTCTCTTCTGTTATCATACTAATATTAGGGTACGCCTCACCTGCATACTGTCCGCTCATTCGTGTACAGCATTTTGCCCCAATGCTCATCCCCGGTTTACGCAGTGTGCCATATGAAGGCCGATGCAAGTCGAATGCGGGATGCCCTCATCAAAGCGCACCGGATATTACATCTGGGTGATTACCCATGCTGAGGTCGTTGCTTCATCTGAACAAACCAAGCAGCACACAAGGACACTGGTGCAAGCTTGTCATACAGGATCGAAACGGATGGCTCACCAACTCTGCTTCGAGCGGATGGTGTTGAATACTTGGAAACACCAGCCTGCAGAAATAGTAGAAGCAAATTCGGTGTCGGAGTTTAAGATATTCCTGGACTCGCACTCTGACGACTTGAGATTCGAGAATAATCAATATAAGAAGTGGAGCTGCTTAAAAAACAAAAGGTAGAGCTGTTTAAAGAGCTGCTTAGATGTAGTTACACAGATGCCACTCTACTTGCCGCATATTCTCAGCATTTAGTATTCAGTATTTAGGAAAAGACAAGCTTATCTCCGCTAAGTGAGGATCGTGAACTCGTTCATATGAAATATACATAGATGGAGGTGAACGGGGAAGTTGGAACATAGTAAAATGAACCTCGATGAAACAATACTACCATAATTCTATGCCTACTCTAATTACACAAAAATAAAACATATTTGTCCTATTTTGTAATCAGCCAATAATTACCCGTAACAGATGCCACTTAGCCTCTCGTCGAGTCCGTCTTCCTGGCTATCATGGTGAAAGCGGGCTAGTTATAGGGCAGTCACAAAGCCTCTCACAACATTTTGTGGTTGCAACACTATTATTTAGCCTCACATGAAAGACACACCAGCCGAATGCCTCAATGTTATAACAAAGAGGCGACCGTAACTGAAGGTAAACGATGGCATGCGGAACTGACTAGATGTGTAGATACGTTCTGCAAGCGTCACAGTACAGTAATCCATTGTGTGTCAGCCTACAAGATTTTACAGAATACGTTTCAGTTTATTCGGCTCGCCAGACGCTGTGGCGAGTGAGATTAGTAAACTATGAGATCGCAATATTATGCTTTGCACGCTCATATCAAACTAGGCAGAAACCAACACAATTAACAGTTGTGGTAGGGTCAATGGTTTTCAAGGTGTACGAATTAAAATTGACTGCTCTAACTGTTTTAAAACTTTAAGTCACTTTGTGCTCGATGAAAATTAAATAAAGTAAAAACAGTGTGAATAGCTAGGTCATGTTTGTTAATGCATGTGTGATTGGCAATTCTACTCGTCAAATATTTAGCTTTGTTGGTGCAGAGATAAGATCGACGGGCGAAAGTTGTAAAGCAAGTAGCCGCTTTACTTTCCGACAAACCGATAGCAAGCATGACAGTACTTTGAACTTGGTTCCTAAAAGCAAACTCCCGTTCATTAGCTAGGATCCAATCGATAAGGAAATATCAACGAACCGGAATTATACACTATCATAAAGGGGTCTACTTATAAGGAAGCTCATATTTTCCATGCTTAATTAAAGATGCATAATAGAGTAATTACTGATGAGGGGCCGACGAATACGTGCCCATTGTTCCCAGCCACACGACGAAGACAGCGTCCATCATAGTCTTGACAACTGTCACAGAAAGTGCAGTAATAAAGGACACATGAGGCCATACGTTTTCGGACGGAGGAAAGCAGCCATTTATTTCTCAAAATAAAGCTTGCAATACATCATTAGATCAACCTAACCGTTACGTACATGCATCTGAGGCCAACTGCATCAAAGATGAGCCATAGACGAAAGGAAAAAGTGGAACCCACTGTTTCACGTATGCGGGTCAAAGAAAACCTGGCATGTATGGCGCGCATCGTCCGTCAAGAAAACCATATCCGATACCGTGAAACGCTGTTATTCAGTTTAACTTTCTAATCCGGAGATGGTGCCGACACGATTCTCCCTCCAACCAATGAGCTCCCACCACTCCAAGCATCGTCCAATTTTTATAGGTATCCCTTTGAGGGACAGTCAGAATCGCGAAAAGTCTAGGTGAAATTCATTTGCAAAATGACGTACTATTAATATGTATGCAAGGCGTTTTTTTATTTCGAATTTAAGCGTGCCGCAAGCCAAGGCAAAGGACTAAAATATACCTCATATCATTCATGCAAATCTTTGGTTCTTTAACATGCTCCACAGTTTGACCTGAATATTGAAATTACCACCCAAATAAAAGATGGTGGTCGACGATAGATTAAAGTGACACCGCTATCCAAAGACATAGCGGCAAATTCGATCGAATTGTATAAATCGTCAAACTTAATGTTGCCATCCCACAAGTCAGCAAATAGACAACCATCCACAGAAAACGCTGGCCTCTTCTTTGTCCCAGTCTGCATTTGGCTGTGCAACCAATTCGACAGTGAAGGAGGTCTTGGTTATCAGCCGGTTCCTGAAAATTGGATTTCCACATGCAAACCTGGGATAGCACTAGGACGTGTCAGCAGTGCAACAAAAAGCAAACAGGAGCCGAACCCCCAAGTTTCGGCAATATATACGTACTTGGAATCGGTATCCACAAAAGCGGTTCTAATTTCCAAGGCCTTCACCTGCCTGTATACGTAGGTACAATGTGCCAAGCAAATATCGCTATATATCCAGATCATCGGTTTGGGATATCTCTACCAGGGGTTGTTCGTTGCGAAAGAATAGACATAGCAAAAGAGGTGAGATAATCCTTCATTACCGAGCTTAGTTGCAATTCGATATATTCGATGATCCAGTAACGCAAGTGGTTATTCACTTTACTGTCGCTTACCCCTGAGAACTGGCAAAGTGATTAATGTCAATAGTTAACCGACATCCAATTTTCTCCATGTAAAAGTATGAAGACTTAGCTACTGATTTTTGCCTTTCCAGGCATGATCATAAATTCACGTCTATCGGACTTTTGGGTTCAACATGAGCGCAACTTAAATCCCAACTTAACTTAGAGAAAAATGCAAGACAAACTTGAAAGATGTACTGAAATATTTACCTCTAAACAAAGTTATCGATTCTCACACGAGAATTAAAGTGGGCCACGAACCATCTAATTTGGTCCCTGTGCACCCATAAGAGAAACAAATGGTAGATGCATCGTAGGTGTATCGTTTGGCCGTAATCGCCATGCGACACTAATATCTTCATAATTCTGGTACGAGGGATACCCCGGCAAAGGCACGTAGGAAGCCCATTACCCATTAAAGCCTCCCCAAACGTTGTTTAATTAACTGACTCATCCTTCCGAGTTAAGCAACTACTCAATTTTGCTTGATGCGAGTCAGTCAAACAGTTCACCTGAATCGTCGCAAATGTGTTGGAAACGAAAGCCTTTATTCCGAAGAAAATAACTCTTTTCTGAATAGCCGGACCTGAGTTAGTATGGCTTTAAGTTATTCTGGTTAACACGCCTATAAAGCCTGATTAACTGTGCACGCCTTAGACGGCTACGTATAACATGGAAACCACTGAAGTATTTGGTCTGTGGAGACAGGCTTCTGCACAAACAAGCCTTGAGAAATGCAGTACTAACCCAACAAGGATGTACGGGCAGGTTAACAAATCATAATGTAATGCATATTGCGGAGAAGGACCCAGGCTCAACTTACCGCTGATGGACTGTCGCAAAATAACGACAGGTAGCAAACATGTTTTAGCAAACCTTCAACTGCTCTATTCAAAGGAAATATCCATCTCAGTCGCTTTTAAGACATCTCACACAATTTTAGGTCTAAGCCACTTGACCTTATTTGAATGCGCTGAAAAGGATATCCATGCACGTGAACAGCTCTTCTTGTGTGGACGACATATAATCTTAGTCAATTAAGACAACTGCTATGAATATTTCCGAGTCGTTGGTCTATCAACGATTACATTACAAACTCACGAACGGTGGAAGCATTTAATTACAATTGCTACTTAAAAAACGGAGTCGTGTTGAGTCTTCGAACTATAATACAATCAAACTTCGTCCGGCCCAAATAATTTGAAGAATATGTATTATCTTCAGCCACCCATTGGAATGTTGTGAGCAAAAACAGCATTGTCACGGAAACTCTGATTCCGTCGAACTTGACCCTAAAGTAAAAAGCTGATGCCAGCCACATAAGGCTGAACGGATCCTGTTGACGCTGGCGTAGAAGTAGACGAGCTGCACGTGCACTCTTCATACGCATTTGAGCAAATGAACTACCGCATTTTCTTTCATAAGCATCGAATATATGGAGTCCGGCACCATAAGTAGTTTTGGGTAAGTAACTTTGTTATGTTAGAACAGTTGTAGATAAACCTGCGGTGCATGCACTCGGCAGTCTACCGCTTTGCTGGATGTGTGGTATCAGCTAGATATCAGTCATTGCAGTTCGCTGCCGTCGCCCGTGGCTCAGTAACATTTGTCGATAAATCGCAAGAGTAAGGTCGCGGGTTCGAATGCGGCAGGATTCGGCGGGTGCGCGCTACTGCCGGATCCCAGTAGGACGAAAAGTTCGTCTGGCGCTTTTCTGGATGCGTGGTGGCTGTCCGTCTTTGTCTAACTGCGACAAATCTACACAAAAACCGAATAAATCTCCTACGCCTTACAAATAATCAGTAGTCGCCTTAGCAGCATACATGCCACCTCGATTGGTGGCGGCTTGCAAGGGAAGTCGTTGCTCTGGGGGAGAGCCCTGTCCTCTGCACATTCATAACCTACACGACAGTGGAGGATGGGCCACGTTATATCGCAGTTAGGTATCAGTCATGGCTGTCCGAGGCCGTCGCCCATGACTCAGTGGCATAAGTCGCTGACTTGCAAGAGTAAAGTCTTAGGTTCGAATCCGGCAGGATTCGGCGGGTGCGCGCTACAGTCGGGTCCCAATAGGACGAGAAGTTCGTCTAGTGCTTTCTTGGATGTGTCGTGGCGGTACATATACTAAAAATGGAACGCATGACCCCTGCGCAAGAATGACACGCAAAATGGTGAAGCGTTTCATATTTTTGTGTTTACTTTCTGCGCTCGTTGGAAGTATTTCTTGGAAATTGTGCTACACATCATTTTCATTTCCGATTCTGAAATTTCCGACCAGAAATATTGGTGTTTTCATCGCTTTGTTTCGGCGATCTTGCTGTCGCCATTTTCTCCGTCAATTGGCCGCCATCTTGTTTTCGGATTATTCACAATGCCGAAGCAGTCATCCAGTGGTACTTGCTCCAAACTAGTCGGATACCGTGCAAATTCCCTCACGTTTGTTTTGTGCCAAGTTAAATACCACAATTCGTGTGTTGGATTATCAGTTGAGCATTTTCATCGTCTTCGCGGGATCAAACACGATCTCGTCCAAACTATATTTGAAAATTGCCGAAATAAGTTACAACCAGAAAGAGTAAAACCGACGTGTAGGCCTCAGCGTTTCGTTGCAAACAGCTCTGTGTGTTTGGCTCAACAACCTAGCTCGAAGAGCCTTCAGATTTCGGCTCAGTCGTCCTCCTCTACCCGTGCAAACTCACAGGCACGAAGTTTAACCTTTGTGAGAAGCCCAGTTGCACCTGGCATAAATTGTTTACCTTTGTTTGTCCAATGGACACTGATGTCCCAGCAGGTGAAAGTCTGAGTGCTGAATACCAGTAGAAAGAACAGAGGACGAAATTACGTAGGAAGGTTGGGCGTTTACGTTCTGTAAGTCAACAGTTAACCAAACCGCTTGATGCTGGTATTATACTTCGCCCTGCAACGCCAACCTCGTCCGACCAGAGGCGTTATAACCACGTGAACTTTCACGCACCGAAGTCCTGTGATCCACCCCCCAAGTGGGCTACGATCACAATGTCGAGTTTTTACAGCGTCTAATTTATAGACTCCTCAATGCTCGTGAGGACTCGGTAAAAGTGAAGCAGATTACCCGTCTTGGAAAGCTAGGTGATCAACAAAATCGGCCTATGAGAATCACTTTTGTGGACGAGGCCAGTCCAAGACTGATCATGTCTCGCTTAACTAAACTGAAAGGTTTGAAGATCCATGTTCGTCCCGACCTAAACCCAGTAGAGAGGGAGCGGCTCAAGTCTGCCATCATTGAGCTGAATAGACGCACTAGTGAAGGGAAACAAATCTTCGTATCATAAATTTTCGGGGGGTTTCCAACAATCCGAGAATCAGGATAAACAGGCTGCTCACACTTCAAGCACGCCCGATGGCTCCTGCTGCGGTCTGCGAGTAGCCTTCACAAAAGTTTGCAGTATTATGAATAAGCGGGATGTGCTTTGTTGTTTCGTTGCGTTTGAGCGGCCAGACGTAGTGGGACTCGCAGAGACATGACTGCATGCAGAGTTATACACCCAAGAACTTGAACTCAACCTTACTCGTATTTCCAATGCAATAGACTAAGGAATGCCTACGGTGGTGCCTTACTTTACATAATGTCTTCCCTGCGTGAGAGATTTGTGCTCACCTACAGAAGTGACGCTAGTTTGTGGGAGCTACTGTGGTGCTCCATCCGCCTCAGGCGCGGAGAACTGTTTGTGGGCGCATTTTATCGCAGTAACCTGAGTCGTTGTTTGGATTGGCAGCCCAATCGTCGAACCTACATGTGTCGTCCACACTTTCTGCTTATGGGTGATCTTAACTGTCCTCGAATACGATGGCCTGATGTGCATTTGACGCCTGGACATAGTGAGGTTGAAGCAAAGTTCGTGGATTTCGTGCTTGAAACGGGTGCATCGCAACACATATGCCAGCCAACACACATATCAACACCTTCAACCCCGTCCTCTCTCGACCTGATGTTAACGAGCTACGAACAACGAAAACGTGACGTTAGGATTATGGAGCCCCTGGCTAAGTGCGACCACTCAGTACTGATAGTTGATATGGAATTAGCTTTACCGTATTCATATCCGCTGCGACCAGCTCCCAACTCCTGGAAAACGGATTTCGATTGTCTAGCTCGAGCCGCGAGCCAACTGGATTTGTCTCCGACACAAGCTGCATCTGTGGAAGATTATTGGATATTTATAAAAGAGAGATTGACATCCATTTGTTCCCAATTTGTGCCATTGAAATATCGAAAGGTTGGACCGATTAAGCCTCATTGGTTTGACGAGGAGTATGGAAACCTGGCATGGAGGCGGCGCAGACTGTGGGACAAATTCCTCCTCTCTGGCTCTGCTAATGATTACGAGGGGTATAAATAGCAGCGGAACCTCTGCAACAGTGCAAAAAAGAATAAACACCGACACTTTAAAGAGCAGCTCGCCTTAGCCGCGACAACCGCCCCAAGGAGAATCTTTGCATACGTGAATCGGCGCCCGAAGCCGTCAGGTGATGTGCCAGTGCTGGATGGCACGGATGGACAGCCCCTAACCTCCAGCACTGAGCGTGCATCCGCGTTGGCTGCACACTTCGCTTCTGTAATTGCGAATAACCAGGTGTCTGTTCCGAGTTCGACGTGTACCGCTTTTCCCGAACTCGATAGTCAGCATTGCAGCGTTGAAGAGGTAGCGCAACTACTCGCCAACTTTGACGGCCCCAAACCTGCCGGACTTGATGGGCTTCACCCACTGGTTCTCAAGTCACCTTCAACCATCATCTTTCCTGTTGTGACTGACCTTTGCAACAGGTCGCTGCCCAAATGCTTTTCGTCGGTTGACTGGAAATGTTCGGTGGTGAAGCCTTTTCCGAAAGGCGGCGACCCTAGCAAAGTAGACAATTACAGGCCAATTTGTCTGACACCTATTTTGGCAAAGGTTGGTGAGAAAATCGTGAAGAAGAGATTGCTGCAGTTGCTACAGTCAAATGAGGTCCTGACGCCCGCACAGCACGATTTTATGCAAGGTCGCTCATGCATTACTAACCTGCTTGTGATGAGGCATGAGTGCTTGAAGGCAATAAACAAGGGGAAGTCCGTCGACATGATATTCATCGATTTCAGTAAAGCGTTCGACAATGCCAGTCATGTGGTTCTCCTTCACAAACTCAGCGTGTGTGGCGTCGGTGGCTCATTGCACCGGTGGATCCGCGACTTTCTTGTTGGACGAAAGTGGAGGGTACAGGTCGACGACCATCTAACTGACTCGGACCTCTCTACAACTGGCGTGCCTCAAGCCACTGTGCTAGGGCCCACTCTGTTCCTGATCCACATCAATGGTCTACCGCAGCTTCTCCGGTCGCCGTGTGCCTTGTTTGCGGACGACATGAAGATTTGTCGAGAAATCGACGCTCCCGATGACTGCGGCCTACTTCAGCAAGACCTCAACCGCCCATCCACATGGTCTGCAGAAGTTCTTCTCCCTGTCAACCCAGCCAAGTCTGTATTTATGAGCCAGGGGAAGGTTGCTAAAGGCTGAACCTAAACCCTTGACGGACAAGCAATATATTCTACACCCTCCATGAAAGACCTAGGTGTACTCTCACGCTACGGTTTGAAGTCCGTGGACAACACGAACAGGCTATATCGTAACGGACTGCGCATGCTTTGGGCGCTCAAATGTAGCTTCGACACACGGTATGAATAGGTTGCCACTCTCCTGTTCTCGTCTATCATTGGACCAATGCCAGAATACGGTTCGCCTGGCCACTTTCCGATTACCCGAGGCGAGGCACAAAAGATCGATCGGGTCCACCACCTTGCTACCAAGCTGATCCCGAGTGTACGTGGCTTTGGGTATGAAGACCGGTGCAAGAAACTTACTCTACACCTTGTCCTATCATCGGATGCGAGTCGACCTCATTATGACCTACCGTATCCTACATCTCGGTGACTTCCCCATGTTAAGGCCAATGCTGCAATTACGAGGGCCATGCAGCACACACGGACACAGATGCAAACTTGTCGGACCGGATGAGAAATGTTTTCCCCACCCACTGTGCTTCGAACGGGGAGTGGTAAACATTTGGAACTGTTTGCCTGAACATGTGCTTGAGGCATCATCTGTGCAACAGTACAAAACGTTGTTAGATTTGTATTGTGCCGCTATTCGATTCAGAGAACGACTGCACATTTACGATGACATATCACATTTGTGAATTCTGAAATATGGTAAGTCGAATATTTTAATTATTACATGAGAACGACAATGATATTCCCGGTTGACAACTTTTATAACGTTTTTCACCATATTTCGAAAGAGTTGTACAGAATCTATTTCAAGTTGATCTATAATGCATTTTTCTATATTCAGTATTAAGTAACTGCGACGAATCCAAGCAAAAACTGAATAAGTCCTCCTACTGGCTGGCGGCATCCGGTTTTGGATTTGCCTGTCAATGTGGCCAGCCACAGGACGCCTGCGCCTACAGAGTGACCATGGGTGGCTTGCGCTGCACCACCCACAGCTCCAACCACACACCCCATGTCCAGTGTAAACCCGAAGGAATAAGGCCGGTTGGCATGTGAATGGGAGCCAAGTGTCATCAATGGAGACGGCCCACACTCCTTCACAGGCAAACACAAACACGCTGTATTTGGGGAATCAAGCGCACACAATGCGGTGGCTGGACCGTAGTACATTCCACACTGAGTGCATGGAACCGCTCTTCAAGCCTAGCAAGGCCACAAGTACCGTGCATCCCGTCCCGTCCAGCAACGACCAACAGTCTCCTGGAGCCAGTATGGACGAGGTAGTGGGTAATAAACAGGTAGGCACCTTATCAACATGCACATCAAGCGCAGCCACATTGGGGATATCAAGCAACAGCCAATCACTTGAAACGACAAGATGAAATAAAATAAATCCAATAATGTATACAGAGACGGTGGCGTGACTCTTCGTTAAATTACCAAATCCATTAAGTTGGTTAGTAATGAATCCGCGATAGGTAAAAATGTCCACAAGTTACTTAAAAATGCTACCAACGCAGCAAAGTTACCGAAGATAGGCGCAATTAGCGTAAGCAACTTGGCCAGTTAATAGTATATTATTCAGGTAGGCAGAATAAACCAAATAAAGTGGAATGAAATTTATCCCGCTTAAATGACCTAGTTTAAAATCCTCCTACTACTTACATACATACATGCATTAAAATCCACTGTGAGGTCTTCGAATTAGCGATAATTATCCTGTGTTTATTCAAAGGTTATGCTGTTGTGTTTCGGTCAACATTCATATATATGCTTTGGTTGTCACGATATTGGATGGGCACATAACACTGTAAAATAATTTCGAAAACGTTTGCACCTTACCATTTGAGAACCGTTGTAAGTATGTGCGACGATGCGCAGAGTTGTACATGTCAGAAACAGAAAGTAGCGAACAAGCTTGTTTTCAGGGCTTCATCATCAAACTAATACAACCATAATAAAGCAAGTCAGAATAGACAAAATGGGTTTAAATTGGGTCACGGAAGCAGAGAACTTGATCGATAAGTCTATGTGCTTGGTCTGGTTGAGGCGAGGTCAATTGAAGTGACGTGACTGCCATTGTTACTCGCGTTGATCTGAGGCCAAGGCAAGCTCAAATTATGGACGAGCTTTTCTGTGCACATAGGTCCCGTTTATAGAGCCGAATTGCGATCGCCTCTGCTGTCGACAGCAGAAGACATTTGACTGCCCGTGTGTAACGTCCGGGGACACAGTAGATCGGTGTGAATGCGTCATGCGAATCGATTTGATGATCGGAGTCAACTGGGTGCGTCAATAATGCACTCGTTACATTCTTCCTCGCGCCGTTGTAGAGCCAAGCTGGACAATGCTCTTGAACCCTAACGGACAGTCGCCTGGTCGTTTTCCTAATATACCTTGCTCGACACGAGCAAAAAAAATTGTACACACAGAAGGAGGTCTGTGACCGAGGTATCCTGTATTTAAGTTGTTGGCGCTCAAGCGGTGTGGAGGTGAAGTTTACGCGGAGATTAGCGGCGAAGTACTTTGTCACTGCTGCTAAGGGTGTTACTTTTGCGTACCAATTATCAGCGAACTGGAAACCACTTGCTGCAATGTCCATCCGACGAGAAAAGATTTGGGGAGAATTGTATATATTTATCTCGGCTAGTTATGTATTATGGTGTAAACAAAGCGGATAGTTAGTAACAAAAGGATTTACTGTAAAACATGTAATAAGTATTCTAGCCATACACCGTTGTAAATTCTGTACATATACAAAAGGCTACAGGTGAGATAATTGATCCGATTATGGTGTATTGCTTTAATTTGTTGTTTTAGCGTTTGACGGCCCATAATCTGCAGTGACGATATTGGTTAAATTAATCTTTCACTTAACCTAATATCAAAGAACGCTAGCCCTGGGATTGTACATAGGTGAATCTCGAATTTAACGAATAAAAGTGTCAATGTTATCTCGAATACTGATAAAACCCATCATACGTGTTGCGGTCTGTTGCATGTTAACCAAAAGACAAACTAAGTGAACACCAGATCAAACAACCTGGGCGCTACAGTTAAATTGATTGCAAGAATTGCTTTTCTCCCTACAGCTAACCTGATCATTGAACTGCCTTCCAACTCACGCACATATTACCGCTACAAGTACACTTTTAATTATAACGTTGACGATCCACAATCTTACTATGATTACGTGATAAAATCTGCTTTACGCGGAAAAACTAATAATGTAAACTAGCGCATGTGATCATCAGCGTTTTCCGTCACAAAGCAGTAAAGAATTAATACATCAGTATTTGAGTGAATAGTCTAGCAAGCCAAATAAAACAGTAATATACAAAATTTTCTTGTATTTTATAAAGTTGCAATAAGAATCGTCCTTCTACACTAGCTACGGGACTTAGCAAGTAAACAACCTTTACCTAGTATACTTTATTGTTCAACGTACTGAAAATCATTTTCCAAAAAGTAAATCAGCTATTTCAGTCTGTCATTTAATTGGTCGTTGACGACAAGAAGAAAACCTGTATCATGTGTAAAGGTCGATATTTTAAGATATTATGTACCACCTAGGGAGTTAAATGCACCAAGGACCCAACATTTCAAACGGCGCATTTAGTTAGTTCGTTTTCTTTTTTTAATTTGAGTAGGTTGTATTTCACGCATTGATAAAGTGCGCTTCCATTATCAAAGTATTGTAAGAAAACCGTAATTTTGGAAAACATATTTTATTAGGGATAATGTTTGTGGTTTTATACATGATGAAGGATGATTTTACACACTACTGGCCGGCCACATTGTTCAAGATGTGACGTTGATTTGTGAGTGCAGTATTAAGAACTTTCATTTGGTCCTGTCAAATGTGGCTGAGATTTTAATACTTGACGTGCCACTATCAAGTTGCTACACAGTGCTACTATTGTTTATGAACAGTGAATAATGACTATATACGGGTTTATAATCACTGCTTAACAATCCACTTTGCGTAGTTGATTGAGTTAAAAACTGGGTAGTCCCGATGAGTTCAATATATGTTATCAAACATATGCTTATTTTGCCTATTTAGCCGGCTTTCACGTTATTTCGGAGATGCTTTTTGTACTGCGGTGCACTGTCCTCTCAACTTATTGGACGCATGGCTGTTATTATTCATGAATGTATTATACCTCCAAGCTTCTTCCGATTCAACTCTTAGATAATAATTCTTTCTAGGCCTCCGAAATGGCAGATTTCCTTCCTACTTAAAACGTTTAGTTGTGCTGCATAGATATCCGCTCTCTTTAATACGTTTTATACAAGATTCTTCCTAATATTTACTCTTATTTTACAAATATGTTGGTTCAATATCTGAGTTTGGCCGCTTTTATCCTAAATGCTCAAAACTTCAGAGAGCTTTCTGTGTACTTTCGAGTATTATGTCCAAAAGCGGTCAATAATGGTTCTTTACTTCAATCGTGAATTTGTCACTTTGGAAATTGCTGTTATGCTACTCGCGCTTAGTCTGTGTAACCGGCATTTGTTCAACTCCAATTGCATTGCGCCTCGCACAGATTTACTGTCCAGATTCCCAGCCCCTATGTTGAACTTACAATTACGTTTAAGTACGTTGCCGTACACCCACATTACTTTCGTGACCATGCTGCTTGAGCCGAACTCCAATTGTACATACTCAATAAGATTTCATTGCCACTTTACAGGATTCCTACACTATTAACCTATTCCGCTCTTTGTGTACACGTTGATGGCCAATTTCCGTATCTACTTCGCTCGTTCTCTTCGCTGTCGTCTGAGTCACCTTCATTCTACACTCGCCACTGTCATGCTTCTAAGACAGACCATGTCTGGATTTTGTGTGTTCAACTATGCGACCGCGTTGCGGCCCTAAGTATCTTCCTCGGCAGACCAATTAGCTTTGTGCTTTTGGACCGTTGAATGCCTGTTTCCCGATTCATCTCTGGTGGAACACCATGCCGCGAATTGTTTTGTTTTATTTTGCATTGTGCTCGAACCAGCAACGGTTTGTTCTATTGCCGTGATGTGTAGTTTGTGTACCAATTTTGTGAGGATATCGTTGAAGTATCTTGCAATTATGGTATTATATAGTTATAACATGGCACGGTAATTCAACTCCGACTGTGGTTTTTTATCCGGTGGTTGCGCACAAGTTCCGGGATTTGCAGTTAATGGAATCCAAATCGGGTACTGCAGATCGGGGTTCTACGCTTCCGTTCAAATATCCTAAGCGTTATTGAAACACACCGTCTGTGGTCTATATTTTATGATAATTAATGTTATCTCGTATCATATCTAAAGTTTTGGATCAATCAATGACAGTTCCCTTTATTCTGGTTTCTGATGCGATATTTCGGCGGTGGGTAACGCTGTTGGGAAACCCAATAAACATTGGTTTAATTTGCGCGTACACATGTCCGTCGAAGCGGAAGTAAATGCTCATGAAAAATTCTAGAATTTCCACAAATTTTTATTTTGCTTACTTGATTAGGAAGTATTTACATCCTGTTTTATTTGATGAAACGCCCAAAGGTTCTTCAGAAACCGTCAAGCATTTTAATGCTTTGTTAGGATCTATCAACCGAAATCTTCAATTTCTTTAACAATCAGTTTGCTATTTTATACGAGGGGTTCCAGTAACTTGGTCAGTTCACAAAATTGCGCAGTGTTATTATCTCAGCTTTCTTTGTCTATCGCCCTGAGTATGTGATCAAGTTCGTTGCCCCCGGCCTCTTTAATGTTACCTTTATCCAGTTTCCAGTTTGTAACTTGTGTTCTGTTCGAATGTGGATAGATGGTTGTCTGAAATCAAGTATGTAGTCCATTTACCTAGTATCGCTGCTGTGCGTCCTTTGTCTACTAGTTGGATTTACGATATTCTTCATTCGTATTTGTCTGTGCGCATTCTGAGCATTATTCTTCACATTATGGGTAAGTGATATGAGCTAGCGGCATGAGAACAATTGGTCGTGTTTGTACTTGACCCAACTCTGAATTTCTGTTTGATCTCAATGCATTGTCTTTGCAACAAACGCCTCTGGAGCTAAGTTTGAGCCATTTAAACAAGACAACTTTATTTGCAATGAGGGCCCCTGTAATAAGCTTTTCCATAGATCAAACCCAGTTCATTTGTATTTGGTGTGTTTTCATCCTTATTTGCCGTGCAACTCCGCGTCGGTTACTCAAGTTTTCGATCAGGAGCTCCATTGCCAAAAAAGCCCTGATTTTAGTTTTGGCCCAAATAACTATTGCAATTTATTCTGGGGATTTTGTGATATTATTTTATATGTAAAGTCGGTTGTGCGCATTTGTTCCCATCCGTGTGACCAGGTGTCTCCAAGATTTTATTTCTAATTCTGCATGGCTTAATAATTTGCTGCGATTTGTACACGTCTTTAATGTGTTTCTTCTCAGGTATTCTTGTGCAAACATCTCTGTAGACAATACATTAGAAAAAATAGATTTCCACAACACCATTGCAAAACGTTTGTTAGATAAAACGGCGAAAACCGGTAGCTCGGGTTGTTTAGATGGCAAACCACCTTTTTCCTTAAACTGGAAATTTTGCAAACGTGTTATCACAAAGCTAGGTGACATTATCAGTGTTTTGTTGTGTAAGTTTTAGCAGCGCACCTTTAGGTAACATTGGTGATATTAAACCCCGCATAGTGTGGTTGAACCTTAACTCGGTACATCCAGATCGCCTTTCATTGTTACGGACTGCACTAGCTGATCCCACCACCTGTATTACACTCATTTTCGTTGCAAAGTAGCAGACAAAAAGTTGTCTAGTGATATGACATCACGAAATATACCGGATGTGCTACCAAGTTTTACACTTTACTGACCATTGGAATGTTCAGTTTTTCAGTGAGGCAAACAAAATGATGCATTAAAATAGAAACTGGCGGTTACCCGCCCGAAAACACTGCGCTACCATGACGCGTTTCAAGCTTATTTCCTCTCATCAGATAGAGATAGCAGGCGTCGAACCCGGGACCATTGGGATGTTAGTTGTGACCGCTACCCCTAAGCTACCGGGTCACGACGGGCAACGTAAGGCACAACGGTATAATGAACGAGGTAGTGGGTCACTTTGAAGCACATGTTGTGTGGATGGATTGCGACAAGCAATCTCAATGTTGACCGCGATTCCTACTAAAGTGAACCTTGCTCTTTCCATCACGAGGACCGTGGCTGATGTAAAACATAGATGATGTAAAACATACACTTATATCAAATCTTGAGCCATGGGTACTCTGCACTCATTCTGGTAGGGCGTCAAGAAATCAAAAATTCTGATTTCGCTGTAAAAGAAAGTGGTCTATTCAACCTAGGACCCGGTTGCTAATTCTGGAGTGTTAACATTTTCTAATCTAGAATACAAGGAATCAGCTCGTAGAACAGCTTAAAGAAATCCGGATAAACCGCGTTAACTCCTACTGCGCATCGATTCGTTCAGTCAAGCTGGAACAAGCAAACACTAGGCATTTACTGCACGACCGGTAATAGAAGAATGCATGGCGCACTGGTGTAATGGTGTTACATTTTTAGCATTTAAGTCAAATGCGGGTCAAGTCAGAAATTGCTTTCTACATATTTGGTGGCTGAATATTCAGCTACAATGCACACTATCTTAGAAATGTACCGAATGTAGACGATTACAGAAAAGGACCTTAACACAATTCCATAAAGAACGGAGAGAAACGCCATCAAACTGCGAACGCGCCAGATTCGATTGATACATCACCTTTATTGCGCTGCGATCACGATGTCTAGGTTTTACAGAGTTAATTTAAAAGACTTCTCGAGACTGATGAGGACTTGGCAAAAATGAGGTAAATTACCCGTCTTTGTAAGGATGGTGATCAACAAAAACGGTCTATGAGAATCACTTTTGTGGACGAAGTCAGTCCAAGTTTGAGCTAATCCAGCCTAAGTAGGCTGGAAGGTTTGAAGTTCAATGTTCCTCCAGATCTGGTCCCAGTAGACCGGGAAAAGTTCAGGTCTGCCATAATTAAGCTGAAAAGGCATATTGTTGACTGTAAGATAAATCTTCGTATGACAAATTTGCTGGTGGTTTACAACAACAATCTGCGAATCAGGATAAATAGGCTGCTCACACTTCAAGCACGCTCGGCGGTTTCTGCTGCGACCTACCCTTTGTCTTTACCAACATTTGCATGATATGAAAAAGCGCGATGAGCTTTGTCTTTTTTTGCGTCTGAGTGGCCAGACATACGGTGATTCGCAGATACATAGTTGAATTTAGATGTATACATTCAGGAAATAGAACGCATCGGTTACTCATGCTTTGCTGTGATAGACTAACGCATGCACCCGGAGGCGTCTTGCTCTACACCTGGTCTTCCCTGCGTGAGATTCTTTGAGCATTTACCGAAATGACGATGTTTTGTGTGAGCAGATTTGGTGCTCTATATACCACAGGCGCGGAAATCTACTTATGGTCGCATTCTATTGCAGCCGCCTAATTCGTTTTTGGATTGGCTGACCCACCTTGAAGTACATCTGATTTCTTCACATGTTCTACTTATGATCCCTTTTAACTGTCCTCAGATTTGATGGCTTGTTGTGCATTTGATAGCTACACGTGGTATGATTGAAGCAACGTTCCTGGATGTGGTACTAAAACTGGTGGGTCGCAAACCATATACCATCCAACACACATAATATCACACTTAACCTCGTCTTGTCTCGTGATGAAATTAACGAGCTATGAAAAACGAATTCGTGACGTTTGGTTCCCGGAGCCCCCGGATGCAAGCAACCATTCAGTGCTCATCACTGATATGAAAATACCTTTGCTCTATTCATGAGAGCTTTTCTAGTTTATGATTAGTGCAATACGGGCTTCCGCATTCTAGCCCGAGCAGTGCGCCAACTGGATTAATCTATGTCACACTCTGCATCTATGGAAGACGTTTGGACATCATAAAAGAGAGATTGCCGTAATTGTGTTTCTAATTTGTGTCAATGAAATATCGGAAGTTTGGACCGAGTATGCCTCATTGGTTTGAAAAGGTGTATGTAAATCTCGTTCAGCAGCGGCGCAGACTGTAAATGATTCATCCTCTCTCGCTCTGCCAATGTCTACGAAGTCTATACAAGTTAACGGTATATCTGCAAGAGTGCAAAATAGAATAAGCCCCGGTAGTACGAAGAGCAGCATGAAATCATCACGATGACCGAATCAAAGAGAATCTTTGCCTACTTGTAGCCGCGCCTGAAGCCGGCCACTGCTATGCCAATGCTGGATGACCTGGACGGATAACACCAATCTTACAGCACTGAGTGTACGTTCGCGTTTGCGGCGCACTTCGTTTCTGTATTTGCAAATGAACAGGTGTCTGTTCCGTGTTCGACGTATACCGCTTTTACCGAACTCGATGGTTTCCGGTGTAGAAGAGGTATGTCAACTACTCACCAACCTTGACGACACTAAACTTGCCGGACGTGATGGGCTTCACCCACTGATTCTCAAGTCAATTTTGACCATCATCTCTCCTGCTGTAGCTGAGCTTTTCAACAGGTCACCTTCTGTATGTTTGTTGCCGATTGTCCAGAAATGTTCGTTGGTGAAGCCTATATCAAAAAGCGGTGACCCTAGCAATGTAACCAACTTAGAGTCATTTAGTTAAGACCTATTTTGAAGAGAGTATTGAGTGAAATAGGCTCTGACGCCCTTGCATAACGGTTACATATAACGCCACTTTTAAATTACAAACTTGCATGTGACGAGGCATGAATGGTAAGACGTTCCAAATTAAAGCACATTAACCTGTACTATGTGCACAAAAGCATTTGGGACAATCAATCCGTTTGCCTTGGTCATAACTATGACATTTTTACTTGTTCGGCTAAATTTGTTGTGTACATATACATGCTGGTATTTTTCTGCTGTTCTTGTGTTTGGGACTATTGAGAACAATCGCAGCATTGGTATAGCGACATATATACCTTCCCTCTGCCTTGCCGAAATGGCTGAATGTGACTTAATTTTTCACTGTGGGAATCTTAAAATGAGGCTATTCAAACTTTTGACAAATACCAGAGCACAAATGGGAAACACCGAATCAGTCGATTTGAATTTTCCATGTTTTGGGAAGGATTGTATAGGTGTTTATCTTGCAACATTGACCGGAAGTGTTTAGGCTGCAGACCAGGAATATGTGCATGTAATTGGTCAAGGAATGCATTAGTTCTGGAACAGTGGATTATGCTAATTGATCCATTACTTCCGTTTTAGAATATCTGACATAGTGGTTTACTCGATGCAGCTGTTTCGTAATTGGTCAAACATGCTGGCATTAATTACCTCCCGAAATATTTTGGTTGCAAGCATGATTTAGGTGGCAAAATTTATTTTGAAATTCGAATGTATATGTTCCCCAATAATGTACGCTGTCTCTTCGACTCTACAGATTCATGTTTATTGTAGTTGCACATATACGAACCGGTCACGAACCGTCAAAACAGCTTTCATCTGGCTACAGCGATCAGAGCAGACCAACTTCTGAGATATATCCGGCAACAGATTACTGCCGTCATTTTAGACAGCCACTTTCACCAGTTTTACATGTTTCTGCAAAGTATAGTTTCTATTTCAGTTTTGTGTTATGAGTACAAGCAATATCTTTGTGGTATGATTTCAGGTGGATAAGAGATCGCTTGAAAACAGGTTGGTCGTATCCGCATGGTTGCGTTTATAATTTGTGGTAAGAAAGGTTGTAATACTTGACAAACCAACATCAACATAGCTTTTATCCCAGAACTGTTTCATGATGTAATGTAGTCCGATAATGGTAAGAAGTGAGCTTTAAAACAGTTTAAACTTCACCAGCAGAGATGTATCCAGGTTTTGTTAACTTAATGATTGGCATTCAAATAACACCTAGCTGCTTCTATTCAGCACCTATTACACCATTTTTCCTAAATGTCAGGACGCTTGCTATAAGGAAAGTATATATTCTATGCTCGCTAATCAAATCTACCGCTGAGCACCCTCTAACACATGAAATGCCACTATATGTAATCGTTAAATTATTTGTAGCTGTTTCTAAATTTTCATATCACAGGTAAAATTATGCATTTCGCTGGAATGATAACGCCTAAAATTTTAATATGTCAAGTGTAAATCCTCATCAACCTTACTGCAATAAGAACCATAGCATCGATAAGATTATATCTGAAGAACTTGACTACGCAAAAAAAAACTACGGCTGTTTTGCCATCATTATTTTCGATATCCACACCAACTGTCCAACAGGTCTTGTAAAGTAAAGCTTATTAACCCGGATAAATTCATTGTTCATTGATTATCTAGTAGCATTTAACTAATTACCCTTTAGATACAAATACCATATGGAAACCTCGGATAAAGCTAACAGAGTTATGGTCAACAGTGAATTTTATGCACGTGCCTCACTTGCAATAGAAAAAGTTACCTAGGAGAGCAAGTGTTTTGTATCACATTAGATCATGCATCAAAGCATAATAAACGGGTCATTGGAGATTTTGGGTCAAGTGCACTTTCAGCAAATCTATATGTATGTTAGATTTACTAGTTACTAATGAAGAAACCTTTCCTTCCTATTTGGTCTACTGCTATAAGAAAAGTTCAATTGACTCTCGCGTTGCTGCAATCCAGGGTTGTTTCTGGGTGAGTTCGCTTAGCATTAGAAAAAGTTGCTGGTATTTTAGGAGGTTCGTTTCTCTATTTTTCTAACTTGGGCACATATTAATTGATCATAGGCATGTGCCATTGCTTATTTTTACTGAACTTTGATGGTTGAGCTCTGTTGCTGATTTAGACACGTCTAGTATATCATATTCATTAATATTCTGCCCACCACTCTCCACATCTAATAACCTATTCCGCTACATCGGCAGGCTGGACGCCGCTAGCATAATTTAGTTATTTGTCTATCGGCTATACAGGTTTGAATTTCCTTAGCACTCTCTTGAAATCCACCTGCTCAAATGACAGAGATTCAACCAACATTTCACCGAGAGCAAACAAAAGGCTTCTAGGAATCTCCAATAAATAGGTTGAGAAATATATACATCTTCTAATCTCTATTAAGTCCACAAATATGCTATGCCTTCATTCAAATATTTCTGTGGGATTAATCACCCATATGCTAACTTAAAATTTGTGCGAATCGCTCGGTAATGCGCAGTGGACTATGAAAACGTTTGGTCGATACAACTTCCTTTATCCTACTTGAAAAGAATGTCAGGGGTACCCAAAATATAACACTATCATAACCGCTTATTGTTCACCTTAGAATTTGGATCGGAATTGTACAATAGCATACATTGTCAGAAAATGCATTCGCCTGCAACTTGCCGTGTGCGTTTAACAAAGAAACTGCGAATAATGTACAGTATGATATTAGAAGTCCCTGGTCCACAGAGTGAAAAGATACCAGCTCATGCAAAACTCGCAAATCATTGATGTTCGGCCAACTTAAATTCCTCTCATGAGTCTCATCCTTGCTTATTATATTATAGCTGTGCACCTGGTTTCGGAACATTTATCCTAAAGTAAAACGACACACACATTTTAAGGGAAATGCGCGGTGTCCAAATATATTTCCGTGGATCAGAACAGCAGATCTCGTAAGTCTTGTTACCATACTTTGATACCAAAAACAGACCTAATATTACACTTGTTGGGCAAGTTAACTCATACCGTCGATATGCTGTAGCACTAAATGATCTTTATCTATTAAATGTAATGAAATTGACATACATTCCGTTTAGCTTCCTAAAATATTCATTATTGGCATGTTTCAGGAAGAGAAGAAAGGCTGCTCTAATTGAAATGACAGTTCTGGTTCCGCGACGACTCAGCTTTTGGGTGCACAGTATGAAGTTAATCACGGTGTTGCTAATAACTACGTATGAGCAATTGACACTAGTGGTCTTAATTTCCAAACAAATGTAATGTTACTTAAAGCTCCTGCTTTTGTGCAATTCGCCGACTGCTTCTATGCATCTGACATAAAGCAGAGTGAGGTACCCGGAATGTCCAGTTTATAAAGATACAAAACTGACATACATATATTAAGATAACGGCTTCGGACAATTGTACAAAACTGGCTGCATTTATGATTTTCAGAGCGCGACTTATGGAACAACTTTGCTGCAGCCTTCAAATGATTACCAAAGTACGTTAATATATGGCTCGGTAGAAAGTGATTTGATTCTTTCCAGCTACAGTAAGGCGGTACCACGTTATGCAGTTATGTTCTTCAATAAATACGAACGGTGGAATTCTCGACCTCACGCATGAAACTTACATCTGATAAACACATCTGAAGCACAGGTTTTCCTAATCAAAAGGCCTTGGAGAGTTGCCATATAAAAGGTAGACAAAAATTGTACTTAACTAGCTTGGAAATTTCAGCAATCTCAAAAACATAGGATGTGGTTTGTACCAATATGAGTAAAAACATTGTTGTAATAATGAAAAACATCGAAATAATGAAAAGCATGTAGAAAATGGTTGCCTTAACAGGACAGTGTAGTTGGCTACAATTTCCAACTAGTGCTACCTGACACACGGCCAGAGTTAAACTACGAACTAGCAGCACGTTTTAGGCCCGATTTTACTCTTCTTCTTGTGCATGCGACCAATGTTATATTTTTGCTTACTCGGCCACGTCCATAACTAAGCTTTTAAGCTTACATGGATTTCATCGATGAAATATATAGCGAGTCCTTACCTTTACTTCTGGGACCCAAATTTTCCCTTCCATTAGCCGGCTGTACTTATCTCAGTGCCATCAGGAACACTTAGAAGACCATGTAGATGGCCAGCCGAATACTCATACTCTTCTATCCGACGAAGGTTATGCTGTAACTTTCTAATTACTTTTCAGAAAACAGTAGTTTCTATCATTAACTCTGTCACTGTAATGCATGCGCGCGTATTTCGAGACTATTAAACATAGCCTCAATGGAACAAAGGAACAATGGATTTATGCGGGTATAAAAGCTAAACTTGACAAATGCCGTAGGGTGATCAGTGCGAAAATCATAGAAGTGTGAAAAATTCAATGGAAACCAATTCAGTAAAATCGTTTAACAACGAGTCACTACAAGCTTGTGGACTCACCGAGTTTGAAGTGTCAAAATAATAATCCACTATAACTCCGGAGGGGATCATGAAGTATGGAGTATTTGGTTAAAATAGTCACCGCCCCTTGAAATTCGCATGAGGCAAAGTGTTTGAGTTTGAAGCGTCAAAATATAAATCCACTGTGGAAATTTGCGTGGGGGAAAATTATTTTTAAATTATGGATTTTGGATCTCTCAAAATTAGACTATTATGGAAGATAGTGCAATGAAGTGAGTGCATTATCAACTCGATATTTGAACTCAGTCAGGTTGGGTGCACTGACTACAGATTCTGGGAGAGCATTCCAGGCTTGGCAAACACCCACGGAAAAGAAATTCCGTCGACATTTCAAACGGCTGTACTGCACTGCCAGCTTCAGATGATGGCCTCTCAGATTGTTGTTGTTAATGAGCTCCAGCAGATGGCGGCAGGTATGATTGGGGTCTGTCAGATTCTGATAAGCCAAAATCAAATCTCCCGGTAGTCGTCGATATTGACCACTAATCATCCCGAGCGATCTCAGTCTGTCTTCGTAGCGTAACTAGCCTAAACCTTTCACGTTCTTCGTTGCGCGTCGTTGAGGTTTCTCTAAATCAGAGAGGTCTTTCCTCAGCCACGGCTGCCACACTTGTATTGCATACTCCACGTGTGGTCGTATGTATGCACCTAGAAGTTGGTGAAAAACGGATGGATCGAAGCGTCCAAATGTGCGCCGGAGAAGGCCCAAATTTCGAATGCTCGCGTTCGATGCTTCCTTTGCCTGGGCTGAACAACCAAAGTCGGACTGAATCAAGACTCCTAAATCCTTTTCCTCAGCAGTTGTGTTAAGCACATGGTCACCCAGTTTATAGAAAAATGCTGATTGGTGACGTAAGTGTAATACTCTGCACTTTTCTGTGTTGAGTGGGAGTTGGTTCTGAACTGACCACACATACAGCTTATCCAGATCCTCATGAAGTATTGCGGAGACGTCTGGTGTATTGATCGCTCTCCAGACCTTGGTGTCGTCGACCTAGAGTAGGCAGTTGGAAAGAATGAGGGCCGCTATGTCGTCAATATACATCAAAAACAATCGTGGCCCCAGTACCGATCCTTGTGGTACACCACATTCCACTTGGATTGGGTGGGACAGGGACCCACGCACTTTTATCTCTAAGCTCCGGTGGAGAAGAAAGCTTGTGGTCCATCCTAGGAGAGGATCACCAATGCCGAAGCTCTGAAGTTTGCAGAGCAGGATTCCATGGTCTAGTCGATCGAAGGCCTTTGAGAAATCTAGGTGGACCACGTCCACTCCTGCACCGCTGTCAATTAATTTGGTCCAACTCGATCTTGCTAGCAGCAGATTTGTGGTGCACGATCGATTCCGTGGAAAACCATGCTGTTCATGTGCAATCAAGGCAGACACTTCTAGATAGGCTGTTAATGCGTCAGCAACAATAGCTTCCATAACCTTTGACAGGACCGGGAGAAGGGTTACAGGACGGTAGTTGGCTGGGTCAGATCGGCTACCGCCTTTGTGAATTGAGATTAGGATCCCACATTTCCACATCTCGGGTACATACATCTGATCGAAGCAGCGTTGAAAGAATCGTGCCAGAGGCTCTGCTAAACTTTCTCCCATTACCGCAAGGGACTTAGGGTGAATGTTGTCGATTCCAGGAGAGTTGTGCTTACGCATACACAACAACTTTTTTAATACCATCCCCGCCGTGAAAGTTATGTGCGTAAGTTTTGGTTGTAAAACAGCTGCTGACCAAGGAACAGATGACCAAGGAATGCATTGAAAGTTGGAAGCATATTGCAGCCGCAAGGCGTTCGCCGCATCCTCCGTAGTCAGCGTCATGCCATCTGGCGTTTGAAGAGGAGGGATTCCCAGTTTCACCTTGCGCAGGTTGTTTACATGTTGGTAGAGAGGCTTATGCTTCGAAACCATGCGCTCCGTCCGATGCTGCTGGTATGTCAGTTTATCCTCACGAACGAGTTGAGTGCAATGATTACGTTGAATTGCATAGGTCGTCCAGCTCTCCGTGCTCGGGTGTTCCTTATAGATACGCCAGGCCGAGTTCTTCACTGCCATACATTTCCGTGTCCTACTTCGCACAAATGAAACAGTCTTCTTCGAGCGGACAACCTTAGTTTCGGATACCTCTTCGACGAGAGTGCTAAATTGGTTGACGAAATGTGGCCATGCGACTGTCGGTACTTCGTCTGTAAGGAAGTTCCAGTTGGCTGTCTCTGCAAGTCGAGCCAGCTCATCGTACCGTATGATAACTCGGCTTTCCCTTGTAGTATCCGCAGGGTATTCTGCGTAGCATATATAATGGAAGAGTAAAACTGCATGATCGCTGCAACCCAAAGGAGCGTCGATGATTACTTTCTCGACCATGAGTTCTTCGTTGGTA
This sequence comes from Dicrocoelium dendriticum, assembly GCA_944474145.2. Lineage (NCBI taxonomy): Eukaryota > Metazoa > Platyhelminthes > Trematoda > Plagiorchiida > Dicrocoeliidae > Dicrocoelium > Dicrocoelium dendriticum. The sequence continues at coordinate 29,103,535 of OX104070.1, forward strand.
AATATCCGGTCCAGGATGGACGGCCTTTCTGCTGCTCTGAATCTGCTGGGATTGTCGATATGGCCATAAAGCGGAAGACTGGAGACAAGGTCTTGTAGATGCGCTTTGAACTGTTCCGTAGGTGTTGCTTGGGCACCCAGAGCGTGGATATTGAAGTCACCAGCGATAAGAATATGACTGTATCTCCTGCTGATCACAAGCCTCAGCGCAGACGCGAGGCTGAAGTCCATCTCGGGTGTAGAGGTTGGAGGTCGATAAACGACCGCCACCAGACAGACGTCGTTGCCTGTTAAACGCAGCCGACATCAAAGAGTATCCTGCACGTTACTGTACGCGTCTTCTGTGGGCTCACATTGGAGGTCACTGCGATAGTACAGAGCCACCCCGCCCCCTTTACTGGATCAATCGCGCCGAACGGCGGACATGCCTGGTATCTCGACCTCCGTGTCTGTGATATCCGGGCGCAACCACGTCTCCGTTATAGCGACGAGGTCACACGATTTGGACCTTTGACGTAGTCGCAGTTCGGGTAGTTTGTTAAGTAGACTTTGAGCGTTAGTGTACATACAGGACAGCTGCTTGAGCATCAAAAGGGCTTGTGGAGGATTACACGAAGTTGGATTTAAGCCGGCCGATGAAAGACCGGCACCTGATCGTTTTTTCCGCAGTTTATCGATGAACATTTTGCACGGGCCTGCAGCCCGCCTAACTTCGTTCCTGCGCACGCAGAACGCTCTTCAATAGCGTCGTTTTTAGTGGTTGAAAATCTTGATGCAGTGTCTTCGGCTCCGTTTATTTTATCACATTGAGCCACAGATGGTGTCACATCCTCCGGTAGCTTCGATTCAATAAATGGTGCCTTAAATCGTAGTTCCGATGGCAGTACATTGTGCATTGTATGCCGGTTACGCATAAGGTTCGCCGCCATCTGCTGGGACTGAACCACAAGTTTCAGTATCCTTAGACCATTACCTTTGTAATGAGGTGAAACGGGCAGTCTAGAAATCGAATGAAGGATGACGTCGCTTGCAGATAGTGTTTCACGGATGTACCGCCATTTTTCCAGATCGTGAGCATAAGCCTCCTCGTCCCTAGCTGTTGGTAGCTCGGGCACACCCTGAACTAAAATGGTTTTTCGCCAGCTGGCCGTGTTGCGATCGTCTAAATTGTATTTTTCTCGCTGACGTTCGCTCCATGGAACATCCGGAAAGATGCGGATCTTACTGTCTTCACCTCGGAGGTTATACGCCGATAAGAGCACCACCTCTACATCGTCAATGGATGCCAGTGTTATCCGCAGAATTCTGGGCTCACCATAGTGAGCGGAGTTTGGATGTCTCGTCACACGCGTGATGTTAGTCGGCTTGACCCTAGCACCTATGCGTTCGCAAATGTGATTCCACTGGTTCAGATCGTCCTGTTGCTTACCTCTCAGAGAATTTGCTTTGGATTCAGGGACGTTGGTGCATATGAGTGTTAGAGCACCGTAGTTTCTCCTGGTGTTTGGTAATGTGGGAGAAGTCGTGATGGATGGACTAAAACAAGCCTCTGAATTTCGTGCTTGCTCTTTTACGCATGTCGCAGATATTGTGCTTAAAGTCTTGTTTACAGTGTCTCTAGCAATAGTCGCTGCGTAAGTTGATTGGCCTTTAGAGATACTCAGACTTTGTTGGTCAGTCGGAAGTCTGATTCTTACCGTGGCTTTGGATAAGGGCGGAATGGCTGAGGAACTGAGGATGTCTTTTCGTAGGTGATACCTGATTGGTTCGGGATTCCCAAGGTATTCGCTGCTGTGATTTCGCGAGAACGTCTGGCTCTTTACTTCGGTTTAGTGGCGGTGAGTACAGTAGCTGGTGGAGATACAAACCTTGCTATAATAGCCTCTAATGAAATAATTCTTTCATTTAAGCGTAATTCTACTTCTGCAATCCGACAAAGCAATTACGCTTTTTACTATGGGAACCGTCGTGCAATAATGACAGAACGAAACAGACTCGGACAGATTGTTGTGCTTGTTAGCCTCAGTAATCGGACTATGATTAACGGAACACAACGCACAATGCTGGCCCGATTCCACTGTCTGGGCAAGTGACTCAGCTCCACTTGTAACTTCTCCCATTGTTACATTAGTCATGGTCGGCTGCAGCTGATTGGCACGGCCTGGTTCACAGGCTAGTTTGGTGTCGTGCGTGGTAGGTGTGCTTCGCCGTCTTGTCCGTTTGTGGTCAGAGGACACGTTGATCGACTTCCGCGTAATGGGCCTGAGCGTCATGCGGTCACGTTTGAATAGGCTAAGCAATGAGAACTCCGAATTTAGCTGGAGTACATCCACCAAACTTAACAGATTGAAGAATACGCCAAAAGAACAATATTGGTTTACAATTCACAAAGAAAAATCACGTATAACAGAGTAATCCGGAAGAAAAACTGTAATCCAGCACAGTAATCCAAAAATTTTCGGCGTCCGTTGGTACATTGTGTATCTCTTTAAACCAGTTTTGATTACTCCGCCGTTACAGATCCCGAAATATTGGCAAGAATATTAGTGATGAATACGAATACCGGAGTGACCCATACTAATAAATCGCATTCTCAAGGTAATAAAATTACACAACGCGCATGCCTCCATTACCAATGTTTACTGTATGCCGTTGAAAACATGCATATTAACCTGCATCATATTTTCCTCAATATATGTTTGCCTTGTTACAACTGATATAACAACGGAAGTCTTATCTACTTGCAAATGGTTTAAGCCGTCCACTCTCCTATTTTCTAACATTTCCCCCCAGAGACTAGTTCAAATACTGCGAATAAATCTTCCAATGCACCTGGCTGCTTGGCGTGTTGATTGCGCACTTCCACATGACGAAGCAATCGAGCTCAAGCCGTTCCCGGCTACAGTACATTGACAAACTATATCGCGTGCCCAGTATAAGCAAGTATATGAGTAACGACAGTTCTACCTTGGAATATCTTCGCGAACTACTAAACAACATGGCATTGAAAATGTACTTCTTTATATTAAGACTGACTATGTTAAATGACGCGCAGTCCACGCTCACCTTTTCCCCTTTATTTGTATCATTAGCGAATTGAAAATTGATCGTACCAACAAACTGCGTCGTGTCTTGCACAATACAGAAATATACAAATATTTATTTTAAACAACGCTGCGAGAAGAACAAAGACGGCAGATGTCAACATTTCGTATTGTCTCAAGGGAACAAATTGTTGCAAACTATTTATTTACTCATTTATTTATTTAAGCCTATTCCAAATCAAGCAAAAGTACAAAATCAGCGCATGACCGCGACTGATTTAAAGTTTCTAATTAAATGTCTGTGTATGGAGTGCGATATGGGAGGTTTAAGCGAGCCTAACATCCATCACAACCATTCGTCTGTGTACAGACTACTTCCGCTTACCAATGAAAGAATTTAAAGTAGCCCTCAATTCATTAGCTGAATACATGTTTTCCTCTTGCATTAAAACAACGCGGAAGGTTGTAAAGCAATCACGATAATTTATACAATAGGATCAATATATATGTGGGGACACCTTAAGCGCAACCCGGTAAACTTGATGTCATATAAGCTGTCACCATACTAACTGTAAGATTATTAATATGTGAGGAAACATACCGCTATTGTAAAAGAATCAGAATCCTGTGTTACTACGGGAATGAGACCTGATAAACATATTTATGGCATGCAGGGGAAACGATCAGCAGGTTAGCATGCATAGATGATTAGGTTTTAGTATACAAAGAAAAGAAAACACAGAATGGAATCACTGCATAATAGATGTATAGCTACTGAAAAGGCGGGTTAAGAATCAATAAATTTAACAGTATGTTTGCCACAGGTAGACAATATGTCATTCGGTAGTAGAAGCTTTCCAAATTACAATAATTCGACGTTACCGGAAAATCATTGATGGATTTCAGCAACACGTAAGCGTCCTGGATAAAATCAGAATTCAATGTCAGATGTGAGTCACGGTGCTACTTTTACAAAAATGTTGGGGCAAAAAAATTATATACTGAATTGACGGTGTCCACCACAAACGTAAAATGTTCTGTCCTCAAATTGAAACCTGATGTCTAAACAGGAGCAAATGGCGACAACAATTAACTGAAGTTTAACCGGTTACCCTACCGACTGATCAATTCAGTCAGCCGAGATTTAAGCAACACGATTGATAGTCTAAGCGACCACGTCGTAAAATTTCAATTGATAAGGTTCAAGCGTAGCTGAAAGCAAGGGAATAGGTAGGGACCAGTAGCATGCTGCGTTGCAATCCAGGAGATTGTGATTTCATAAATAATCTTCATTTGATTCAGAAGTAAGCAAGTGCACGAAAAATATCCTTTTCGACAATTCTCATCAGGCGAGTAAAATTATGAAGCAAAACCTTTGGAGAGAATAAAGCCCGTAGAGGCCTGTACAGAGAGCAGTCAACTCATTAATTGGACAATATGAAAACTAACTCAATGATTTGATCAATCGGATTGTCGCATTAGGAAGCAGGTGATCAAGGAAGGTCAAGTTCAAGGCCAAGGCAATTTCAGAGCTTGTGCAAACAGCGCACACTGCTACAGGCTCTGAAATTGCCTTGGTCTTGAACTTGACCTTCCTTGATCACCTGCTTCCTAATGTGACAATCAGATTGATCAAATCATTGATTTGGTTTTCATATTGCCCAGTTAATGAGTAGATTGTATTTTGTCTGTTACTTCCAGTTTTTGATATCCGTGTGTTACATCGTTTTGGCTCTGAGTTTCATGTCAGTTGATTTCACCCCTGGTTGCTTGTATGGATTAATTATCTCATATACACTAAGAATACGGCGGCAATATATATATATATATATCGTATGATGGTAGGGATAATTGTGAGTAGGCAACAAAATAAGTTGTAGCGAACGATCTCGTTTATATTTGCTCATCTTTAGACTAGTACATCACAAGAAGTTTGGTTAAACAAAACACGGATAAATGCAATGTGTAAAGGGATTGAGATTTCTGATCAATATAAATAAACGATTGGTCAATCTAGGGTCAAAGCAGTTGGCAAGACTTGATTATCATTATTTTCGGGTATTTTTGGGATAGAACTGCTGAATGGCCTGTAGAGTTTCTTTTAAGCACATAGCTCCGGGCTTTCGAATCGGATAGCGAATGTCATTACTGTAGCCAATAGACGGCATCTGACAGTTTACGTGTATTGCCCAGGTAACTTTTACCTGGGCTGAAATTTCTTTCGCTCTATGACCTGGGAATTGGTATCTATCAGAAGTAACAATAGGGCATTCATTTTTGTCTTCCTTATATAACTGTTAAGCCAGCAGAAGCAAAATTCCTATTTATTTTTGGACAGATGCCTAGTAGTTTTCTCAATATACCGTACTCGACATGAACAATATAACTTGTAGGCCGAAAAATAAACTCAGTCCGTGGCACTCTGTTTTGAGTTATTGGCTCATGGTCGGTCTTGTAGTAAACTTACTCGTAAGTCAGCCGCCGGGAACCTTTTGGTGGTGGTATTTGATAGATTTTGGACTGTACTTTATGCTATAACTTCACCTTTAAATGGCAACGAAAGAAAGATTGACCGCTTTTCAGCGGAATACAGTTTCAATTTTGGTGTTCGTGCTTCAATTTTCCAGCGAATAAACTTATCTGGATATAAATTTTAATGAAACACTGTGAATGAAATTCAGTTCCTCGGAAAGCTCGTCTAACCTACGTATCCACCCCTGTCTCTCCGTTAAACAACTGCTGAGGTTTCGTTTCTGGATAATCGGAACAAAACTAGGGAGATGGACGTACAGTTCCTTCTATGTTGCTTTTCGGTGAGCTCTGGTTTGTTTTGTACATGCTATTTTCCTGTCAAACTAGATATTTAAATCGTCGTACTGTCATACTCAGTGATAAATATTTATTACCATGTGCAGTGTTAAAATTGTCTAACAGAGCCTCAGTGCGCGGCTGGTTTTCTGCGACAGCAAATATGGCGTCTTCGTAGCGACTGTATTATACCAAGTTTCTGATGGATATATTCAGTTAATTGTTCTCCAGTTTATTCATAATGACGTCCGCAAGCAGTGGCACAAATGACGTACCATTCCAACTCACCTATTTGCCGATAAATTGTTCCGTTAATGTGAAGCTATCTTTTTAATACATATTAGCAAGAGCTATTTTAAACCTTCGGTCTGCATGCCGATGTCTATTGGATTTACCTAGATATAGTCACATAAATAACATATAGTTCCTGCTATTGGAACATTTGGGAAAAGAGACACAATGTCCGACCAGAACATCTGTCGCCCAATTAGCTCAATTTTTGCCATTAAGTCAAAGAAGTCGAAGGGATCTCTGAGACGGTACATAATTAAGGCTTTCTTGACTGGCTCTCAACGTTTGTCAAGCCATTTGGCAAGTAGATGATATGGAGCGTTTCACATATCTAACATTTTTCTTAGCGGCAATCCTGCTTTATGAAATTTTGGCAAATCGTAGTCTTGCAATCACTGTTCAAATGGACCTGATGTGTTCACAAATATGTAAGTTAATTACGTACTGGTTAGAGACTTATCTACTAAATCTGTTTTATCCTTCCCGAAATTTTGACCTGTTGCTAAGAATAGTTTCATCGCTTTCATGTACAACGATTTATCCATCAGATCCATACTTGCTACTCTCTCTGGTCTGGATAACAGCGCATTTTCATTTATTTAACTTATTTAACGTCTGTCGGATATTCATTCTGCAAAAGATACTGGTAGCCGGTTTGTAATTAACATATTGGTAACATATCTTATCCAGGGTTGATTTATTCTGCTCTACTGCCAATCCCGATGACGGAGTGACGGCTGAAACTTGACATGACTTCCTAGGAAATGTTTTCTCAGTTGTGACTGGTTCAGAATTAAAGATGCACTGATCAAGGACGTATGACAGCTGCGTAAACTCTACATATTTCCATGAGTAACAAGTTGCAAACGAATGCATCACACTTAAAATGGGAACACAAAAGAAAATTTTAAAAATTGGTTTTATTCACTACATGTCCTATTATTGGAATTCAGTCTGGGTGATAAGCCAAGGTCGTTACCCTGGAAGACAAAGGTTGCTCATAAAACCATACAACTTGGGCTAAATGTGACACCTGATGGAACAAGAAATTCAATTTATACTGCAACCTTCACAACTAGACTTTTCATTAATGTGACGCGAAATTTCGCATACACCTTTGACCAACTCAGCCCTACAGGACGTTACAACTGAGCGACCTGAGAGCCATTCCTGCCAGGGTAGTTAATGGTTAGAAGTCAAACAATCACAGCCTTCTGGTCCTTAATTTCAGTATCCTGAACTCTCATGACGTCCATTTCTGTTAAATCAAATCATTACTAACTCCCTGCTGCCTTGCGAAACGGATTATGTACTAGCAGTTTAAAGGAGGACCCTATTTGTCCTAATATCCATGTCTGAGCACCGTGGCAGTATCTCAGCCCACTTACAACCAAGACTATTTGTTCAAACCACAAGCACATCCTGCATCGGTCTGAGCGCAGCTTAGCAAGGCTCGCCTTATCTGCTGCATACATCATGACTGGTAATCGAATACGTGATACTACCAGCGCCTCTCGTCCCACTTTTACACTAGTTCTGTTAACTTCATTTCAACCTCTATTAGCCAAATTCCTTCCATAATTCTCAGCTTAATTGGCAGCAGTTGCACTGTCAATAGAGTCAAACAATCCACATCCACGTTTGCGCAACGTCGAATGGATGCCTATCGACAACAGTTCCTTATAACGCCACACTGTCCCGTTTCCCTGATGTTGTTCAATAATTGCACTCTAAGAAAAATAGTTCAACAGGCTGAACTCGCACGCATGTTTGTGGCACTGTGTATTGAGACGCGTTGTGTGTCCGAAACTAGGACCAATGACCCGGTTACGGCAATCAGTGGTCAAATGGGGTCGGTATCGTTATCAGATACAGGGCTGACGCCAATTTGTTCGACTGGATTCCCGTTAGTAGCTGTTTGTGTAAATCCACTTTGATATCAAACAAAATTAGTTACGACGTAGTAAACGGCGCTGCTTATTTCTGTTTACCGCTCATGTCCCCAGTGAATGCCATTAAGTAAAAACGCTGAAAGATTGACGCAACACATTACTTCGACCTTCCATCAACTACTCGACCTGTTCCTTAGGATTGTATCTTACCCATCCCAGTGCCTCCAGTGAACATGACGCTGATGAAGAGTAGTGAGACTGCATCGCCAACTTTACCTGATTCTGACTTATGTGAAACATTTGAAACTGATGTTGTCAATCTATATCTTATTAAACAGTCAGAAGTCAGAGTAAGCGAACATATGTTTTCGATAATTTCTGTTCAGGCTTATGCAATTATATGCACATCAAATTGTGCAAACAGACATTACAAGTCGTAAATAATAGAACGAGTTCATTGGATGCTGACGGCTGAATTTGCAGGACCAGTCACTTACATACAGAAAAGTTCTTGTAAATTCTGCTTTCAGTGTTGACCATCAAGTAAAACAAATATTTCAGTTATAGCACATACTATTATTAGTGTTTTAAACGTTAGGACAACGGTTGCAATATATACAGCATTACCTCGTCTTTATGAAACAAACCAGAATTTTTGTACGTGTTCAAAATACAAACTATTTGTATTTGTACTTAAAGTCAAAAGCGACAAACAGTCATACAAATTATCAACAACTGTCACGTTAAATACCAGTTGACAATTTCCGTTAGTATGCGAAAAAAATCTACAATCCAACCGCTGTGAAATAAAACCATAGTTGTATCAAAGATAAGTGTGACAATAGGCGTTCGTTAAATACGTATTATAATTTGTACAACTTGGGTCGCGCTGAAAGGATGACTGTTTATGTTCATGATATTTAGTTTGGTGCAGCAGTAGTAATGCCGAGCTTTATAATTAAAAGGACAGCAGAACAAGAAGTCTCATCCAGCTGCCAATAAAATGTGACACATTTATGAATGTGGTTCATTGAATGTATAATAAGTCACTCAAAATGTTAAACTAGAAATCATGTTAGTGTAACTATTGCTTTGTTCTGCCCCCTTGACATTTCAGTCGCGGATATTTCATTTTCAATAAAGGCAAATGCAGTATGATGCAAAAGATCCTGAAAAATCCAAACCACATATGTCAGCTGGTGCAGGAACTGAACAACCATACGCATTCAAGTGACTATCAGTTAAACCTGATACGACGTTATGGCCGAATGGAAAGCCGTCTCAATTTCTACTTGCTTCTATCATGTCCGCCGTGGAAATCTGTCCAAAAGTACGTTGTTTCTGTCCTCAAATTAAGGATGTACTTAAAATAGCTTTTATTAAAGCCGATTCCCCGCACGTTTTCTTCATAAATTTTGTCAGTTAGTGGCCACAAACACAGTGGATGTGTTACTAGATTTATACGTGTTAGTATGTAACAGCTCCGCTATTATATACCTGCCCTTATGGGAATAACATAGTGACGCAGCCAAAACACTTCATTTTTCATCTTGCCTTCATTTACGTACGTTTCATTAGCACATGACCTTTTAAGCATTGCCCTCTTAGGCGTATTAAACTATCGCTCTATTGTTAATTGTTCTGACATTTATTGCGATACTTATAGCTCCGTCTTACGTACGTCGCTTTCCAATAGACATTTGTTTTTAGGTACCAGCGAACATGCTATTTTGGTTTATTTCTAGAAGGAAAATAACAATTATTTCCCCTATCGGATGTATGATAGCCGGGGTAAATTTGATTGATAAACCGCTGTGCTTCTGTTGTCTGAAGCGTCTACGTGTAACAAAGATACAGTCCAATAGACCTATCCGCATTTTAGGCTGTACCATCAGCAATGCCTATGGTACCACTCCCTGCACACTACCTAATTTACTAGTTCATAAATCGGAGATACATGGGCCTGCCCGTTATCCGTTTACACATATGTTCGTTAAAAGTGAATTAGATGAAGTCAAATAAATCAACTAAGGTCATCACTTGGGATACCTTAATTTTGCTGTTTTTGTTAGACGCTTTGATTTTTCCAGAAGGGTACTCATTGTCTACCTTAATCTATCGGTGTCAAATAAAGTAAACAAATCTATAACCACATATAAGACCATTAGCTAGTATATTTATATGTTTCTTACTTTGAGTTATAAAGGGAATTGTTTTGTCACTTAGATTGCATGTCTGGATATTGCATTTAAAGTTTTCAAACGCATAATGATTTCATTAGAAAGTTTGCAAGTGTTTACTAAGTATTAATTCAAATACGAGCAACCCACATGTTCAGCGCAAACATGTGAACGATATTGAGAACCTAAGCAAATATCAAAATAATTTTGCACTACTAGCGGACAATTGACATCTTTCGATAATACTTTATGTGATGGACCAAATAATGAAAGCAGTCGATTTGAAATCCCTTGAAAACTCTTACAGGCTTTAGGCAAACGGAATGCGCATGGTCTGAGCGCTCAAACGCAGCTTCTGCATTTTGTCCGAATAGGTATCAACTCGCCTCTTCTTTTCTGTTATCTGATTAATGCTAGTGTACGGCTCACCCGCCTACTGTCCGCTCACGCGGGTACAACATGGTGCCACAGTGCTCATCCCCGGTTTACGCAGTGTTCCATATGGAGACCGGTGCAAGTCGTATGCGAGTTGACCTCATCAATGCGCACCGGATATCACATCTGGGTGCTTACCCATGTTGAGGCCGTTGCTTCAGGTGCACAAACCAAGCAGCACACAAGGACACTGGTTCATGCTTCTCGTACTGGATCGAAGCGGATGGCTCACCAAATCTGCTTCGAGCGGATGGTGGTGAATACTTGGAAAAACCTGCCTGCAGAATTAGTTGAAGCAAAGTCGGTGTCGGAGTTTAAGATATTCCTGGATTCGCACTTTGACGACTTGAGATTCGAGAATAATCAATATAAGAAATAGAGCTGCTTAGAAAACAAAAAGTAGAGCTGCTTAGATGTAGTTACACAGAGGCCACTCTACTTGCCGCATTTTCTCAGCATTTAGTATTCAGTATTTAGGAAAAGACAAGCTCCGACATGTGAACCTTTATCATCCACTAAGTGCGAATCTTACAATACGTCCAGAAAGCTTTCATATGAAATATACATAGATGGAGTTGAACGGGGAATTTGGAACATAGTAAAATGAACCTAGATGAAACAATACTACCATAATTCTATGCCTACCCTAATTACACAAAAATAAAACATATTTGTCCTATTTTGTTATCCGCCAATAGTTACCCGTAACAAACGCCACTTAGCCTCTCTTCAAGTCCGTCTTCCTGGCTATCATGGTGAAAGCGGGCTATTTGTAGTGCAGTCAAGACGCCTTTCACGACATTTTGTGGTTACAACATTATTATTTAGCATCACATTAAAGACACACCAGCCGAATGCCTCAATGTTATAACAAAGAGGCGACCGTAACTTAAGGTAAACAACGGCTCGCGGACCTGAGTAGATGTGTAACTACTTTCTGCAAGCGTCACAGTAGAGTAAGCCATCGTGTGTCAGCCTACAAGATTTTACAGAATACGTTTCGGTTTATTCGGCACGCCAAACCCTGCGGTGAGTGAGATTAGTGAACTATGAGATCACAATATTATGCGTTGCACGCTCATATCAAACTAGGCAACAAACAACGCAATTAACATTTGTGGTAGGGTCAACGGTTTCCAAGGTGTACGAATTAGAATTGACTGCTCTAACTGTTTCAAGACCTTAAGTCACTTTGTGCTCGATGAAAATTAAGTAAAGTAAAAACAGTGTGAGTACGCTAGGTTATGTTTGTTATTGCATGTGTGCTTGGCAGTTCTACTCGTCAAATACTTAGCTGTGTTGGTGCAGAAATAAGATTGACGTACGCAAATTGTAAAGCAAGTAGCCGCTGTACTTTCCGGCAAACCGATAGCTAACATGACAGTACTTTGAACTTGATTCCTAAAACCGAAATCCGGTTCATTAGCTAGGATCCAATCTGTAAGAACATATCAACGAACCGGAATTAGACACTCTCATAAAAGGGTCTACTTTTAAGGAAGCTCATGTTTTCCATGCTTAATTAAAGATGCATAATAGAGTAATTACTGATGAGGGGCCGACGAATACGTGCCCATTGTTCCCATTCACATGAAGAAGACAGCGCCCATCATAGTCTCGACAGCGGCCCCAGAAAGTGCAGTAGTGAAAGACACATGAGTCCATACGTTTTCTGACAGAGGAAAGCAGCCATTTATTTCTCAAAATAAAGCTTGCATTACATCATTAGATCAACCTACCAGTTATGTGCATGCTTTTGAAGCTAACTACATCAAAGATGAGCCATAGAGGAAAGGAAAAATTGGAACCCTCTGTTTCATGTAAGCGGGTCAAAGAAAACCCGGCATGTATGGCGCGCGTCGTCCGTCAAGAAAACTACATAAAATACCGTGAAACGGTGTTATTCAATTTAACGCTCTAATCCGGAGATAGTGCCAACACGATTCTCCCTCCAACCAATGAGCTCCTATCACTCCAAGCACCGTCCAATTTTTATAGGTGTCCCTTTGAGGGACATTCAGAATTGCGAAAAGTCCATGTGAAATTCATGTGCAAAAGGATGTACTATTAATTATGTATTCAAGACGTTTATAAGATTTCGAATTTAAGCGTGCCGTATGCCAAGGCAAAGGACTAAAATAAACCTCATATCATTCATGCAACTCTTTGGTTCGTTAACAGCTCCACAATTTGACCTCAATATTTTAATTGCCACCCAAATAAAAGGTGGTGCTCGACGAGTGATTAAAGTAACACCGCTATCCAAAGACAAAACGGTAAACTCGATCGAATTGCAGAACTCAATAAGTAAAATGCTGCTATCCGACACGTCAGAAAATAGACAACAATCCACAGAAAACGATGACGTCTTCTTTGTCCCAGTCTGCTTTTGGCTGTACAACCAATTCGACAATGAATGAAGTCTTGGTTATCAGCCAGTTCCTGAAAATTGGATTTCCACATGCAAACCTGCGATAGCACTAGGACGTGTCAGCAGTGCAACAAAAAGCAAGCAGGAACCGAACGCCCAAAGTTCGGCATATACAAGTACTTGAAATCGGTATCCACAAAAGCGATTCTAACTTCCCAGGCCTTCACCTGCCTGGATACGAAGGTACAATGTGCCAAGTAAAATATCGCTATATATCCAGATAATCGGTTTGAGATATCTCTACCAGGCCTTATTCTTTGCGAAAAGATGGACGTAGCAAAAGGGGCGAGGTAATCATTCATTACCGATCTTGGTTGCAATTCGATAAATTCGATGATGCAGAAACGCAAGTTGTTATTCACTTTACTGTCGCTTACCCCTGAGAAGTGGCAGTGTGATTAATATCAACAGTTCACTGCCATCCAATTTTCTCCATGTAAAAATATAAAGACTTAGCTACTGATTTTTTGCTTTTCCAGGCATGGTCATAAATTCACGTCTATCGGACTTTTGGGTTCAACATGAGCGCAATTGAAATCCCACCTTAACTTAGAGAAAAATGCAAGGCAAACTTGAAAGATGTACTAAAAGATGTACCTCTATACAAAGTTATCAATTCTCACACGAGAATTAAAGTTGGCCAGGAACCATCCAATTTGGTCCCGGTGCTCCCATAAGAGAAACAAATGGTCGTCACGGCAACCCAAGCTGCATCGTTTGGCCGTAACGGCAATGCGACACTATTATCTTCATAATTCTGGTACGCGGAATACACCGGCAAAGGCACGTAGGAAGCCCATCACCCATTAAAGCCTCCACAGACGTTGTTCAATTAAAAGACTCATCCTTCCGTTAAGACAACTACTCAATGTTGCTTAATGCGAGTCTGTCAAACAGTTCACCTGAATTGTGGCAAATATGTTGGAAACAAAAGCCTTTGTTCCGAAGCAAATAACTCCTTCCTGAATAGCCGGATCTGATTGTGTACGGCTTTAAGTTATTCTGGATAGCAAGTCTATAAAGCCTGTTTAACTGTGCAGGCCTTAGATGGCTACGTAAAACATGGAAACCACTGAGGTATTTGGTCTGTGGAGACAGGCTTCTGCACAAACAAGCCTGGAGAAATGCAGTACTAACCCAACAAGGATGTATTGGCAGGTTAACAAATCATAATGTAATGCATATTGCGGAGAATGACCCAGGCTCAACTTACCGCTGATGGACTGTCGCAAAATAACGAGAGGTAGTTAACATGTCTTAGCAACACTTCAACTGCTCTATTCAAAGTAAATATCCATCTCAATCGCTTTTAAGACATCTCACACAATTTTAGGTCGAAGCCACTTAAACTTAAGTGAATGCGCTGAAAATAATATCCATGCACGTAAACAGCTCTTCTTGTGTGGACGACATATAATCTTAGTCAATTAAGACAACGGCTATGAATATCTCCGAGTCGTTGGTCTTTCAAAGATTATTTGCTGTATTACATATTCACGAACGGTGGAAGCATTTAATTACAATTGCTACTTACAAAACGGAATCGTGTTGAGCCTTCAAACTATAATACAATCAAAACTTCGTCCGGCCCAAATAAATTGAAGGATGTGTATAATCTACAGCCTCCCATGGGAAGGTTGTGAGCAATAACAGCATTGTCAATGAAACTCTGATTCTGTCGAACTTGACCCTAAAGTCAAAAGCTCATGCCAGCCAGATCAAGCTGAACGGATCCTGTTGACGCTGGCGTAGAAGTGGAGGAGCTATGCACGGACTCCTTATAAGCATTTTCTCAAATGAACTACTGAATTTTATTTCATACGCATCGAAGCTATGGAGTCTGGGACCATAAGTAGTTTTGGGTAAGTAACTTTGTTATGTTAGAACAGTTGTAGATAAACCTGCGGTGCATGCACTCGGCCGTCTAGCGCTTTCCTGGATGTGTGGCAGCAGCTAGCTATCAGTCATTGCGGTCCGCTGCCGTCGCTCATGGCTCAACAACATAAGTCGCCAAATCGCAAGAGTAAGATCGTGGGATCGAATCCGGCAGGATTCGGCGGGTGCGCGCTACTGACGAGTCCCAATAGGACGAGATGTTCGTCTAGCGCTTTTTTGTATGTGTGGTGGCTGTCTGTCTGTGTCTAACTGCGACGAATCTAAACAAATAAGCATCGTACTTCTACACAAGCTACGGGACTTAGCAAGTAAACATCCTTTACCTAGTATACTTTAATGTTCAACGTACTGAAAATAATGTTCCAAAAAGTAAATCGCCTATTTCAGTGTGCCATTTAATTGGTCGCAGACGACACAAAGTAAACCTGTATCATGTGCAATAGTCAATATTTTAACACATTATATGCCACTTAGGGAGTTAAAAGTATCAAAGACATAACATTTCAAACGGCGCATTTAGTTAGTTCGTTTTCTTTTTTAACTTTGAGTAGGTTGTAATTCAGGCATTGATAAAGTGCGCTTCCATTATCAAAGTATTGTAAGAAAACCCGTAATTTTGGAAAATATATTTTATTAGGGATAATGTTTGCGGTTTTATACATGTTGAAGGATGTTTTACACAATACTAGCCGGCCACATTGTGCAAGATGTAATGCTGATTTGTGAGTGCAGTATTAAGAACTTTCATTTGGTCCTGTCAAATGTTTCTGAGATTTTAATACTTGACGTTCCACTATCAAGTTGCTACAGAGTGCTACTATTGTTTATGAACAGTGAATAATGACTATATACGGGTTTATAATCACTGCTTAACAATCCACTTTGCGTAGTTGATTGAGTTAAAAACTGGGTAGTCCCGATGAGTTCAATATATGTTATCAAACATAGCTTATTTTGCCTATTTAGCAGGGTTTCACGTTGTTTCGTTGCATTTTTTACTGCGGTGCACTCTCCTCTCAACTTATTGGACGCATGGCTGTTATTTTTCATGAATGAATTATACCTCCAAGCTTCATCCGAATCAACTCTTAGACAATATTTCTTTCTAGGCCTCCGAAATAGTAAATTCCCTTCCTACTTAAAACGTTAATTTGTGCTGTATAGATATCCGCTCTCGTTAATACGTTTTATACAAGATTCTTCCTAATATTTACTCTCTTTTTACAAATATGTTGGTTCAATATCTGAGTTTGGCCGCTTTTATCCTAAATGCTCAAAACGTCAGAGAGCTTTCTGTGTACATTCGAGTAATATGTCCAAAAGTGTTCAATAATGGTTCTTTACTTCATTCGTGAATTTGTCCCTTTGGAAATTGCTGTTATGCTGCTCGCGCTTAGTCTGTGTAACCGGCTTTTGCTCATCTCCAATTGCATTGCGCCTCGCACAAATTTACTGTCCAGATTCCCATCCCCTATGTTGAAATTACAATTACGTTTAAGTACGTTACCGTACACTCACATTACTTTCGTGACCATGCTGCTTGAGCCGAACTCCAATTGTACATACTCAATAAGATTTCATTGCCCCTTTGCAGGATTTCTACACTATTAACCTATTCCGCTCTTTGTGTACCCGTTGATGGCCAATTTCCGTATCTACTTCGCTCATTCTCTTTGTTGTCGTCTGACTCACCATTATTCTACACTCGCCACTGTCATGCTTCTAAGACAAACCATGTCTGGATTTTGTGTGTTCAACTATGCGACCGCGTTGCGGCTCTAAGTATCTTCCTCGGCAGACCAATTAGCTTTGTGCTTTTGAACCTTTGACTGCCTGTTTGCCGATTCATCTGTGGTGGAACACCATGCCGCGAATTGTTTTGTTTTATCTTACATTGTGCTTGAACCAGCAACGTGTTGTTCTATTGCCGTGATACGTAGTTTGTGTATCAATTGTTGAGGATATCGTTGAAGTATCTTGCAATTATAATATCATATAATTATAACACTGCACCGTAATTCAACTCCGACTGTGGTTTTTTATCCGGTGGTTGCGCACACGTTCCGGGATTTGCAGTTAATGGAACCTAAATCGGGTGCTGCAGATCGGGGTTCTACACTACCGTTCAAATATCCTAGGCGTTATTGAAGCACACCGTCCGTGGTCTATATTTTATGACATTTTATGTTATCTCTTATCATATCTAAAGTTTTGGATCAATCAAGGACAGTTCCCTTTATTCTCGTTTCTGATGCGATATTTCGGCAGTGGGTAACGCTGTTGGGAAACCCAAAAAACCTTGGTTTAATTTGCGCGTATACATGTCCATCGAAGCAGAAGTAAATGCTCATGCAAAATGCCAGAATTTGCACAAATATTCATTTTGCTTACCTGAGTAGGAAGTATTTACATCCTGTTTTATTTGATGTAACGTCCAAAGGTTCTTCAGAAACTGTCGAACATTTTTAATGCTTTGTTGGGGTTCTTCAACCAAAGTCTTCAAGCGCTTTAACAATCAGTTTGCTATATTAAACGAGGGGTTCCAATAACTTGGTCAGTTCACGAACTTGCGCAGTGTTATTATCTCAGCTTTCTTTGTCTATCGCCCTAAGTATGTGATCAAGTTCGTTGCCCCCGATCTCTTCAAGGTTACCTTTATCCAGTTTCCAGTTTTTACCTTGTGGTCTGTTCGAATGTGGATAGATGGTTGCCTGAAATACAGTATGTAGTCCATTTACTTAGCATCGCTGCTGTGCGTCCTTTGTCTACTAGTTGGATTTACGATATTCTTCATTCGTATTTGTCTGTGCGCATTCTGAGCATTATTCTTCACATTATGGGTGAGTGTTATGAGCTAGCGCCATTAGAACAATTGGTCGTGTTTGTAGTTGACCCACCTCTGAATTTCTGTTTGATCTCAATGCATTGTTTTTGCAATAAACGCCTCTAGGAGCTAAGGTTGAGCCATTTAATCAAGAAATCTTTATTTGCAACGTGGGCCCCTGTAATAAGATTTCAATAAATCAAACCCAGTTCATTTGTATTTTGTGTGCTTTCATCCTTATGTGCCGTGCAACTCTGCGTCGGTTACTCAAGTTTTCGATCAGAAGCTCCATCGCCAAAAAAGCTCTGATCTTGGTTTTGGCACAAATAACTCTTGCAATTTATTCTGTGGATTTTGTGGTTTTATTTTATATGTAATTTCGGTTGTGCGCATTTGTTCCCACCCGCGAAACCAGGTGTCTCTAAGTTTTTATTTCTAAGTCTGCACGGCTTAATAATTTGCTGTGATTTGTGCACTCTTTAATGTGTTTCTTCTCAGGTATTCTTGTGCAAACATCCCTGTAGAAAATACACCAGAAAAAACATAGATTTCCACAACACTGTTGAACAAATTTGTTAGAGAAAACGGCGAAAACCGGTAGCTCGGGTTGTTTAGATGGCAAACCAGCTTTTTCCTTAAACTGGGAATTTCGCCTACGTGTTATCACAAAGCTAGGTGACATTATCAGTGTTTTGTTGTGTAAGTTTTAGCGGCTGCTAATTCTGCGCTGCTAATTCTGCAGCGCTAACCTTTTCTAATCTAGGATACAAAGAAATAGCTCGTAGAACAGCTTAAAGAAATCCGGATAAACCGCGTTAACTCCTACTGCGCATCGATTCGTTCAGTCAAGCTGGAACAAGCAAGCGCTATGCATTTACTGCACGACTGGTAATAGAAGAATGCATGGTATACTGATATAATGGTGTTACATTTTTTAGCATTTAAGTCAAATGCTGGTCAAGTCAGAAATTGCTTTCTACATATTTGGTAGCTGAATATCCAGCTACAATGCATACTATCTTAGAAATTTACCCGATTGTAGACGATTACGGAAAAGGACCTTAACACAATTCCATAAAGAACGGAGAGAAACGCCATCAAACTGCGAACGCGCCAGATTCGATTGACACATCACCTTTATTGCGCTACGATTACGATGTCTAGGTTTTACAGAGTTAATTTAAAATACTTCTCGAGACTGATGAGGACTTGGCAAAAATGAGGTAAATTACCCGTCTTTGTAAGGATGGTGATCAACAAAAACGGTCTTTGAGAATCACTTTTGTAGACGAAGTCAGTCCAAGTTTGAGCTAATCCAGCCTAAGTAGGCTGGAAGGTTTGAAGTTCAATGTTCCTCCAGATCTGGTCCCAGTAGACCGGGAAAAGTTCAGGTCTGCCATAATTAAGCTGAAAAGACATATTGTTGACTGTAAGATAAATCTTCGTAAGACAAATTTGCTGGTGGTTTACAACAACAATCTGCGAATCAGGATAAATAGGCTGCTCACACTTCAAGCACGCCCGGGCGGTTTCTGCTGCGACCTACCCTTTGTCTTTACCAACATTTGCATGATATGAAAAAGCGCGATTAGCTTTGTCCTTTTGTTGCGTCTGAGTGGCCAGACGTACGGTGGTTCGCGGATACATAGTTGAATTTAGATGTATACATACAGTTAATAGAACGCATCGGTTACTCATGCTTTGCTGTGATAGACTAACGCATGCACCCGGAGGCGTCTTGATTTACACGTGGTCTTCCCTGCGTGAGATTCTTTGAGCATTTACCGAAATGACGATGTATTGTGTGCGGAAATTTGGTGCCCTATATACCACGAGTGCCGAAATCTACTTATGGGCGCGTTCTATTGCATACGCCTAATTCGTTTTTGGATTGGCTGACCCACCTTGAAGTACATCTGATTTCTTCACATGTTCTACTTATGATCCCTTTTAACTGTCCTCAGATGTGATGGCTCGTTGTGCTTTTGATAGATAAACGTGGTATGATTGAAGCAACGTTCCTGGATGTGGTACTAAAACCGGTGGGTCGCAAACCATATCCCATCCAACGCACATAATAACACACTTAACCTCGTCTTTCCTCGTGATGAAATTAACGAGCTATGACAAACGAATTCGTGACGTTTGGTTCCCGGAGTCCCCGGATGCAAGCAACCATTCATTGCTCATCACTGATATGAAAATACCTTTGCTCTATTCATGAGAGCTTTTCTAGTTTATGATTAGTGTAATACGGGCTTCCGCATCCTAGCCCGAGCAGTGCGACAACTGGATTAATCTTTGTCACTCTCTGCATCTATGGAAGACGTTTGGACATCATAAAAGAGAGTTTGCCGTAATTGTGTTTCTAATTTGTGTCAATGAAATATCGGAAGTTTGGACCGAGTATGCCTCATTGGTTTGAAAAGATGTATGTAAATCTCATTCAGCAGCGGCGCAGACTGTAAATGATTCATCCTCTCTCGCTCTGCCAATGTCTGCGAAATCTATACAAGATAGCGGTACATCTGCAAGAGTACAAAATAGAATAAACCCCGGTAGTAAGAAGAGCAGCACGAAATCATCACGATTACCGAATACAAGAGAATCTTTGCCTAATTGTAGCCGCGCCTGAAGCCGGCCACTTATATGCCAATGCCCGATGACCTGGACGGATAACACCAATATTATAGCACTGAGTTACGTCCGCGTTTGCGGCACACTTCGTTTCTGTATTTGCAAATGAACAGGTGTCTGTTCCGTGTTCGACGTATACCGCTATTACCGAACTCGATGGTTTCCGGTGTGGAAGAGTTATGTCAACTACTCATCAACCTTGACGACACAAAACTTGCCGGACGTAATGGGCTTCACTCACTGATTCTCAAGTCAATTTTGACCATCATCTCTCCTGCTGTAGCTGAGCTTTTCAACAGGTCACCTTCTGTATGTTTGTTGCCGATTGTCCAGAAATGTTGGTTGGTGAAGCCTATATCCAAAAGCGGTGACCCTGGCCATGTAACCAACTAAGAGTCATTTATTGAAGACCTATTTCGAAGAGAGTATTGAGTGAAATAGGCTCTGACGCCCTTGCATAATGGTTACATATAACGCCACTTTTAAATTACAAAATTGCATTTGACGAGGCATGAATAATAAGACGTTCCAGATTAAAGCACATAAACCTGTACTATGTGCACAAAAGCATTTGGGTCAATCAATCGTTTTCCCTTGTCATAACTATGACATTTTTACTTGTTCGGCTACATTTGTTGTGTACATATACATGCTGGTATTTTTCTGCTCTTCTTGTTTTGGGACTATTGAGAACGATCGCAGTGTTGGTATAGCGGTACTTATACCTTCTCTTTGCCTTGCCGAAATGGCTGAATGTGACTTAGTTTTTCACCGTGGGAATCTTAAAACGAGGCTATTCAAACTTTTGACATAGTACCAGAGCATAAATGGGAAACACCGACTCAGTCGAGTTGAATTTTCTATGTTTCGGGAAGGATTGTATGGCGGCTTATCTTGCAACAATGACCGGAAGTGTTTAGGCTGAAGGCCAGGAATATGTGCATTTAATTGGTCAAGTAATGCATTAGTTCTGCAACAGTGGATGATGCTAATTGATCCATTACTTCCGTTTTAGAATATCTGACATGTTGATTTACTCGATGCAGCCGTTTCGTAATTGGTCAAACATACTGACATTAATTACCTCCCGAAATATTTTGGTTGCAAGCATGGTTTAGGTTGCAAAATTTATTTTGAAATTCGAATGTATATGGTCTCCAATAATGTACGCCGTCGCTTCGACTATACATATTCAGGTTTATTGTAGTTGCACATAAACGAACCGGTCACGAAACTTCAAAACAGCTTTCATCTGGCTACAGCGATTAGAGCAGATCAACTTCTGATATATATCCGGCAACAGATTACTGCCGTCATTGTAGACAGCCATTTTCACTAGTTTTACATGTTTTGCAAACTATAGTTTCTATTTCAGTTTTGTGTTATGAGTACATGCAATATCTTTATGGTATGAATTCAGGTGGATAAGAGATCGTTTGAAAACAGTGTGGTCGTATCCTCATAGTTGCGTTTATAATTTATGGTAAGAAAGGCTGTTTGTCACTTAGATGAGTTATTTTACCGTTGATCAACAAGCTTCGATTTCCTCTCCGACGCCTATTTTGGAAGGAATGCAACGTTGCTGCATTGTTGCTAGCCAATCAGAAAAATTATTTCATGTTACAGTGTACTAAGATATCGATCAATTCACTAAAAGTGACCAGAGATTCACTCAAATTTCGAAAAGTATACTGACTAATTCCAAGTAATCCATGAATATCAACCTCCCATATATGTCACTATTAAGATAGTGAACTTAGAAAGTGCTCACGTAGCATAAATATAGTTAAATGTTTGATGCTATTATACGGTATTTCGAGACACCTGAAGAAAATACAGCATTATCGGTTGCCTGTTTTAGAAAATACAATTAATTTTATTCACGGCTCAATGGCTGGAGAGTAGCGGGAAGCCCAACCGTTATTAT
This sequence comes from Dicrocoelium dendriticum, assembly GCA_944474145.2. Classification (NCBI taxonomy): domain Eukaryota; kingdom Metazoa; phylum Platyhelminthes; class Trematoda; order Plagiorchiida; family Dicrocoeliidae; genus Dicrocoelium; species Dicrocoelium dendriticum. The sequence goes on from OX104070.1 coordinate 29,125,899, forward strand.
TTCTGAACTTTGCTCTGTACCCTATTCACTGGGGAATATGAGGGGATCACGCACAAGTGCTGCTCAATATCGTCGAGTTATAGGCGAAATTTCATAATGGTAAACCATATTCCCTCTAGTTCTGTGTAGAAAGCATGGTTATAACACTGATAAAAGGCGTGCGCTTGTTATTTCAGAAGTACGGGCAGTTAATAGCCAAATGTTAAGGAAACAATTACTACTAAATTCACAACCGTTCGTGTAAGTAAATCTGATTTAGTAATTAGGGAGTACCTAGTAATTGTTGCTCCATGCATGAGTAGGACGTTTGGTAACACATTTGGAACAACGATAATTATAGCCTAGGAGAACAACAGATGTTCAAATACCGAAACGGCTTACGTTCAAACAATGCGCTCTTCAGTTCGACCAGAGTGACTGTACGCAACGCTTTGTACACACTTTCGCTTAAATACATAGTAAGAGAGCAAGGTGATGCGAGTAAACCTTGAGGTACGGGTTCTGCCAAAATCAGCCCAACTTAAAAATAAGCGGCACACCCACAATGGATTGGATACCAAGAAACAAGACGGAGTTTTCCTGGTAGAAACATCACCGGTTGCCTACGATACATATTTAAGCCTGTCAACTACTACCGGTGACATGTCTAGAGATACCAATAAACAAAGCGCCGAAGAAGCAGCTAATGCCCTGAGGCATCAATACGCGCCAATCTTCGAACTCGCAACCTCTACCTGTCCCATAATATCAGGCACATTACCGACTCCTTTTTCTACAAATGTTATTTTCAACCCATTAATTACGCTAAGGGAGTTACTCTCAATTCTTGAGCATAGTTCTCCGAAGGCAGACAACATCCGCCCGAAGGCACTGAAGGCTGTGGCCAACAAGCTAGCTGAACCACTGTCAAAGTTATTCCGAAGGTAATTTGATGAACAACAAGTTTACACTTTGTGGAAGTGTGGCATTATAACCTCTATTTTTAAATGCGGTACCCGTTCAGATCCTGCAATCTATCGTCCAGTGACTCTCCTCGCTGGGCTCGCGAAGATGATGGAAGCAGTCGTCGCTGAGGCTTTAATGGACTACCTAGAAAAATGCAACATTTGGGTACCGGAAAAGCATGGCTTCCGCCAACACCGTTCATGCACCACCAACCTACTTATTGCACGAGGTAGTTGGACGGAAGTGGCCCATGCTGGGGTCGGAGTCGACGTCATCTATCTGGACTTCTCCAAAGCCCTTGACCGCTTTGATCACCGCGTAATACTTCAAATACTACAGAGTTACGGAATCGGAGATCCTGTACTTGGTTGGATTGGCAACTTCCTTTACCAACGAAAGCTTCAAGTACGTGTAAGGGGATCACTTTTTAACTGAATTGAGGTGGAATGTGGTGTCACACAAGGCCTAGTGCTGGGACAGCGTTTAATCCTAGTATTTATCAACGGCCTGGCAAGAGTCATCTCCTCAAATGTCCTGCTTTCACTGATGACGTCAAGATATGGCGGGCGATTAGTAGCAAGACGGATCAAGATCTGCTCCAACATGACTTATATTGCATTTACGAATGGTCAAAGATAAACCAGCTTCAATTGAACATTTCCAAGTGCAAAGTGAAGCATCTGCGTCACCAGCCGGTAAGCGCTTACAAGATTGGAGACCACACCTTGGCGAAGGTTTCTCAGGAGCGCGACATGGGTGTTTTGGTACAGGAAGATCTCGGGTGTTCAAAGATAGCATAGAAGTCAACGAGAACCGGCAATCAACACTGCGGCCTTCTTCGCAGAGCCTTCGGTTGGTTTGGACCTCAATCTTTCCTCAAATGCTTAACGCCTACTTGCGAGCTCACTTGGAATATTCTACTCAGGTGAGGCAGCCGTGGCAGAAACAGGATTTCGTTGCTCTCGAGACTCCTCAACGAATGGAAACCAAGAACGTCATGGGCCTATTTCATCCGCCCTATCAGCTTAGACTGAAATCTAAGAGCGTAGGGCGGTCGATATCGGTTTTTGAAAGGGGGTTCTCATAATGGTTTATCAAACGCTAAAGAATCCAAACCACATCTTCCGTCCGCTGCTGTAATTGAACCACAGCACTAAACTAAGAGGTCACCCTCTGCAACTGACAATTCAGTATAGCCAGGTTGAATGCCGCAGAAATGTCTTTTCCCTCCGCGTGTGCCAGCCTTGGAACGCCCTCCCTATCTATGTCGACCCTACTCCCAATCTGGCGATATATAAAAAACGTGTTGAAGATGCATTGTCTCATGTTTCATTTTATCATTTGTTAGCCAAGGATTACAAAACGCAATAAAACAGTGTCTTGCTAAACGCCTAACCAATGGATTTATGGATTTATATGTTTAATACATGAACATCTCCGCTATTCCGCATAAGTCTATGGTGAGTCCACCGCAACGCTTTTCACTTTATCATGCAATCGATTTTCACCATAATTTCCTTCCTGCGGGACTTGTTAAGCAAATCACTTTTACCCGTAATAAATATTGTTCCATTGTTCCATAACACATGCATGACCGCATGAAATCAGAGCGAGATGGGTATGATTTGGCTGCCGGGTTTCCATATTTTCGCCAGATTCGATTAGTTCCTTCAGTGTTTTCGATGGTATTACGTTATTTTGTACAAGAACGGGAATTTTCCTGAGTATTGGTTTCCGTACAATTACCAAAGAAAGTATCTGTCTCCAATGTTAATTTTGTTTCTTCGCATTCTTTCTACACTGCTAAATATCACCTAACATTTCCTTCTAGTTACGACTCAAAGAAGCACAGCATCTTTCCGTTTATTATAAACTCCATATTTATTTTGTTTCTATTACATTTTTATTGGGTTAACATAAAGGAAGCACCATAAGGACCTTTCCATAGCTGCCCTGTGTATAGATACCGTACAAACTTCAAAGCTGACCTCACCCTAAGTGGACTATTATTCATAACTTTTACCGTCACTTTATAAACCCAATGGAATCAAATCTATGTATCTCAAAAGTTGGACGTTTATCACTTTAGACATGACAGCCGGTAATAATGCAATCTCCATAAGTTGACGGTGTGAAAAATTAGCATCCACGGGTTCTTGAATCGCTCGTTTAATCCGATAATGCGGTGTGTAACGGGACCGCAATGTGTGAACTTTGACTCCCAAATTAATGAAACGCCTATCAGTGAACATAGCGTGTTCCTTGTGTGTGTGTGTGTGTATTTGTCCATTTCGTCTGCGTTTAGGCATTCGCGTGCTACGGTAGCGTTGCACCAGTCTCCAGCAGCGAAAATGCATATTGATATTGTGGATAAAATTATTCTCTTCACATTTAGGTTTGTTGTTCCATTTTCATTAACAGATAACTATATTACCTTGGTTTACTGAATTTCTAACGTTAAAATTGTTCGGTATGCAGTTAAATAAGCGAGCAGAATTTGGTGTGTGTGAAAATAAGGGCTCCATGGCGATGAAAATGATAAAAGCGAACTTATAGATGATGCACAGCTGCCATAGTGAAATATGTGGCTGTATATGGCTGCAGCCCAATAGATGGACGTATGTGCTGCGCTCCCACAGCCGACAGTTAGGAATTACGGCGGAAAACAGAAACTAACTCTCTATAAACAAAATCACAGAAATCGTCCATTAAAACAAAAATGAAGTGTTCTCGGAAACTCGAACAACATTTCATGCATTAAGATGTTGCCCAGCTTTCAAATGTCAGTCAAAGATGTTCTCGAACAAAGAAGTTTATAACAACACTTTCTTATTTTTTGAAATACAGACTGGTGGAACACTCTCGCCTACTACCAATATCAGTGTAGGTCCCCACATATCCGCTTCCATGGAATGATCCGGAAGGATTTGTTTTCGACTTCCGTCACCTGTCCACATACTCAAGCAGGTCGTTGTCTACCCATAAGAGTACGTGTTTGCTCATATCACAGGCAGCAAAGAGGGGTTTGAGAGACTATCGGGCCCTCGACTAAACCCAAGACTAAGTACCAGCATATTAGTACTTTTCGTTGAAGGCAAAATTGACGTTTATGCATACGTGAGTGGCGAGCGTTTCACCAGGATTATTTGGTGTAGTACTGAAGTTATTTATTGTTTGTAATTAATGTTACATAAATAAAAACCTTTGACAACAGCTCCACTCCGTGCTTTGCACATTAAAGGGGCAGTTAATACGAGTTATTTTCGCATCAGGCCCCGAAAGAAAAGACCTAAGCAGTTTGCCTTTAAGGATAAGCTTGTAGGAGCACCCATGTCGCACTCTTGTACTAGATTGACAAGCGTGTCAAGCGTAGTCTTAGGGAGCAATGCATTTCAGAAAAGCTGTACCTCAGGATGGACCTTGTTTCCTTACGTGAAGACTACTTTAAAACACATTTATTTATAAACTGGTGAAGTAATTTATCACCGCACTTCACGTAGCAACGGGCGGCTATTTTCCTAGGAAAGACCAGTTGTATGCACAAGCGAGGCTAGACAGGATTTTATAATGGATGAAGACTTCGGATTCCTCACGAATTCCACTGACGTGTTCAACCCAGCAAATATAGCGAAGAGGAGCGTCACATAGCCGCTGAGACGAAGCCGTGCATCTTTATTTATGACACAGATCATCAGTTCTTCGCCAATGTGAGAGAGTTCTCAGACTGTTGTGTTGAACTGGCGATGATTTCTAGCATGCTTGCCATGAATTATGGAATGGGAGAAGCTAGGATTCGAATTGCGTGGAAATTCAATTCGCCAACCATATTAATGTAACTGCATGGTAGCGCCACGACAGGCTTCGTAAGAGAAATCAGTTGGTGATCAATCGAAATGGGGAACATTGGATGTCATTATACCATGTTGTGTCTCGGGTGCAAAAGGTACCAACGAGTATCAACAAGTTGCATCGCCGAAGTGTCCATCATCTCGCTATGTGGGTCCCATTGGTAATAAAGAGTACTCGGCCGGTCATGCTGGGTCGATTATTTTGCAGGAGATTCATGTCTGTCAGGGCTACCTCAATATCAGTAATCTCAATTTAGTCATTTTTCAAATGACATGACACGTTTCAGTAAATAAAAGCTTATGAGGCACACAGATCAGTTAAAGTAATGAGTCGCTATTGCGCTCTGGTATACAAACAAATGAGGTCACATAGGTCAGCAATATTTGAAGATTCATATATCAAGCGCTACTTTATGCCGAACCCGAACCGAGCAGCTTTATTTTTCAACCGCTAGCAAGGTTACCTGACTGTTTCAATTTGGTGCGTAGCCAGCCTGTGCCTAATAAAATAAAACTATTTCAGTCTAAGGAGTGTCTTTTCTTTGCTTTGGTTCTAAACTCATGCTGACGTGGTAGTACACCGGGCCTGCAGATTCAATGTAAGCTTGCTTGATTACGGTCGGGTGTTCTTCATATGTATGCATTTGCAGATTTCATTTTATGGAAAGGTGTTGTCAAATGAAGACAGCAGAGCACCTTGGATTAACCAGGCAACTGTTAGCAACATCCGAAACATAAATAGGGTACTTGAAGCGATAGTACGATGAAGGAAGTAATCTACAGCGCAAGAGGCAGAAAATTTCATACAATGGATTCAAGGAGGCTGCACTGCGTTGGTTCAAGAATTTGACAGCACCTAAAGCTCTAAGTTCTGGGCAACTGTTTCAAAAAATTTAAAAGCACACTATTTGGGGTTGCATATTTTCAAGTATCCAAGAGTTCACAAGAGAAATCTAAAGTCAAACATGAAAGTTCCCCAATGATATTTGTGTAGTGAATCCAATGTATTGCTTGTAAAGGTTGTCCAATAGGCCAACGAAACATTTTCCAAATTCAGCAAGACATTCAACAATTTAAAGGTTTTCAACACAAACATGGGCGGTCTGCTTTTCAAGGCCATGCCTAACATGACGCTTGATGGAAAGAATGACAAATGAAAGAGTGGAAAACATTCCAAAGAACGTTTCACAATGCTGTTGTCCGGTTTAAGTTAGGAGAATATGAAGCACCTGGTCATTGTTAAATTAGCTATGACACGTACATTCAAAAACCTAAGTTCTTTTAATCACCCAGTTACCCAGAGATCAAACTGATCTGCGTACATGATTGCCGTCATATTTGGGGAGTGGATCAGAAGTATGCACAAGGAAATGTAACCATCATCCTCCTAACAGTGGGAATTTATCCTAGTCACACACATGTAACATATTTCAAAAAGCATGACATTTAAGTTTCTGTCTTTAATCATAAGCTCATAAATACATTTTCTAGGTCAAGGGATCAACGTAATATTCAGAATGCACTGCGGAGCTCAGTTCAAGCAATGGGCTCGAACAAATGTCCATACTAATAATCCGCATATCGAAGGAACCACATCTGTTACTTCAGTTTATGTCTTGGACGCTATGCTTTATATAAGTTTTGCTTACTTCAAATTTTAACGAGAAATAATACAGACGTGTTTCAGAAAAGCCGGTTTTGTACAATCCCTCAAGCGGGATGTGTCGCCTTATTAGGCGTTCCATCTCCATTGTCATAATGCGACTGAATAGATTTTTAAGAGCTTGTTGAATTGGATGGTGATTTGAGAAATTGCATTAGCAGGACCAATATGCTATTTTCCAAGATATTCGCTGCGGTACTTCCATAAGGAAAAAGCGATAAATCGCGGGATGATTCTAGTGAAGAAGAAGAGTGAGTTACAACTGAAAATCACAGAAAAGCCAAAAGAAAATGAAGTCAGACATCTTTAAGTGCAGCTGAAATCAGTTTCTTTAAAAAGATGTCAACGAATGCTAAGTAGTGTGGCATAAGTTGATAGAGTGATAAGAGAAACATAAAAGTGTACATTTTTCTACAAGAAATGAATTAACTTGATAATTGCACACAGCATTCCAATTATTATAAGAAAGTACCGTTGAAATACGTTTGCCTCCTATAATGAGCTTTAAACGGGTTTATGTGTAAATAAAGTTTGTACCAAATTACTCACAACAAGAAAGTTGTTATGCTAAGTTTTAGCAGAGAACATCCATATGTTGAACACCCCACTATATTGTACACTTTGGTCCGGTCGCTTGTGTGGTCAAACAACGGATATTTTACTCGGCTTCCAATGCATTGCTATCGCCTGCAATAATTAATTCCTAATGGACATAACGCAGTTAACGACATTGCATTCTAGGAAAAAAATGTGATCTTTACTTATTGTAATGTGGAATCTACTCTTCTTAATGCATTACTTATCTGGTCGCGATTGTGTGGATCACATGAAGTAAAGCTAGTTAATAACACACACACAAGTATAATTGTCGCAGTCCCACCAGCGAGGAATTATGTTCCTGCATTTAATGAATCGGATGTTGGTGTCAGCTAATTGGAGGAACGTATTATTATTACGTCTTATTGTAGATGCGTGGAAGACTTCGACAACACGGAACAGCAAAAACGACAAGAGCAAAAAAGAGTATCCGACAGAGGCGCCGGAATCAGCCAGCATAACGCAGGCCCGACCGGACGAGTGGAAAAGGGACCGCGGGCGACGACGGGAAGAAAGTCTGCTGCCGGAAGATCTCAAACGATATTGGAGGAGAAGCCAAGAATTGAGACAAAGACGCCGATTGTTATGCCCCAAGGAATGACTCCAAGCCGAGTGACGCCCGGGAGATCAAGCAAGTCGAGAGCCTTCGAACAAATCCAGGCTGGTCGGAAAGCGACGTACAGGAGCGGAGATACGAAGCAAAACAGGCGAAGCTGAGTTGCTGAATTGTCGCCAATTGGCGGGCGAATGTGCCCGTCGACCGCATCGCATTTGTGATGCGTTGTGGTGTAGAAATGTGACTATATGTGTGTGTGCGAGAGCGCGTGTGAGGCGGATCGTGACGTGCAATGCAGATCGTGCTTTATTGCCCCGTCGTTCTTGCTACATTGGTGCCGTGACCAGGATGAAATTTAGCTGGCCAACGCAGTTCGCGTATGGTGATGTGGAGTCCTGGTTGGAGGAATTCGAAGCGATTGCCGCTTGCAATGTAGTGAAGGGAGACGGAAACATACTGACAGCTTTGGGTACGCTGTTAACCAGACGAGCGAAGGCGACATATTGGTTGACTCGGAAAGTCAAGGCCGGTGGTTCGTTTGCTGAGATGAAGGCAGCACTTTGTCTGGAGTTTGGAAAAGAAATCGACCGCCAACAAACGCTGCAGCAGTTTCGCTCTGCAAAGTGGGAAGAGCCGGAAGATCTGATGGTGTTTTTCCGCAGGCTGAGCAGACACGTGGCAATTGGGCTCCCTGAGCTGGACGCCGCGGGAAGAGAACGATTATTGCGAGGTTAGTTTATACAAAGTCTGCCAAGCGAACTCCAGGAGAAGGTAAAGCTGGCATCAATGGTTGGGTTCGAAAAAGCAGAAGAACTGGTGACCACTGCACAAAGTTTCTTGGGGTCAGTGACCGTACAAAGAGTGCAACCATCCGAGCTTGAGCGCAAATTGCACCAATTATCGCGCATGGTCGAACAGTTGTCAACGAGGGACAACCAAATAAATACGGCACAACGGAATTGCTTCGGCAATCGGAGTGGCGGCCGCTGTGTTTGTTGCAATCGCATTGGCCATTGTGCCAGATATTGTACAAACAATAACTTTTATCGTTGCTTCTCTTTATCCATACCGAGCAGATGGCAAGTACCGATTCTAGAAATAACCATCGAGGACGTGTTACTACAGGCCATAGTAGACACAGGAGTGGGGATATCCATTACAAAAAGAGTCGATGGGGTCCCGTTAACTCAGTCATCTGTTGTAATGCAGACGGTCGGAGGATATCGTTTGAAAGTAACGGGGGTACAACGACTACGATTAGGAATAGGAAAGACACAAATCCTTCATTCAATATTCGTTGTGGAGGGTGCGACGGAAACGATAATCGTCAATGATATTCTCAGGAGGCTTGGCGCTAGAACCGATTTGAGTAATGACGTGGTGATAGTCGATAAGGAGAGAATCGAGATTAACACAGGAAAATCCAAACGCGTGGGGTCCGTAGCAGTCATACCGGATTGTTCAAGTCACGCAATACGCGAGACGCTGCTGAAATACGCGCATTTGTTCACGGATGCGAATGATGACTATGGGTTCTGCGACTGGATAAAACATAGAATACGGCTAATCCCGGGCGAGCGGTGCAAACCAGTGTTTAGAAGAATACCGCAGCAAACCATGCCGGAGGTACAGAATCAGGTGGCAGAGATGGAGGCTAAAGGAATCATTAGACGAACGACTAGTCCGTACTCATCACCGGTTTTGCTGACGAACAAGGCGGACGGGACCTTTAGATTCTGCAATGAGGTCAGCGAATTAAACAGAGTGACCGTGAAGGACGCGTTTCTGATGCCTCAAATGGACGACATTTTTGCCAGTCTTCATAGCGCAAAGCATATTTCTCTTATCGATCTCCGCTCTGGATATTGGCGGCTTCCGATTACAAAAGAAGACCGGCATAAAACGACTTTCGGTGTGAACGGCCAGCAATACGCATTTTTGAGGATGCCATTCGGACTGTGCAATGCTCCTGCAACATTCAGGCGACTGTTACTCATGATCCTGGAAATTCTTCAAGGGGTGGTTGTTTATGGAGTTGACATCATTAGCTACTCCGAAACAGAGCAGGAGCATGCTACTAGACCCACGGCTCTATTGCAACGACTGGAAGAGGAGGGCTTGAACTTGAGTCGAAGGAAGTCACAAACAGCCCAGAAGTCTATTGTGTGTTTGGGTCACATTGTGGGAGATGGCCAGGTAAAACCACTTCCGGAGAAACGGGAGACGATCAGGAAATTGCAGTGCCCAAATCCAAGCGTCAACTCCGATCATTCCTGGGAATGGTGACGTATGATTCGAGATTCGTGCATCACCTCGCTGAAAAGATCAGTACTTTATTTAAGTTTCTCTATAAAAACGAACCATTTGTTTTGACACCGGAAGCCGATCAAGCTTTCAGCCACTTAAAGACATGCGTCACAGAGGGACCAGCGTGTTTACGAAAAGTTCACGGTGTCGGTCGACGCAAGCAACGTGGCAATTGTAGCAGTACTGTCTCAACCAGCCGGTTTGATTGAGTATGTCAGTAGAGTGCTGACGGCTGCAGAGCAGAGGTATTCGACGACAGAGAAATAATGCCTCGCTATCGTATGGGCTCTGGAGAAATGGAGAACGTATCTCCTATCTAGTGAATTCCGCGTCATCCATCCATATGTTGAACACCCCACTATGTTGTTCAGTTTGGTCCAGTCGTATGTGTGTTCAAACAACGGATGTTCTTCTCGGCTTCCAATGCATAGCTATCGCCTGCAATAAATTTTTCCTAATGGACATACATCGTTCATCGACATTGCTTTCTAAGAACAAAAATGTGATCTTTACTTATTGTAAGGTAGAATGTACTCTTTTTACTTTCAGTACTAAAGTGGTCGCATTTGCGTTGATCACATGAAGTGAAGCTAATTAACAACACACACACACAAGGCTAATTGTCACAGACCCACTAGCGAGGAATTATTTTCCTGCCTCTAATGAATCGGATGTTCGTGTCAGCTAATTGGTGGAACGTCTTATTATTACGTCTTATTACTTATAACATTGGCCTGCTAAACGGCTTAACATGAAGACGGCTTTCTTGCTTTAAGCCAACTTAGAATCTGACGAAAAGGCCGCAGAATTGCCTATAAAGCATCTTGAGTTGCATCCCAAGTAAATTTCCAAGGTAATCTTATTGATCTACTTGGACTACTGGAAATGCCTAACTTTATTCCTATGCTCTTCTTTCTGTATTTTTATTTACTTCTCTCATAGAACAACTAAGAAAGTATCCGGGAAATCTTTTTAAGGCACAAATATCTGCTTCACCATTTGTACTGTCGTACAGCATGACCTGGTCACATTGTCGATCATTGTCTCCCACGACCGCTATTTATACTATTATTTTATTTAGTTATACACCACTAACTTGGTATTTCTCCGGTGATATGATCATTTATGAATCTCAACATTGCGCAGAAAAGTAGTTTTTGTAAAATCTTTAGGGTTTAATTTGGTCCAACTACCTATTTTTAGTACCCTAAGCTTGACTAAAAGCGGATCGGGATGGTGATTCGAACTATCATATTTAGTTGATACTGGTGACATTTTAGTATACCAGGCGTGCAGGTTCAATGTAAGCTTGCTTGATTGCGGTCGGGAGTCCGTCATAAATATGCGTTGGCATATTTCAACCATTTAGGTATATATTGACACTTGTCAATTCTCTTTAGCGCCAGGGGTTCATAGTGGAATAGAGTGAAACCTGTTATGTCGGCCACCTCTCTACTTCGACCGGCCGTTAACATTCCTAACTATTTCTCCCTACGCATGAATCCATCCATGGCTAGCATCTGATCAAAGCGACCACGTTTGGTCGGTCCTTTGAGTAGTTGGCATGTACAGGTTTGACTGGAATAATTGCATCAATATTACATCTGGTTTTATAATGGTAACCGTGATGTCGAATTACCTTTTTGTTTAATAAACAAAGTAGGCTGATAAAGCGCTATCCACCCAAGTTTTATGCTCGAACCACTTGA
>OX104070.1:29137741-29165376 GCA_944474145.2 Dicrocoelium dendriticum
CTTCCCACTGTCAAAAGAGCTTTTGGTGTACCCGCGAAAATACCCTCCTCCTCTTACGAAAATGCCTTCAATTAAAGGGAGTAGGACTTAAGAATGCTTGGCGATAAGGAATGCAGCATTGCATGCCTACAAGTTTAACCCCAACTCAGAGACTTGGGGAAATTTCCTGACCCATCGCAACCATTGCACTGCACTTGTCCGTGAGGACAAAGTAACTTATCAACAAAGCCTAGCCAAAAATGCATGACAAAAAACAAACTGCTATATAGGCGTGTGAATAAGCTTCTTAAAGTGAAGAACGGAATCAACCCTCCCCCACTTTTCACGACAGGTGGTTGAGTACAAAGCGCCGAAGAAGCAGCTAATGCCCTGCGGATTCAATACGCGCCAATCTTCGAACTCGCAACCACTACTTGTCCCATAATATCAGGCACATGACCGACTCCTTTTTCTACAAATGTTATTTTCAACCCATTAATTACGCTAAGGGAGTTACTCTCAATTCTTGAGCATAGTTCTCCGAAGGCAGACAACATCCCTCCGAAGGCACTGAAGGCTGTGGCCAACAAGCTAGCTGAACCACTGTCAAAGTTCTTCCGAAGGTAATTTGATGAACAACAAGTCCCCACTATGTGGAAGTGTGGCATTATAACCTCTATTTTTAAATGCGGTAGCCGTTCAGATCCTGCAATCTATCGTCCAGTGACTCTCCTCACTGTGCTCGCGAAGATGATGGAAGCAGTCGTCGCTGAGGCTTTAATGAACTACCTAGAAAAATGCAACATTTGGGTAACGGAAGAGCATGGCTTCCGCAACAGCGGTCATGCACCACCAACCTACTTATTGCACGAGGTAGTTGGACGGAAGTGGCCGATGATGGGGTCGGAGTCGACGTCATCTATCCGGACTTCTTCAAAGCTTTCGACCGCCTTGATCACCGCCTACTACTTCAAAGACTACAGAGTTACGGAATCGGAGATCCTGTACTTGGTTGGATTGGCAACTTCCTTTACCAACGAAAGCTTCAAGTACGTGTTAGGGGATCACTTTCTAACGCAATTGCGGTGGAATGTGGTGTCCCGCAAGGCTCAGTGCTGGGACAGCGTTTATTCCTGGTGTTTAACAACGACCTGGCAAGAGTCATCTCCTCAAATTTCCTGCTTTTCACGGATGACGTCAAGAAATAGCGGGCGATTAGTAAAAAGACAGATCAGGATCTGCTCCAACATGACTTATATTTCATTTACGAATGGTCAAAGATGAACAAGCTTCAATTGAACATTGCTAAGTGCAAAGTAATGCATCTGCGTCACCAGCCGGTAAGCGCTTACAAAATTGGAGACCACACCTTGGCGAAGTTTTCTCAGGAGCGTGACTTGGGTATTTTGGTACAGGAAGGATTTGGTGTTCAAAAATAGCAGATAAGTCAACGAGAATCGGCAATCAACACTTCGGCCTTCTTAGCAGTGCCTTCGGTTGGTTTGAACCTCAATCTTTCCTCAATTGCTTAACGCCTACGTGCGAGCTCACTTGGAATATGCTATTCAGGTGCGGCAGCCGTGGCAGAAACAGGATTTCGTTGCTCTCGAGACTCCTCAACGAAGAGCAAGCAAGAACGTCAGGGGCCTCTTTCATCTGTCCTATCAGCTTAGACTGAAAACTCTAAGAGTGTACGGCAGTCGATATCGGATTTGAAAGGGGGTTCTCATAATGGTTTATCAATTTCTAAAGAATCCAAACCACATCTGCCGTCCGCTGCTGTAATTGAAACACACTAAACTAAGAGGTAACCCTCTGCAACTGACAATTCAGTATAGCCGGCTTGAATGCCGCAGAAATTTCTTTTCGCTCCGCGTGTGCCAGCCTTGGAACGCCCTCCCTAACTATGTCGTCTCTACTCCCAATCTGGCGATATTTTAAAAAAAACGTGTTGAAGATGCATTGTCTCACGTTTCATTTTATCACTTGTTAGCCTAGGGTTAAAAACGCAATAAAACGGTGTCTTGCCAAACGCCTAACCAATAGATTTATGGATTTATATGTTTAATACGTGAACATCTCCGCTATTCCGCATAAGTCTATGGTGAGTCCACCGCAACGCTTTTCACTTTATCATGCAATTGATTTTCACCATAATTTCCTTCCTGCGGGACTTGTTAAGCAAATCACTTTTACCCGTAATAAACCATTGTTCCATAACACATGCATGACTACTTGAAATCAGAGCGAGATGGGTATGATTTGGCTGCCGGTTTTCCACATTTTCGCCAGATTCGATTAGTTCCTCCAGTGTTTTCAATGGTATTACGTTATTTTGTATAAGAACGGGAATTTTCCGAGTATTGTTTTCCGTACAATTACCAAAGAAAATATCTGTCGCCAATGTTAATTTTGTTTCTTCGCATTCCTTCTACACTGCTCAATATCACCTAACATTTCCTTCTAGTTACAACTCAAAGAAGCACTGCAGCTTTACGTTTATCATAAACTCCATATTTTTTTTTTTCTATAACATTTTTATTGTAACATGAAGGAAGCACCATAAGGACCTTTCCTTAGCTGCCCTGTGTATAGATACAGTAAAAACTTCAAAGCTGACCTCACCCTAAATGGACTATTTTTCATAACTTGTACGGTCACTTTATAAACCCAATGGAATCAAATCTCTGTATCTCAAAAGTTGGATGTTTATCACTTTGGCTATGACAGCCGGTAATAATTCAATCTCCATAAGTTGAAGATATGAAAAATTAGCATCCACGGGTTCTCGAATCGCTCGTTTAATCCGATAATGCGGTGTGTAACGGGACCGCAATGTGTGAACCTTGACTCCCAAATTAATGAAACGCCTATCAGTGAACATAGCATGTTCCCTGTGTGCGTGTGTGTATTTGTCCAGTCCGTCTGTGTTTAGGCCTACGCGCGCTACGGTAGCGTTGCACCAGTCTCCAGCAGCGAAAATGCATATTGATATTGTGGATAAAATTATTCTCTTCACATTTAGGTTTGTTGTTCCATTTTCAGCAAAAATAATTATATTACTTGGTTTACTGATTTTCTAACGTTAAAATTGTTCGGTATGCAGTTGAATGAGCGAGAAAAATTTGGTATGTGTGAAAATAAGGGCTCGTGGCTATGAAAATGATAAAAGCGAACTTATAAATGATGCACAGCTGCCATAGTGAAATATGTGGCTGCATATGGCTGCAGCCCAATAGATGGACGTATGTGCTGCGCTCCCACATCCGACAGTTTGGAATTACGGCGGAAAACAGAAACTAACTCTCTATAAACAAAATCACAGAAATCGTCCATTAAAACAAAAATGAAGTGTTCTCGGAAACTCGAACAACATTTCATGCATTAAGATGTTGCCCAGCTTTCAAATGTCAGTCAAAGATGTTCTCAAACAAAAAAGTTTATAACAACACTTTCTTATTTTTTGAAATACAGACTGGTGGAACACTCTCGCATACTACCAATATCAGTGTAGGTCCCCACATTTCCGCTTCCATGGAATGATCCGGAAGGATTTGTTTTCGACTTCTGTCACCTGTCCACATAATCAAGCAGGTCTTTGTCTACCCATAATAGTACCTGTTTGCTCATATCACAGGCAGCAAAAAGGAGTTTGAGAGACTATCGGACCCTCGACTAAACCCAAGACTAAGTACCAGCATATTGGTACTTTTCGTTGAGGGCAAAATTGACGTTTATGCATACGTGAGTGGCGAGCGTTTCACTCGGATTATTTGGTGTAGTACTGAAGTTATTTATTGTTTGTAATTAAAGTTACATAAATAAAAACCTTTGACACCAGCTCCACTCCGTGCTTTGAAAATTAAAGTGGTAGTCAATACGAGTTATTTCCGCATCAGGCCCCAAAAGAAAAGACCTAAGCAGTTTGCCTTTAAGGAAAAGTTTGTAGGAGCACCCATGTCGCACTCTTGTACCAGATTGACAAGCGTCTCAAGCGGAGTCTTATAGAGCAATGCTTCTTAGAAAGGCTGTACCTCAGGATGGGCCTTGTTTCCTTACATGAAGACTACTTTAAAACACATTTATTTATAAACTTGTGAAGTAATTTATCACAGCGCTTCACGTAGCAACGGGCGGCTATTTTCCTAGGAAAGACCAGTTGTATGCACAAGCGAGGCTAGACAGGATTTCATAATGGATGAAGACTTCTGATTCCTCACGAATTCCACTGACGTGTTCAACGAAGCAAATATAGGGAAGAGGAGCGTCGCATAATCGTTAAGACGAAGCCGTGCATCCTTATTTGTGACAAAGATCATCAGTTCTTCGCTTATGGGCAAGGGTTTTGAGACCGTTGTGTTGAACTGGCGATAATTTCTAGCATGCTTGCCATGAATTATGCAATGGGAGAAGCTAGGATTCGAATTGCGTGGAACTTCAATTCGCCAAGCATATTAATGTAACTGCATGACAGCGTCAGAACAGGCTTCATAAGAGAAATCAGTTAGTAATCTTTCTAAATGGGGAACATTGGATGTCATTATACCATGTTGTGTCTCGTGTGCAAAAGGTACCAATGAGTATCAACAAGTTGCATCGCCGAAGTGTCCATCATCTCGCTATGTGGGTCTCATTGTTAATAACGTGTGCTCGGCTGGTCATGCTGGGTCGAACACTTTGCAGGAGAATCATGTCTGTCAGGGCTATCTCAATATCAGTACTCTCAATTTAGTCATTTGTCAAATGACATGAGGACGTTTCAGTAAATAAAATCTTATGAGGCACACAGATCAGTTAAAGTAATGAGTTGCATTTGCGCTCTGGTATACAAACAAATGAGGTCACATAGGTCAGCAATATTTAAAGATTCATATATCAAGCGCTACTTTATGCCGAACCCGAACCGAGCAGCTTTATTTTTCAACCGCTAGCAAGGTTACCTGACTGTTTCAATTTGGTGCGTAGCCAGCCTGTGCCTAATAAAATAAAACTATTTCAGTCTAAGGAGTGCTTTGTCTTTGCTTTGTTCTAAACTCATGCTGGCTAGTTAGTACACCGGGCCTGCAGATTCAATGTTAGCTTGCTTGATTACGGTCGTGTTTTTCATATGTATGCGTTTACAGATTTCATTTTATGGAAAGCTGTTGTCAAAGGAAGACAGCAGAGCACCTTGGTTTTAACCAGGCAACTGTTAGCAGCATCCGAAACATAAATAGGGTACTTGAAGCGATAGTACGATGAAGGAAGTAATCCACAGCGAAAGAGGCAGCAAATTTCATACGATGGATTCAAGGAGGCTACACTGCGTTGGTTCAAGGATTTGACAGCACCTAAAGCTCTAACTTCTGGGCAACTGTTTCAAAAAAATTTAAAATACACACTATTTGGGTTGCATATTTTCAAGTATCCAATAGTAGACAAGAGAAATCTAAAGTCAAACATGAAATTTCCCCAACGATATTTGTGTAGTGAATCAAATGTAATGCCTGAAAAGGTTGTTCAATAGTCCATGGAAACATTTTCAAATTCAGCAAGACATTCAACAATTTAAAGGTTTTCATCACAAACATGTGCGGTCTGTTTTTCAAGGCTATGCCTAACATGACGCTTGATAGAAAGAATGACAAATGAAAGAGTGGAAAACATTCCAAAGAACGTTTCACAATGCTGTTGTCCGGTTTAATTTAGGAGAATATGAAGCACCTGGTCATTGTTAAATTAGCTATGACAAGTACATTCAAAAACCTAAGTTCTTTTAATCACCCAGTTACCCAGAGATCAAAATGATCTGCGTACATGATTGCCGTCATATTTGAGGAGTGGATCAGAAGTATGCACAAGGAAAAGTAACCATCATCCTCCTAACAGTGGGAATTTATCCTAGTCATACACATGTAACATATTTCAAAAAGCATTACATTTAAGTGTCTGTCTTCAATCATAAGCTCATAAATACATTTTCTGGATCAAGGGATCAACATAATATTCAGAATGCACTGCGGAGCTCAGTTCAAGCAATGGGCTCGAGCAAATTTCCATACTAATAATCAGCATATCGATGGAACCACGTCTGTTACTTCAGTTTATGTCTTGGACGCTATGCTTTATATAAGTTGTGCTTGATTCAAAGTTTAACCAGAAATAATACAGACGTGCTTCAGAAAAGCTGGTTTTGTTCAATCCCTCAAGCGGGATATGTCGCCATATTAGGCAGTCCATCTTCATTGGCATAATTCGACTGAATAGATATTTAAGAGCTTGTTAAATTGGATGGTGAGTTGAGAAATTACATTAACAGGACCAATATGCTATTTTTCAACATAATGACCGCGGTCTTCATATACGAATAAAACGACGAAACGCAGAATGATTCTAGTGAAGAAGAAGAGTGACTGTCACAATTGAAAATCACAGAAAAGCCTAAAAGATGAAGTCAGACATATTTTAGTGCAACTGAAATCAGTTGTGTTAAAAAGATGTCGAAGCGTGCTAAATAGTGTGTAATGTGTTGATGGAGTGACAACAGAACATAAAGATTATCTTTTTCTTTAAGAAATGAATTAACCTTATAATTGTACACCGCATTTCAGTTATTATAAATATGTACCGATGAACTACGTTTGCCTCTTTTAATAAGCTTTAAACGGTTTTATGTGAAAATAAATGTTGTACCATATTATTTACGACAAGCAAGTTGTACCGCTAAGTTTTGGTAGAGAACATCCGTATGTTTAACACCCCACTAGTTGACCACTTTGGTCCAGTCGCTTGTGTGGTCAAACTACGGATGTTCTACTCAGCTTCCAATGCATTGCTATCGCCTGCAATAAATAATTCCTAATGGACATAGCGCAGTTAACGACATTGCATTCTAGGAAAAAATGTGATATTTACTTATTGTAATATGGAATCTACTCTTCTTAATGCATTACTTATCTGGTCGCGATTGTGTGGACCACATGAAGTGAAGCTAGTTAATAACGCACACTCAAGTATAATTGTCGCAGACCCACCAGCGAGGAATTATGTGCCTGTCTCTAATGAATCGGATGTCTGTGTCAGCTAATTGGAGGAACGTATTATTATTACGTCTTATTGTTGATGCGTGGACGACTTCGATAACACGGAACAGCAGAAAACGACATGAGCAAAAAAGAGTATCCGATAGAGGCGCCGGAATCAGCCAGCATAAGGCAGGCCCTACCGGACGAGTGGAAAAGGGACCGCGGGCGACGAAGGGAAGAAAGTCTGCTGCCGGAAGATCTCAAACGATATTGGAGGAGAAGCCAAGAATTGAGACAAAGACGTCGATTGTTATGCCCCAAAGAATGACTCCAAGCCGAGTGACGCCCGGGAGATCAAGCAAGTCGAGAGCCTTCCAACAAATCCAGGCTGGTCGGAAAGCGACGTACAGGTGCGGAGATACGAAGCAAATCAGGCGAAGCTGAGTTGCTGAATTGTAGCCAATTGGCGGGCGAAGGTGCCCGTCGACCACATCCCATTTCTGGTGCGTTGTGGTGTAGAAATGTGACTACATGTGTGTGTGCGTGAGCGCATGTGAGGCGGATCGTGACGTGCAATGCAGATCGTGCTTTATTGACCCGTCGTTCTTGTTACATTGGTGCCGTGACCGGGATGCAATTAAGCTGGCCAACGCAGTTCGCGGATGGTGATGTGGAGTCCTGGTTGGAGGAATTCGAAGCGATTGCCGTTTGCAATGGATTAAAGGGAGACGGGTACCTACTGACAGCTTTGGGTACGCTGTTAACCGCACGAGCGAAGGCGACATATTGGTTGATTTGGAAAGTCAAGGCCGGTGGTTCGTTTGCTGAGATGAAGGCAGCACTTTGTCTGGAGTTTGGAAAAGAAATCGACCGCCAACAAGCGCTGCAGCAGTTTCACTCTGCAAAGTGGGAAGAGCCAGAAGATCTGATGGTGTTTTTCCTTAGGCTGAGCAGACACGTGGCAACTGGGCTCCCTGAGCTGGACGCCGCGGCAAGAGAACAATTATTGCCAGGTCAGTTTATACAAAGTGTGCCAAGCGAACTCCAGGAGAAGGTAAAGCTGGCGTCAACGGTTGGGGTCGAAAAAGCAGAAGAACTGGTGGCCATTGCACAAAGTTTCTTGGAGTCGGTGACCGTCCGAAGAGTGCAACCATCCGAGCTTGAGCGCAAATTACACCAAGTATCGTGCATGGTCGAACAGTGTTTGGGACATATTATGGGAGATGGCCATGTAAAACCACTTCCGGAGAAACGGGAGACGATCTGGAATTTTGCAGTGCCAAAATCCAAGCGTCAACTCCAATCATTCCTGGGAATGATGACGTATTATTCGAGATTGGTGCCTTACTTCGCGGAAAAGATCAGTACTGTATTAAAGCTTCTCCACAAAGACGAAACATTCGTTTGGACACCGGAAGCCGATCAAGCTTTCAGCCACTTAAAGACATGCGTCCCATAGGGACCAGCGTGTTTACGATAAGTTCACGGTGTCGGTCGGCGCAAAGAAAAGTGGCAATTGTAGCAGTACTGTCTCAACCAGCCGTGGTAATATAGTATGCAAGTAAAGTGCTGACGGCTGCAGAGCAGAAGTATTCGAAGACAGAGAAATGATGCCTCGCTATCGTATGGGCTCTGGATAAATAAAGAACGTATCTCCTATGTAGTGAATTCCGCAACATCCATCCATATGTTGAACAACCCAGTATGTTGTTCAGTTTGGTCCATTTGCTTCTGTGTTCAAACAACGGATGTTCTTCTCGGCTTCCAATGCATTGCTATCGCCTGCAAAACAATTTTCCTAATGGACATACAGCGTTTAACGGCATTGCTTTCTAATAACAAAAATGTGATCTTTACTTATTATAATGTGGAATGTACTCTTTTTACTTTCATTACTTAACTGGTCGCGAATGCGTTGATCACATGAAGTGAAGCTAGTTAACCACACACCAAAGGCTAATTGTCACAGAACCACTAGCGAGGAATTATTTCCCTGCTTCGAATAAATGGGAGTTTATTGTCAGCTAATTAGTGGAACGTATTATTATTACGTATTTATTAATCATCGCATTGGCCTGCTAAACGGCTTAACATGAAGACGGCTTTCTTGCTTTAAGCCAACTTAGAATCTGACGAGAAGGCCGCAGAATTGCCTATAAAGCATCTAGAGTGGCTTCCCAATTAAATTTGCAAGGTAATCTTATTGCTCTACTTGGACTACTGGATATGCTTACCTTTATTCCTTTGCTTTACTTTCCGTATTTTTATTTACTTCTCTCATAGAACAAATAAGATAGTATCCGGGAACTTTTTTACGGCACAAATATATATTTTACCATTTGTAACGTTGTACAGCATGACCTGATCACGTTGTCGATCATAGTCTCCCACGACCGTTATTTATACTATTACTTTATTTAGTTATCTTCCACTAACTTGATATTTCTCCGGTGATATGATCACTTATGAATGGCAAAATTGCGCAGAAAAATAGTTTTTGTAAAATCTTTAGGGTTTAGTTTGGTCCAACTACTTATTTTTAGTACACTAAGCTTGAATAAAATAGCGTCGGGATGGTGATTCGAACACTCATATTTTGTTGATACTGGTGACATTGTAGTACACCAGGCGTGCAGGTGCAATGTAAGCTTGCTTGATTGCGGTCGAGAGTCCGTCATATATATGCATTGGCTTATTTTAACCATTTTGGTATATATTGACACTTGTCAATTCTCTTTAGGGCCAGGGGTTCATATTGCAATAGAGTGTAACCTGTTATGTAAGCGATCTCTCTACTTCGACCGGCCGTTAATATTTCCAACTATTTATCCATACTCATGAATTCATCCGTTTCTAGCATCTGATCAAACCGACCACGTTTTGTCGGTCATTTGAGTAGTTGACAAATACAGGTTTGACTGGAATAATTGCATCACTATTACATCTGGTTTTATAATGGTAACTGTGATGTCGATGTACCTTTTTGTTTAATAAACAAAGTGGGCTGATAAAGCGCTATCCACCCAAGTTTTATGCTTGAAACACTTGTTCACACTGTAATCTAACTTCCGGTAAACTTTGGGTAAAAATATTGTTTTGTCGTTTGGTTCCTGTTAGTTATTTTGATTTGTTTGTGGTTCTGCCCTTCGCTCGAAGGATCAACTGGAAATAAACAGTGCATTTGATATACCGGATGTAGGTGGCCTGTAGGATAGCTGATGCTATGTCATCATAGGATTGATCGGTTAGTTATAGCGGCTGTTATTTACCACGGTGGGTGAAGTTCAGATGACGGGCGAAGCGCACCATGGTGACCCGATTAGCATGAATACACAAATACATGCAATCACAATTTTCCGGTAGTATAAGGTTTTGTTCTTGATGTACTTTGCTTTAGATGTATGCCCGTTTGCACTTATAACGGATACAGATTTATTTATGTGGTTTACATTTCTGCTATTTGGTGGACTGCGTGGCTGCCTTCTTTATTAGGCAACAGACAACGAATCTGATTGACTTCTTGCAACCTAAAAGGAATTTATGGTGAAATGGTCACATTTTTTCTTTAACTCAGCGCAAAAGTATGGTAGACCGGGTAAGCTACGCAATTATATGATCATCCTGACATTGAACGTCGATTTCTGCATTGCTGCCTGTGTGGTCAGACCACACACGATTTTGAGTAGAATTCGACAGGCTCAGCATAGTGTGTAATTTATGAAGTGATATTGTTTCCGGTGTCACTGGAAACACCAGGGGTAATTGGTAATTTATTTGATTCCTTACCAAATTAAACGAGAAAAACTTCCTAAAAGATACTTGAGAATGAGTGCACTACTTGCATAACATAAGTGACAAAAAGCAGCTTAATAAAATTTAGCAATATATCTCTGCCAAATATCCTTTACATTGGCATTCGATTTATTCCAATTAAATGGTAAATGCATGAACTAATTCTGTATTAGGTTATATAGCACTGAATGTTTATTCCAAAAGCAAAACATATGTTGGCGTTAATGCTTCTAAACTGGTCAATTTTTATAAGTTGGTTACAACTAATTTTGTTTTATAGGAATCTTTGATTAAGACATGTTATTTACAAAACCGTTCTAGGGCTTCAAAAGGTTTTACCCGAAGATGGAATATTCTTCGCACAGATAGGTTGATAAGTGAAGAAAGTTTCTCTTGGCCAGGATATTCAGTGTTGCTAATAAGTAAGTACTGCATGCCAATATTAATCAAAATGCTCATATAAGTAACTTAATGTTAGAATAATTGCGAACTTTGTTTACTTCAGCGCAGTTTGTAGTATTATAATGTGCAACCATACATTTAGTTTCGTTATTTCACTACGATGCTTCCTTTGCTATTTACCGTGAAATTAGGATTTTCCTCAGATTTATTTGGTTTGTAAAGTGCTATCAAAATAGCGTATCGTTACAGCATAGTCACTAGGTAATTTATTTAACCTAAATTAATATTCGGCAAAAGGCAATTAAATAAGGCGTGATCAGGTTGCGAAAAGCAGCATCGGGTGAACGTTTCGAGCCATCGCAATTCATTATCGTCCGCATTCAACTCGATTTATTGGGACCGGAAACCGTAAATGTAATGCAAACAGCCATTTTGACCGGGAGATCTAGGTAATCTGTAGGCAAAGTACCAAAATGATGAAGTTACTTAATGTATTTAAAGCAAATCAGTTCGTTAAATAACTAATCCTGATAAAAAGCAAAAGTTATTTTGGTGTATTTCCGGAAGCTTGAGAGATTTGGCATTTCGTCTAGTTGTGGTGTGTCAGCATATACCCCAAACATTTATCATTGCCTTTCTGATGAAAATTCAGTGAATGTTTCTGTTGCTAGTATGTATAATAGGTTGTGGACATTTAAACAGTTTGCTCTTGTGTGTCACTGTAATTTAATTCAAAATTTGCGCATTGTTTTATTACGCACACCTTTGTTTCTGTCTCTTATAAAGATGGTCGAGAAAGTACGTTATAATTCGGCGTTGCGCATTAAAGACATTTTATCTTTGGTTTGGAATGGGAGGCGGTTATTACATTACAGCTTTATATATGGATATATTTTGGATTTTGTAGGCATTTGGTTACAAATATCGAACAAGTACGCTAACTTAGCAGGATGTATTTCCCACTATTCAAAACCGTGCTCTTTTGACAAGAATGTCACGATAACTGAGCTCCAACATTTAAAGGCCAAACATTTTATATTTACACCGTCACTTATAGGCAGAATTTAAAGTATTGTCATTATTGTTCTTACTGCGCCTACTTGATTTATAATACGTCTGTACCTCTGTATTAAAAAAATTGCAAAATTTACGTAAACCGTGGTGCTTGTTGATTTATATCGCGTTCGCTGCTCCAGACTACTTAAGTAGTAGTAAACAGTAGTAAACACAAAATTTCCGGTTATATTAAGTAACAAATAATTTAAAAATAATGTGTCAGCTGTATGCCTTAACAACGCTTCGCTGCCGCGCGACCATCACCAGTCGCGCGCGGGCTGAGCATAACGCGATGACGCCCACCCCTACGCGGATTCGAACCGGCAACTTTACGTTTGCAAATCAAACTTGAAGACCACTCGGCTACCGGCCGACTACATTAAGCACTTCCACCGTACTACAAGTTGTCGCATCAACTTATTGCACAGTTTTGCATTTGACTGGATAAATAAATTGAAATGTAGTTATTACACTTTCAATTAATGTTGCTTTACGAATAGTCATTGGGTAGAACCCCCGAGAATAAAAATCAAAGACCGCGTTGCGATTAGATTTTATTTAGATAAAAGCAAGTATATTGATTCTAGAGTAAACTACGCTCCGTTGAGTGATCTTGGCTTGATCTTTCTTGGTTGGCTACCTCGAGCGTAATTAAAGCCCGGCTAGAGACCGTTAGTCGTGTAGGCTTACAAAGCATGTGATACTAAGGCAAGCAAGCGTTGCTGCTCAACTGGCGAAGGATAATCGATCGGGCATTTCCTTACATGTCCGTTCCGAATGCGTAAGCGAATAAAATAGATGTCAGTACCATGTTCATACCACACCCCTGCATCCTAATTTTGAGCGCATTCGGTGTTAAATTTCCGTTCGCTCGTCCGTTGCATCACATATTTGTCCTCTGCGTCACCTATACATCCTTCTGGTATTGTCTCCTGCTCGGCATTACAAACCTTGGCAGGCTCTGTCGCAGATGGTTGAAATTTCGCCAGTAAAAAGCATTCGCCATCTCTATTACGAAACTTCTTCAGCCTACCCCCTATCCGATCAATTTAACAAAATCTTACTGTTGCGAGCGCCAGTTGTATCCCTACATCTGTGCCCAACTAAACTGGTGGTAACTCCATAGATCCGTACTCATAATGCTGTTTCTAGCCAAGCATTCCTTTTTTATGGGGTCATGAATTATCACCGATGATTGTGCTTCCGGTTAGAGCATGTGTTTCACACGAACAAGTAATGTCTCGTTCTGCGGTTAAACAAAGTTTGTAAGTGCTTTTTATGATTTCTGGAGACGGGATGTCTCTTTGTTCCAGATGCTTGTATTAAGGGTCCTAGCTCTTTGCATCCTGCACCTTTGCTTTGAGTTCCCCTTTCTATTGGCTCTGGAAAAGCTGGTAAGTAAATATTCATATTTCTACTATGTACTGAATGGTCGGAACTTTTCAGCAGTATATTGCGGTCTGTAATATGACAGCACTTACTCGGGTGTTCCATTTCTTTAACAATGAACTCGCCGCTTGAATACCACCACCTGAACATAGATCGGTGGCAGTGAAACAATATCAAAAGAGTCACTGAACTAATCCACCATGATTAGATAATACACACCGTCGTTCTGGAACAGGTCAAAAGTCACCTGCTGTCATGGCTTTTCCGCAAACTATGAAAACGCCATTGGTTTTTTGCTTTGTCCAACGCCCTGTGCAGGACAGGTTGGGCGGTTCGACACGTAGTCTTATATCTGACTAGCAATTCATTGCCAATACCTCAGCTCACTTTCTTGTGCGACGCACACCTGTACACCCAAGTATTCACCTTGAATCATCACCAGCATGGTGCATTGTAGTGCATTGGGGATTATCGCATGCTTTTATTTGAAGATCGAACATCCTTCTACAGGGAGTTCATTACAATAGTGGAAAACCTTTATTCCGCAGGAATACTCCTCTTACCCTCAAGCCGTCCATCAATTACCATTCGTTCTGAACGTTGGCAAACTGTATCTTTATCCGCGCAACGTCTCAGTTGTTGTAAACGCTCACCGTTGTCAGGGAGTTGTTCTTTCGCTTAAAGCGTGTCGGTGTGCATCCGAACTACATTGGCATCCAAAAGACGGGCTTTCGGCCACAACTCTGCAATGTATATTTGTGTCACAGGTCGGTAGACTGTTTCCAAACGGATGAGCATCTTATGTAGAAGACACGGCAAAACATGGGGTGACTATTTGGTGAATATTACCAATGGCTTGCCGTTCATATAAAGTAATATATATATATATATATATGGGTAGCCCATTAGGTCCTGTGCTCGCTGATTTCTTCATGTTGATGGTAGAAAGAAGCATTTCTACAGAAATAGCACAGGTGCCATACTACAAAAGATATTTCGATGATATCTTGGCTTTCTGTTCGTCGGAGCAGCAGCTCACACATTTGGTAGAACGGCTCAATGGTGCTCATTCTAACTTACGGGTTACATGTGAAATAGAACAAAACAATTGTCTACCATACCTGGACATACTCATAACTCGCAGGGATGATGGATTTATTAAGAGGTCAATTTACCGAAAATCGACTTGGTCCGGTCAGTACCTGCACTTCAACAGCTTCACACCAGTGCGGTTCAAACGGACACTTGTGAAGACTCTAGTTTGTCGTGCCAGACGAATTTGTTCGGCCCCACTGTCTGGACGATGAGCTGGTGTTCATTACAGCAACACTAATGGCGAATGGCTACCCTCGAAGATTTATCGAGAAACACAGCCAATCGCGAGGACCAAAGGACTTGGTGCGCACGGCAGCCAAGAAGAAAGTGTATATCGAGTTACCTTTCAAATGTGACTTAGCCACGCTGAAGACAACTAAGCGTATAATTTCTGCTACACAAGGAAGTTACTATGCTGCACAAGTTGTCGTTATCAACCGAACCCGAAATTTGCCCATACCTCCAACGAAAGAAGCTCAGCCTATTGGGGCCAACTCACCCTGTGTATACCAATTTGTATGTGACTGCGGAAAAAGTTACATAGGCAGAACCAATAGAACGCTGACTTCACGAATAAAGGAACATGTGCCAAGATGGGTTCAACGTGAAGTTGCTCAGATTGCCTACCCTCGTCAGATTCCATGTTCGCGCAGACCGCCGGCTTCCTCGATAGGCAAACAACTATTAGACTCGGGTCACCAATTAGAGCTGGGCTCAGCGTTTAAAGTTGTGTTACGTCACACTAATCCCCGTTTCCTTCGGTTTGCCGAGGCTGTCGCAATTAGCCGGATTAAGCCCGCCTTGTGTGTTCAGAAACAATTATTTGTTAGCTTAAAGCTGCCTTCGACGTAGGTGTTAACTTCCGTCATTCATTTTGCACCTTAAGCTTGTCTGGATGCACCCACTATTAGCTATATCTATGCTTACCGGTTATTGTTAATGGTACTGAGGAGACAATACGAAATGCATGCATCTACCAGCCTTCGTCTTCTTTCCATGCTTTTCAAATTGTTGAAGGGAACTAACTGCTTTATATATATATATATATATATATATATATATATATATATATCGTGGTCATTGAGGTGTCAACCGCATCCGTAACTGCGGGCAACTCTATCTACATTTATGCTTAATGAAGTTTAAGTATTGTTAAACTCCGACATTGAAACTGCGGGTTTTCCGTTTTTCATGTACACCTCTTCAATTCCATGCTGACTACTATCACATTTATCTCAAGAGGCCGATATGTATTAAATTAAGCGAGTATTAGAACAACTGCGAGCATTTATCCTTATTTATTATAGGCTTCCTTATGTTTTTGCCGCAGTGTCAGTTTTAACCCGTGTACCTCAGTTTGCGTATAAACGTCATTATTTTGACAGTTTTGGTATATAGCGATGTAGGTGATTGACCATTCCGTCCAACTGAATGGCTCATTTCACCTCAAAAAGAATGCACTTTTCATTGCATGATCTATTCTGGTTCAGCTTTCAATCCATTGAGCTCAAAACGTGTCCTTGAAATACTACCTCTGATTTGCGTAGTTCTAATTTGTCACGTTTTAATTTTAATGTTTTTTCGGCGTATCTCTTTAGAAAATAGTAGATTCCGCAGTCGTGCACTACTGCAGTGAAAAGGAATATCATCACTTCGTTTCCACACAAATGCTACTTAGCAAGTGTTCTAGAGCTTGTAATAGCTGCTTTGGAACATTTTAGTAGAGACCACCAAACTGATTAGTTAACGTAGCCACCGGGATCTCCCGAATGCTAACTGACATGAAAACACTAAGTGAGCTGCAGCAAAAAAGGTAAATTAAGTCACTGACCAGAATCCACACCCAGAATGGGCACAAAGCATGTACGATGACAATCGTGAGTCGACTGATGATTTCATACTTTGGATAAATGACAGTTAGCGTACCACTGCCCTTCGGATGATATTTTGTGCCGCTTCAAGTTTTAGGACGTTGTTGTACATTGTTACACTGCACTACAGAACAGCATTTCTCGAGCAAATGTTGTCCGTGGCCCGTGTAACCGATCGGAATAGTATGTCATGTTTTTCAGTGATTAGCATGGCACTTAAGCTATTTTATCTCATTTAAGTTGAGTGTTACTGACAACAAGTTGCTGAATACCTTGCCGATGGTTCTAGTTAACGAAAATCAACTCGCGTCGCGCGAATATTTACTTTTGAGCATTTCATGCAGGTCTTTTCTCGGGCAGTGCTGTCCTTTATAATAAAAATAACCAAAACGTATATATATATATATATTTCTCCTTAAGCAAGAAGTAGCCTCTAAATTTGGCACCGATCATGTATGTGAAAATAATACCATGCTCTTGCACAAGCATATTTAATTTGTGGCGTGTGAAAACTACGCTATATACCTCCTCGGTGGGAGGAACAGTCTAACCGAATGTCGCAATTCTTGATGTGCGGTGGAGTCGCAATGAACAGTACTTGTTTTTTGACTGTCCAAAACAGTTCTCCAAATAGTTTTGCAAGGGATGGTTAATTTAGCGATTCAAAGTTTCAACAAGGTTGAGAGGTTGTCACATAACAATAAGTGTGTTTAAATTCAAAAATATAAGTAAAGAAATAGGGACATCCATGGAACCGCCTCATGGGGACCTGTTTTCTTTGGAATTATTAACTTGCTCGGCTTTACCCGCACTTTTATGCCTCATCCGGCATTCGCGGTCACATGCCGGAGCAGTCTGCAACATCGTGTACTTGCAGGGAAAGATAGCACATAGTTCAGCTAGTGGGTGAGACTTCATCTATCAAAATTTGGACATGTTACTGTTTCGCTGTTGCACATGCCGATGCATAAGTCCAGCGTCATGTTGCAATAATTTTCTCGTTAAATTCTCATCCCCCATATCCAGTATAACAAAATCTTTCACCGCCGAATCGCGTAAGCACTCGCAAATCGACATGGTCTTGCTAACAATTTTATCTCCCTTACGTATTTGTTAATTGATTCACCTGGAATAATATTTTCCTCAAACGCAGGTAGCGTTGGTAACCTTCATTAGCCCTGCCTACATAGAGTTCACCAACTCTTTTTAGCAGATCTCGCAATCAGAGCTCTTTATCTCCTCCGCCCAATTTGACTACCTTCAGCATACGTCATGCTTCACTGCCAACCGCACTTGGGAACATCACCAACCAGTAATCAACCAGATAACTGTGCAAATGTGTCAGTGTGGCAAAATCCTTCAACTTGGCTTTTCACAAGCGCCAGTTTTCAGGAAGGGAACACGTCCTCCCATGCAATGTAGTCGGCATCTGGATAGACAGCTGCCAGCCAAAATAAAGTCGCGGCTTGCTCAAGGCTTTCTCCGTTCACCATGTCGTGTAGCATTCTCCGATAATTATAATCGAAGACTAGGCTGCCAACGTGAATATATTTTGATCAGAATGCAACGTAGTGTTTATAGGGTAATCTACGCTCAAACTCGGTTTGCTGTTTCTTGATTGGCTACTTCGTACGGAATCGAGCCGGACCATAAATATAGGGTCTTCTTTCCTGTCAGTTCTGAATGCGTAGACAAATTCAAGTTACTGCCATTAACATGCTCATGCCCCAACCAGTTTAATTCCATGTGTAGTAGATTTGGCGAATATTAAAGAAAGAGAAAACCATGCATATTATTTGTCGCTTGGGAACCCAAGGTTTTGCAGACCTGTCATTATAGTCGAGAAGGTTGCGAATCTCATGTGATTGTTATGTTGATTAGCGAATAGATACCATTTTCTCATTCTGTCCTCTTCGGAATAAATAAATATCCGTTTCTTTCTGTAGTGCATCCCTTCGACACGCCTTGTGGTTAATACGAGTCATTGTGGTCCATTAAAGACCAGCCGTTATGATTACCTGGTCTAAAAAATAACCAGCTTTGAGTTAGACGAAAGTTCTTTGCTTTCTACTCAAAACACTGCGTCAGCAGTTGACAACTTATTAATTGCTCATTACATTCCTGAATTTAAGCGCGGCATTCTTGTTGAATGTGAGTATTTAGCACAAGATTCAGTGCATAACGAACCATGTATTTTCTACTATTATATTTTTATGGCCAAATCTACATATGCGGGTAATATGTTAATTTACCTGGTTGTGAATGATTATAGAAGTAGCTTATAGAAACAGAGCAGACGAGTAAATATATAGCCCTATATCATGCGTACGTGTGAAAGTTGGCTCAAGGTATGCAGTTAGTTTTATGGGCATAAAATCACAATTCTGCAGTGCGATATAGTTTGAATCTAACAATTTTTGGTTTATTTGCGTATTGTATCATTTGTCATAGTGATATATATATTGTGGGACAACATTAAATGACACGTACCACAAGCGCAATGAGAATCGCACGCGGTAAGGTTGTTAGAAAAAGTATGAACTCTCTAGCAAAGCCCTTAATGTAATTTATTACCATACTGATTCTGATCAGCAGCATTCCCGACAAACAATTTTCCGCATTTGAGTCCTAATTGTACATGACAAAAACGTTTTCCTTCCGAGTACCCGTGTGCCGCTTCAAAGGAAAACATTTTCACTCATTAGTCGTTGCGGTCACTTTACTCACATATTTCCGCTTGTCCGAGTTTTGTCACTAGGCTATTCTCCTAAACCACTTTAAACAAATGCGCACTTGTTTCGGAGTATGTTTATCCGTATATTTAACACTTCATTCCATCCATCCAATCAAGGTTATCGGGCTTTGTTTTAAACAACGGACCTGTGCGGTGCTAAACTATTTGCTTCGATGATCCCAAACTCTTGATCCTCTTCCACATAGCTGGTTTTTAAGTCTGTGATAGTTACATACCTAGGTAAACCTCTTTGTTTGTAAGCATATAAGAAGCGGTCGGCTTGTATCCACATTTATTTCATCGGGTTTCCTGGGTTTTTAATGTCATGCAAGCGTACGTAATAGCGCTGCGTAGCTATGGTTGAATCAGTGGATGGTCGGTTGGGTTTCAACTAAAGCGCGACAAACTAACAGCATTTAGTATAACTTTTGCTTAAATTAACCAAATGTTTCGTTTACATGAATATGATGAAAGTAATCAAGTTATTACATCTAGCCGAACGGTATAATTTGTATCTGTGTGTGGATTATTTGTTCTTCTGATGTTTGTGTTAATAAACGTATAAAGTTTGTAGCTGGTATGATTTCCAGTCCGAATTGGATCAAGTCAAAATTATGGAAGAAAAGATCCGTTTGACACACCATACTACTTTTGAGAACCACTTCTATGAAAGTTCTTCGAAAAGACGATAGTTGTTGTAGTGCTTAACATTGGAATCTGGTAGGGTTCGGGTGATTAGTGTTATGAAGTCTCAAACGTTGGAAGCACACGTGTTTTGGATTAATTAATTTACGGTATATAGAACCACAATCGTTTCGGGCGATCATGTTTACGCTCTTAACCTCAGGCAAAACGAGTCTCGCTCGGTAAAAGCAATTTCAGGAGCCTTTCACTCTAGCGGTAATCCCAATTATTAGTGTGTTCCAGTTTCTGCCAAAATTCTGGACTTGACGAGCCAATTTCATATGTGATCTAAGGTAGGAGATGTAGCGCTACGGTTAAGTTGACTGGTCTGATTGAAGCGTTAAGCGTTGCAAGATATTCGTGTGTTTCCTTTCATTGGGTGCCGTCTTGTCTTGCTGCTCACATTCCCACACACATTATGTAGCCCGTTTTACAGAGATATTGCTTTTGACAAGGGTAAACAAGTTAGTGATTGCCATATTTCATTAAAGAAATGGATGGCTCACTATATTTTTCTCTATGGCCTCCAAAGGTAGTTTTGATTTTCACAACATAAATAATCGCATATTTATTTTATTAATATATTCCCAAGCTAAATGTTTGTAAAGAGTTTTGTACAATGTATCTAGTGGCTAGTGTAAGGTTTTATAGCTTTGACTAACAAGCTGATTTTAGTTGGTCAAATATTATATTTAATTCCCCACTTAACGAAGGAATAATTGTTCTTGTATCAGTACAGATGTTTGTTTATAAACTTAAGGGTGGCTATTGACAGTAAGACACTCGTGGGAGGAATCTTTAAACAGTGCAGTATGTACGTTTATTTGATGCGCAGCAGCTAAGTGTTTCTGATAACATATCACTTCGATCTTCTATTAAATTAACTTCCGCCTACTTTGATTCTTCATGCAAATAGGGAAAACAATATTTTATTTGATGCTGAAACAATTCATACCATCGGAACCTTTATTAAACGACAGTTAAAATAACACATCCAACAAGCAAGAACATGCTTTCTAAATTAGTGTAGCAAAGCAGTTTTTTATGCTTTTCTCCCATCCGTTTGGGTGGCTGGCATACATCAGTGGCTTTGTCATTTCACCAATAAATGTTTCTGACGAACGACGAGAATTTTCACCGCCTCCAGCACCAATTAGCAAAACGCTAATATTAAGGTTTGCTGTTATCTTTCTTTAAATACGTGGAATAAACATTGCGTTTCCTATATAATTTAAACTTAACGCCAATGTTTTTAAACAAACATAAGCGATCTCACCTGCCCTAAACATATACTTGAACTTGCGCTTCAAATGTGTGTAGCTAGAATAAACCGAAGAATTAGCACAAATGTACAGCAACCTTGCGTAACTTCACCGGTAATTGTCAGCTCCATTTTACTAAAGCGCACTGCAGTCCCATATAATTTTGGCATTGTTTACTGTAAAAATGTGCTTACATATTCTCGTGAATGGAGCTATAGCATAGTGAGCGACAGTTATCCGAATATTTATGCTGCTTGCTTTATCCCTTAGCTTATCGTCGTCACAATTTACCCGCAGTAACGCAGTGAGTTTCATACAAATTTTAAATGAAATTAAGTAGATGG
Source organism: Dicrocoelium dendriticum (assembly GCA_944474145.2). Lineage (NCBI taxonomy): Eukaryota > Metazoa > Platyhelminthes > Trematoda > Plagiorchiida > Dicrocoeliidae > Dicrocoelium > Dicrocoelium dendriticum. The sequence goes on from OX104070.1 coordinate 29,159,354, forward strand.
TGGTTGTTTCACTGGTGTAACAATGCAGCATTGTTCTACCATCGACTGCGTAAACACCGCCGCAAAGCCTAACAGTCCATATAGGATATCTTGGTGCAGACAAAGAAAGTTTTGTTAACCGCTTAAGTGTTATTATTTTCAAATTACTTGGCTTATGATGCTTGAGGCGATGCTTAAAAACCTGTTCTAATATTTTGCGTTTTCAACAGAATATAGTGACACTAAGACATATGATTTCGCTCTGCATCTGGACTTTCTAAAGTTGTTTTATCTTCTGGGTTACCGTAGCATACTTTGCAAAAGACGAGAAATGCGTACCGAGTTTTAATATGCCACTTTTCAATTTAACATTTGCGCACATCCTAATTTGTTTTTCTCAGTATGGTGCTATTTATTTTCGTCATGCCAGATCTAAAGTAACCATTAAGTTCATGATGTTTGCTGATCACAGAAAACATGTTGCCCAGTTCGAATAATATTTCCAGATTATTACTTGGCACCTGTAGTATATTGCAATACATTAGCGGAATAAACCAGAAATAAGTCGCAAGCAATGTATTGCCAAAAGATTATAATTCTGATTGTGATTAAGTTCAGGTTCTTGTATATATCTGGGTTAATCAAGCAAGATTTCCTACTGGATTTTTTTGTTGCGTTTAATGTCATTACCCAAAGTCCATATGTTTGGATAGCTGGGCCAACTGATAATATTGTTTCACGTAGAATATTATTATCAGATCAAATACGCTTTGGTTTAGATACGCAGTTATAGGTTGAAATCATATTAATAATAAGTTGGCCGAGTTTTCATTAACCCTGTTTCTCATCCACGACATACAAGACTGTAATCATTGATTGCGATGTGTGCTTCCGGTGAAGGCTTGTTGGGCTTGCGCTAACCAACCAAATTTGCAGCTACCTGCTGTAATTGTGTACTGACATTTATTAACCGCGGTCATATTCACTTTAGCGTTTTACTTTACTACAAGTTCAGTCCACAAATACAGGTGGACCATGTTGTATTTGGCTGATTGTTAGCATTCTCCGATATGCAGATTGGATATTAAACTGAGAGCATAATACTTCTATCTTCAGGATATGAATATGTGGAGGATGACCGCATTAATATTCCAACCGTTGCCAAAAGTGCGTCATTTGACAGCGGAATAAGCCGAACAAAATAGAGCAGTCGATGAAATTGAGATTGTAAATTTGCTATATTTCCTCCTATTTTCTTGTATTTTCTAGTATTTTCGATGGAAAGCTAAGTTGGTTAAGACTATCCAATAGGTACATATTCTTGGTTATAAGGAGATACAAATTTCGCATCAGGTTGCTGTTGCAAATCGATCGTTGATGGGGCATATTCGAAACGGCCTTTGTTTCGTATTTGAACAGTTAGAGTGGTCGCTACGGTCTTATATGGTTTAAGCTGCTAATAGATAATGGTTGGTTGTCTTTCATCTTGCGCTGTATGCTCATGGGTTTTCTTTGAATGTGTACTCTTGTTTGCAGTAATGTATTAAGGAGCTTGATAAAAAACATTATAGCAACACTAGCTTCTATGTAATGTGCGACCGATTTAATGGATACACCGTTGCGGTCACTCTTGTGTGTGGTCACTCTTGTCCAGTGTGATCAGTGTGGTCAGTCTTGTGGTGTGGTCACTCAGTGTGGTCTCTTTGTCCTTTGCTTATTCTATTGAAGTTCTAATGGCTTCACTAACAGTGTTGATATGCATCTATGCTAATTATATGTACTGCAGAGTTCAAAATCTCGTTCTTTTCCCAGGCCAGGATATCCCGTTTTACTTTGTCACATTTTGTGTGTTTTTACTAAATCATCTAATTCAATATCCTTTGCGATTTTGCATTATCCAGTAATATATTTTTGTCCGGTTGCTGGGATATTTCTGTCTTTCTATACCACTTTACCTCTCGCGTCTCCCTTAGGTTTGTTTTCTTAGTTGCTTAAATCAGGAAAGCATTGTTTATCTTTCTATTTTCTGTAATTTGATGTCAGTGGTTCCTAAACTATTTGTCAATAAGGCGTGCCCTGTCCATATCTACGTTCAGTGGTTGTATATTTTCCATATGCTTCATTATCGGTCGCTGCTAAATTTAAAAATGGTGTGACATTATCTTTGCTGAAATTGCTCTAAGATGTTTGGTCATCGTACAAACATAGTTTCTCGTGGGATTTGCTAGGTGAATTTGTACATTTCGTGTATTGAACTTCCTGTGGTCAAGTTTCGCAGTATCCGCTAGATTAAGCACGACCTTTTTATCAATATATTTAAAAATGCTCGTGCGAACTGCAGCCCAAGACCCCTAGGAAAACAATTTAACGGACCGGTAAAGCGAGGCGTTCCAAGACCGAAGCTGTGTAAGTTCTGAGCAAATGACACTTTAGGAAGTAGTTGTACGCCTAACACCAGCTATGTTGAACGAACTCCAAGGTTGCCGAGTAGCTCCTCTTTACCACCTGCTACTCCGTCGACGGACACTGCAACTCTAATTTGTGACAAGACAGGTAATGATGAAATCTGATAAACTCAAACACAATAGCCTGAAGTAACTGAAAAGAGGTCCAAGGACATCAGGCGTAACAACTTGATTGTCTTCCATACACCAGAATCGTCGGAACCGAGCGCTCAGGTTCGTTGCGAACACGAAGTCGAGTTTCTGCAGGGTCAGGTTGATAGGCTGCTGGAGGGCAGTAAAGACGGGCTGAAAGTGCCCGGTTGGGCAAAAGCAGGGGACATTTCTACCAGCGAAGGTCAATTTTGCTGATGAAGCTGCTCCATGCTTGATGTCATCGCGCTTCAGTAGACTTTAGATTTTGAAGCTCCAGGTACGTGCCCATAGATATAGTAGACCGATAAATACTCAAGATTTCAAAGTTCCTTGAATACCGTGTCCTGAGATCAAGCTCCTCACTGGTCATTGCGACTTCGAGACGAAGTTAGCGGGGAGGAGGTCTAGAAATGGGGCCACACATCACATCAATCAAGTGACGCACGTTATTGCGTACTCAACTCCATGGTAGCTGAACTTGTTGCCTACCAGCTGAGAGCAACAATTGCGTAAGGTTCAAGTCCTACTGTCCCTGGGAGCTAATTACCACTCGATGGTCATTGTGAGCTCACAGCCGCCACTGCCTTTTGCTCCTCCGCTGGAGCCAGGCCTCAACTATTGGAACGCGGAGTTTAAAGGCCGCAATCGATCTGCTAGCATGAAGAGATGGCCGCTACCATAAGATTCATCGATTGAGGCCTATTAGTCTAACAAAATAGCGGGAGTAATATCATTGTGCGTCCGATTTGTACCCCTCATATATCGGAACGCTGGACTAGGCAAGCTATACTGATTTGAATAGAAGTATGACGAACTGCCTTAACATCGACGCTGGCTACCGAAAAATTTGCTGCAATCTGGCCCTGCAAAATATAACGAAGCCTACACTAGGCACCAAAATGCCTGAAAGTGCGCGAAAACAGGAAAACACCGAAGGTTCGAAGGGCAACTTGCAACCGCAGCAAAAGCAGTTCCTAAGAGGATTTTTGACTGCGTGAAGCGACGCCATCACTCCGCCAGGTGATCTGCTTTTGTTGGAGGGCTCGGACGGCTAAGCCCTATTTTCCAATGCTGAGGCGTGTTTTACGTATTGGCGGCGCACTTCGCTTCCGATGTTGCAGATAAGCCGGCGCCCGTATCATGTTTGACTCAAATCGCCCTAGAGAGCTGGACAGCCTGTTTTGCAGCTTGGAGATGTGCGCAAATTGCTCCACCAGTTGGGCGGTACCAATTTTGCCGGGTCTGATGGGCTCCATCCGTATACCCCAAAGCGCTGTCGGCCATCCATATGGCGTTCTTTGACTTAGGCTGTTCAACAAGTCTATGTCCGCCGGTTAATAGACGAGCGACGGGAAATACCCAGTGGTGAAACCGATTAAGAAAGGCGGCGACCCGAGCAGGTAGAAGACTACCGGCCAAATGCATGACATCTGTTTTAGCTAAAACGTTCGAGAAGATACTGAAGCGTGGCTTTTCTGCGCATTTCGAGCCGGAAAGCGCTCTAATGCCTGCGCCGCACGGTTTCATGAAAGGTCGGTCCTGCATTACAAATCTGCTGCTCTCGAGCCACGAATGGCTGCAAGCACCGAACCAAGGGGAAGTCGGTTGATATCATTTACATCGATTTCAATAAAGCGTTTGACAAGTTGCACCCCTGGACCCTTCTTCGGAAGCTAAACTTGAGTGGTGCTAGTGACCTCTGCATCAGTGGATCAGTGACTTGCCTATTGGTCGGATGTGGAGGGTGCAGTTGAACAGCCACCTGACTGAGTGGTATCCCGTAACAGTGACCTTTGGCAGGCATAGTCATTGGTCCCAGGTCGTTCCTGATCCATTTATTGATGTGACACAACTTCTGAATTCACCTTGCGCATCCTTATTAGAGGAACTTAAGATATGGAATATAATAAAGGAGCACGGCGGACAGCGACTTGCTTTAGCGTGGACTTTGTACGGCTCATTAGTAGTCAGCAAAGGGCAATATTCTGATCAATTGGTCAAGGTCGGTATTTCCTGAGCCAGCTCAATGGTGGTAATGGCCAAGGCTACCATCTGGCCGGCCAACAGTTATACCCAACGCAATCCGTGAACATTCTAGGCGTACGTTTACATTGGTATGTTAAATCCTTTGAAAACACCAACAAGCTTTACCGAAACGGACTGAGCAAGTTCTGGCCCTCAAACTCAGCTTCTGTCCTTGATCGGAACAGGTTTGCTACCTGCGTCTCTTGGGTCAGCAGGCCAATGCTAGAATTACAGGCTAACACGCCTAATGTCCGCTCACCCGGGACCAGGTCCACAGGATTACGCGGGTGGAGCTTGTTGCCACAAGACTGACCCCCCGGTTTTACGAGTTCTGCCATATGGAAGTCCGGTGCAACAGACCAGGGTTGTACACCCTGTCTCATCGTCGAATGCGGATTACCCTTATTCATGACGCACACGAATATTACATATGGGTGATTACCACATGTTGAAACTGTTGGTTCATCTGCACAACCAAACATCTCACGAGGACAATGGTACAAGCTTGTCGTACGGATTGAAGTGGGCTCCCTCATCAGATCTGTTTCGAGCGGAGGGGTTGTGAATATTGGCAAAAACCCTGCCTGCAGACATAGTCAAAGAAAAGTCGAGTGTTAGCTTTAAAAATTCTCCTGGAGGAGCATTTGCCGACTTAGGATTACAAGAATGATTAACGTAATAGGCAGATATGCTTGGAAAAATATTAGCTGTAGTTATAGAGAGGCGTCTCTACTCGTTGCTTTTTTCCCAATATGCAGTATTCAATACCAGGATATCACTTATGGGGGATGCTGTTTCACATTTTCGACTAACGTTTATCGAAAAAATGGTTTTTCATCTTAAGGCTGGTTAGGCAGCGTTCATGGAAAGACCATAGTAGGAATGGCTGAGGAGCTTTAATTACATTTGAGCTGGCTGCTTTGGACTATGATATTTTAACTACGCAGAAACTAGTTTGCGGCTTTCATTGTGAAATATGCTTAAATGTTTGGGCAGCAATGATTCATCTGTTTATTTTAACCGCAATCTTTTGTGCTCAGTATCAGACATTAATGTCAGCTAAATGTACGCCAGCTTCTAATTGGCCGAACTTAATTAGTCTAAATCTTACGACCAATCGCCCCGTGGACCAAGGTTATATTTCTTATGAATCAACGTGATCTACCCTTATCCGATTTTTTGGATTTTCACTGAGAACATGGTTTGTTTTCCGATTGCGTTGCAAATTATATCTATAAAACTCAAGTAATAATTAGTTTAATTAATTATGCACACTAGTGTTCAAATCCGATATTTTTCATTCAATCTTGATGAAGGTGTCAACGTACTACGTGGAGATCAGCATGTGGGACCTAACCAACTTGCGTTCTCGCAACACGTTTTTTGTTACAAATGTTGATGGTATAATAAACACCGTCTTTT
>OX104070.1:29165758-29194037 GCA_944474145.2 Dicrocoelium dendriticum
GTGTGACTGTTTTCAGTCGCTACGCCATACCGAATTCTATTGGCTGGTAGCCTCTGCCCAGGCAGTGCTACGTGTATGCTACGTGGATGATTATCGGATGGTAGCCTTTGCGTTAAGAACCATAGCTTCTGAACTAAGAATGATAGTTTTTTGAACTAAGAATGACAGCTTCTGAACTAAGGATGTTAGTGTTTGCGTTAAGGATGTCAGCGCTTGCGTTAAGGATGTTAGCAAGTGAGAAATGGTATAGTGCTTTGCTACGCCTCGAAATGCCAGCCTATTCGATCGAAGATATACTTACGGTACGTTAGTTGCCCTTCTTTGTGTCAATAATAACATTTAGGTTAACACACATGGATTGTCGTATCAATATGTTGCTGGCACCACATTTTCCACAAGCGCCGAGGAGTTGGGCTTCCGAATGTACTGCCATTCATTCAAGGGTAAAGTATTTCTTTTGAGTCTTGGTGCGACAATGGATGATATCGTTTTAAGCAACACGATGAAGTGTCATAAGTTGCGGTCTCTTGACGCCCAATATGTCAATTACTCGTAATACTGAACGCATCTGTGTACAGCAGTCTACCCGTAATCTTGTAATGTGATATTCTTATAGCTTTATGCACTTAGAACAGATTGCATACCAGGTAGCACAAGCAGACAATTCTTCGCTAACATCTCGTCGTTGCAATACATTTTCGGTAGAAATGTCAGATAAAACGTGGGTTGTAAATGAATTCCACCGGACCTCACCTGAACTGCTGAATTCGTCATCCATCAAAAATGCCTACAAACTACAATTTGATTATATGTATGTTCGTCAACTAGGTTATATTCTTGCAGTCGAGTGTGGAGGATTCATTTGCGAGGCTGTTTCATTGATAAATACTAGCAATTCTTAGAAGCATCTTATGAAACGCAAAATAGCAATGCTAAATAAACCATGATTTAATTGGAGAAACAAATACATGACAAGACCGGCAGGATGACAAAAAGTATATGCAATCAAAACACTTCGATATTCAGGAAGGATGGAATAATTCAAATATAAGGTGACTCACCGAGTTATTCGCATGAACACATAAGCTTGAACACACTCTGCTGCAAAAACGACAGGGATAGTGCGCACATTATACTGTACGCTTTATTTCGTCCACCGAAGAAAATGGACTGATTCTAGTATTTAAATATGAGTTTCTTCTGGTCGTTTTTAAAATTATGTGTCCACAATTATGTGTCAACAATAGAAGAGCCCACCAGGTTCTAAATGATCGAAGTAAAATGTACTTTACGACGTAATCTATATGATTGTTGCGTTGCTAGTTTGAGCTGATGGCATCTCATTTTTGGATTGTGGCTGACTTGCAACTGTTCGCATAAAAGTGATTTGTATCCTGCATTATATTTGCAAAGAGGTTCACGCAATTGATTAATTTCTACTGCACAAGCCTAGGGCTTGCAGTCCGCTTTGATAGAATAGGTGAATCATTTTGGTCGCTCTGCGTTAGGAAGATACAAGCACGTCACCAGTGTGTTTGCAACAAGGTCGACATGGAGAATGGCCTGTTCAACATGCAGTCTCATGCAGGCGTGCAAAATTTAAAGAAATTTAAACGGCTAGAACTTCCATCACGCTATACATAACTGGCCGAATCGATAACTGTCTCAACACGATGTGCTTTATTATGTTTCGAGCAGCACCGGTCAAGCTGTCAAAGTATTCAAAGGGTCGCTGACGTATGAAGTCTGCTACAAAACGTATTCTCCAATGGCATGCACTCAGAACTTTGCATTCTGACAAGTTATAAAGGAGCATGGAGAAGCGTGATCAAGTCACCCGTGCATACGTCCTACGGTATTTTAGCTCCTCTCGTCAAAAACAACATAGAGTAAGTCACAGATTAGCACAAATGCATCAGGTTGTTGGGAAGCAGCACTACGAGCAGCAGTTCAAGATTGCATATTTGCACTCTGATGGTTTGATTAAAGGTTGGTGCGTCAGTGATTGTTGAGGTTGAATTTGGAGTTTCGCTAACCTAATTAGCTAAATTTCCAAAGTGCAAATAATGGAGAAAATTTTATGTGTTCACCTTTGTAATCGATGCAATTTTGTTTTTTGGAAGTTAAGGCTCTAAATCTTGCGGAAGCCATAATCTAGGTCAAAAACTAACGAACATATGTTTCGACAGACAAAGGTTGGAAACCTACAACCTATGTGCTAACCCGGGTTTCTGCTCTATCTCGAACAAATTAAAAGGGCAGTCCACTGGAAGTATATTTCAGTGTTATTTAAAACTAAATAAGCACTAACCTGAAGCACATATATGTGCATGATTATATCAGCACAAATTACCTTTCTCATAGCGTAATCAGAAATTTCTTTAGGCAGGAAGGCACTTCGTTCGCCCAGTAAGAATGAAAAATCAAAACCAGTTGCATGCGCGTACAATTAAGACTTAGGTTCGATGTGGTAGGCAATTCATCTAGGACCCAATATACCTTTATACAACTGATAAATTAGGGCACCCAACAATTGTGCTAATAAATGGACAAATCATGACAAAGTTATATTCCATTGTGATGGTAATTGTAAAACAATGGTTTATTCACTGAAAAGCTGGTAATATAGAATAAATAAAAAATGGTAAAAAAAGAAGAAAGTTAATTGAACATGTAAAGAAGACGATTGTTGCTAGTGTAAACAGCACGCAGTATTTTGCCAGTATCCGCAAAACACAAGTTAACTGTCAGTAAAGTGTACGAAGTTAATCAACTGGTATTAAGTTATAGTAGTAATCTTACATTCGCCTACCTCTCATGTCTTACACTAATGCTGATTTCATGTTTAAAGTTAACGTAAACGTATAACTTTTTCTCGCATTTACGCATCCCGAAAGGAAAAAACCATTTTATCAGTGCAGTGGTTGTTTCCAGTAAGATTTCACTGCATTGTGTGTCATTAATGTATGCACTTCGCCGTCCATTTTATTAAGTACATTTCGGATCAACAGGCTTATTGGGATAGTATTTTACCTTGGTCATGCTCAACTTGGAATAACGCAGCTGGATTTCCGTGCACATGCTTTTAAAAAGGCCTATATTATTCGGATACACTCTTCGCGGATTAATCATATAGCCTGACTCCGTAGATTCCGCACATTCACGGCAGAATCCCGCGCACACAAGTTACTTTCATTGTCAACAAGATAGTGTGCTCAATTTGAAGGAAATATGATAACAGCCACTGAGAAAGATATTTGTACTGGCAGCCACGTAGATACTTGCTTTAGCTAAAACAGCCGCATCGTTCACTTGTAAACTATGCAAAACTAAGCCGACTGCCTTGAACTTTGTTGGAACCGGTCGATAATGTCTCATCTCTATTCCGAATTAATTAGGTCACATCAAATTTTGTGGCCTAAACATCAAGGCTCTAATGAGGTGATAGTCACCTGACGACTCGTTCGTGTCAAGGTGTGTAATTACTTTTTCCAAAACCAAGCAGTAACAAGCACATCCGTTTCGGCTACCAACCCGAGTTAACTGTCCAACAAAAAGCAGACCTGACTGCACATCCCAAGGAGCCAGGTTGATCCATTACACTGATAAACGTCACGCTGTAACCAATACCATACTAAAAAGACAAAGATGGAAAAGGCTGAATTCTGTCCCACATATACAAAATTTGGATCATACGGTACTTAACAATCTTAAAAGTTTTGGAGCAAAGGATTATTTGCAATGCAGTGAATTATTTCTGAAACTCACTGAAATGCATATTGGTCCATTTTAAACGCTAACATAGTTGGCTATAAAAAGCAGGGATAGATGGTAGTAAGAAACAATTATATCAATAAAATATTCGGCACATACAATAAAATAGAGGAAAATTGGCTCTCTGCCTTGATAATATGATTGGATTTTCACTTACAATGCTAAGCCGCATCACTACTCTTGCGAAGAAATTTTGCTAACTAAAATCCGGAGTGCTGCGTTTTAGCGAAATATTGCGACCAAATTCCGACCAACGGTGTTTTACTTAACGGTTCAGAATAGGTTAAATTAGACACACTAGAAGGGTTGGCTTGGTATTATTCATAATAACGACTTATACTCATGCACGTTTACACACATGAGGGAATGCGATTTGGTACCAAACAACCCAGCGATTTATTATAGAAAAATCAAGTTACTTTGTCTAAATCATGCAATATCGGTTTCCCATTTTGTCTAACTCAGGCTTCGAAAGGTGAAAGTGAGATCATGACCCATTCACCTTATATTCCAAGATAAGGCAAATGTTAGACAATATATGTAACTCAAGTTTCGCCACTGCAAGAAATGCCTTTATGAAGATTCAAATCAGAAGTGCCCAAGCTTCACTACATTGAGTATCTGCTCAACAAGTTTAAATTTCACTCAGCCACACAAATTGTTTCGACAACTACGTGGCCCTTCCAGGTCACCTGCAACCTCTCGTATCAGTGAACGATAATGTTGCTACGCTATGAGCATAGGGTACTCGGCACCGGCTCAGCATAATTTTGTTACAAATGATGAGGGAGAAAAGGTCTGGGTAACCTGTCCCTTCCACAAGTAAGCACCCTATAATTAAGTACCACCAACTAATTAGGAAAGCTAAATGATTAAGTTAGAATTATCAGACTTTCTAATTAAACAATTTGTACTGGATATCGCAGCGACTGTCCCAACTCCCTTAAATGTTTGACATCGCAGAGCGTTAAATTTGTGCAATGCTCTATAGGGATGTTAGAGAGCCGATGACACATAGACTGCCACCACCATAAGAGTAACTTTGATTGAATCAGCAGAGGAAAATGTACACAGATGCACTACTGCCTCTGATATTGGAATGGATTGTGCAGTCAGTAGGAACTAACCAATCTGCTATCAGCTATCACAAAGGATTTTGCTACCTTTCTTTTTGACTCAAATAAAGCAACACTAATTCGAATAGTTTATTATATTTTTGACAGTCTCAGGGTAGTTCATGCATATGCGCTTCCTGAAAAATAACAAATCCTAATAGCAGACTCATATTCTGGCTATTCTTCTCTGATAATTTCTCCTACGGAACAATTTCTCATTGTCAAGCCACTTACTTTTAAGCAAGCATAAGCCTCCAAAAATAGGGCTAATATCTAATACCATGTAGAACATACATATCGCTCATTCGGTTCCAACGCTTCCATCGTTGGCACACACGCCTACACGGAATACATCCTTTTGATAACAAGTTTCATAGAAACGCATTCCGCATCATACAATATTATTTTCTGCTTCTTTCTACAAACCGAGTTTACTTCAAATATTTATGTTCCTTAAAATGCCGCACATTAGCTTCATCAATGAAACATTATGCACTTCAGCCATTTGTGACTTCTAATTAAATATACAGCGTTACCAGCTGTTTCCAATGTTAATATGTGCAAAAACGGAAGTGACTGTTTTACCAGCACAAACCTTGGGATAACATCAACCTCGGCTGAGCAGTTGTCATTATATGCTTTAAAGGCATACTACGGTTGGCAATTAGGACGAATTATAGTAAACTAAGCCGAATTTATGTAGACTAAATGAATACCATGTTCATAAAATACAACACATGATATCCGAAAGTATATATATGTATATAACTACAAACAATAAAAAAGTAATGTGGTGATACTGTGATGCTAAACACATATTGGATGTTGCATGGGCCCAATATAAATGGCGGATATACGAAGGTATTATACTGACTGTGTCAATGTTTGTACTCAAGGCGTTTATCAGCCAGCCAGGCTTCACAATCTACTGTATCTGGTTTTTGGCATAGTTATTACAAATGTTTGCGTTTTAAATGATGGTCCACTGAAAGGTTTTGATCCCATGCGGTGCAGTAAAGCAACAACTACCATGCTATATGAAACTCCTAGACCAATTACGTTCACCGTCCCCCTAATACATGTTTTTAATTGGAACACGTTTGACAAGCAGCTTCGAACCATGTGATTACATGTAGAATATCAGAGCAACGCAGTCGAAATTAAACACACTTCCAAGGCCGATACAATAAGATAAAAAGGTCCCTTCTAAAATAAATAAATTAAGATTACGGTAGATATAATAACAGCGCCGCCACTTAAATTCAAATATAGCAAATTTACTTAAACATAAAACGCGACAGTTCACAATTAACAAGAAAATTGGTACCATCCGGAATTCAAAGAAATCTAGTAATACGATGCTGTTGCTTAGGAAGAAAGGAAACGACACCAAGATCTTCCGATCCTGAATTCATTTGCGGTACCTCAACGTATGTTATAGTAAGTACACTTTTTCTATTAAATGCTAATGTTGCCGTCGTTATTAATAATTTAATCTATGCCTCACATGGTCTAATCCCACGAGAACAGCTCCACATATATGTGAGGATTATATATACCAAATCGACATGATAACGGACGCCTGATTGCTGTCATAAGGATGAGCGGCGAAAGCTTACGCCTTACCATTTGTTACACTTTAGATCCGTCATTAATCATTAGGTGCCTATTGCCTCAAATTAAAAAAAGGCCAACGTTATGCCGAAACGCAAAACAGAGGGCAATATTTCTACTCCCACCAAGGCCTTAGTTTGTATTTTTCAAGTTTTGTAACAAAGAATTTGATAAAACAAAGCTTACGCAGCGAGATGAAACACTGGTATACTAAAACTGTGTCTGTATCCAATGGTAGTTACGATTAATCCTTCATTTTAATGTAACAGTTATTATCAACATGGCCGCCATGCTCAGATGCAAAGCGCCTTTGACTGCATACCATAAAATACACTGCTGCTGTGCTTCAGGTTTATGCGATCAGCAATTTTCCCTTAGGCTTTTCGTACACACCCGGACCTAAAGAATACAGACACGTCAATAATGATCAGCTCCCAGCAATATCGCTAATGATGTCATTTGGAGTGGTTGTTAGTCTATAGCTCTTTTCATTAGTCTCAACAACGCAAGTAACTTCCATATATATAGACACTTGTTTTCATTCTCTTACGCATCAAACTAGTGTCTTAATTCCCGCCTGATTATCTGGTTTTGCATAAAAATATACGCAAAGATCAAGCACTCCTAAAATCGAAGTGAAAGATACTCAATGGGGTCTGAAGCAGACCCATTCAGGTATTCTGGCAGAGATGCATAATCAGCATAATCAATCACTTGTACTTGGACTCCTATTCCGATCACCTAATCAATACGTGAATTATAAATTCAGCACTCTGGCTATGTCAACGTCTCCGAAATAATCTGACCACATTGTACACATACATACGCCTTACGGTCGCATCAAATATGATCATAAAACCAGACCGGAGTTACCCTACAGTTCTCATCCTGAACGGGTGTGCATACACACGTATCAACAGCACAGTTGAGTTCACCGCATCATTCGGATTAAACTTATGCAAAACACCATGTATATCCGCGCCGCAACTGCAACACTCACCGTGCGCAAACCTTCACACAATATTCCAACTACCGCGCAGCACGGCTTCATTTGGCATCCTAAGCGCAAGCGGATTCGGCGTTATATAAGAGGTCATAAATCACCTCCGCCGATCGTGTGCCCCTTAGTGTTCCTTTTATTATGTTTACTTCTGAGCAACTTTTGAGTGTAATACTCATATGATCAAACCCACCGTGCTCAGCAGTGTGACAGGCCACGACTTGCTACAAATGTGCTTCTTCAGACAGCCAATTTAGCGTGTGTGTGTGTGTGTGTGTGAAGGATATCCACACATACTAACATGGACTTACATTGAAGCACTCAGCCTCTGACCAGAGAAGCTTCAAACGACGGACCCGCGACGCCATCTTTTTTTAACGACCACTGCAAATGAACAAAGCCTAATACAATTAACTGCAATCAATATTTCAGCATTGTAAGTTTTTGTGAGTGATGAGTGTATTTTTCACAAATCATTTCGCCCCTGGATTCACGAGCACATACTGCGTCGGTAAGTTAGATGTAAGAAAAATTTTCATTCATTTACCTGGCAATTCCACTGGGGCTTGGCAAACAGCAGGTGTCGCCTGCCGTATACCATGGTAAAGCAAACAACTTTGCCGGGATCACATGGTACTCCTATTTAAATTATATGTTTGTGTCTCCTAGCGAAAACTGTGCTTAGATTGCTTACCGCACTCTTTGTTGCAAACACGTTTTAATTTGAAGTAAAACCACTAACGTTCTGTCAGTCAGACCGCATCCAGAGTTAAGGGTTTCTGCATCACCTTCGGCCAATTATGACAATCTCAAAGGGAATAATTCAAACCGCCTCCAGGCAAGGTTGCAGTAAGTTATGGAAGAAAGAAAACAGCAATCTGTAGTTAGGACCGCATCCGAATATTTGAAATGACATATTTATTTCGGCATCACCTTGGACCTATTACACTTTCATATATGTCCAAGCAAGCGGATTGTATTTAAGAACACCAAATTGATATAAATGTTACAGGTTTCTCTTGCATAATTGCCTGTCACGATGTAACGTTGTAACACTTGATTTTTGAAAATAATAAGAATCGTTGTATCAACAAGCGCTTTCGGCAATATAATTACATGTGACGGTCTATATATGTAGACAATATTTATGCATGTTTAGGTATCACTTGATGGCCCAAAACCTTTAACCAAATTGGTCTGCAACGCACGGTGTTGCCATCCTCAACTATCCAAACGGTTAGACTACCTAGTAATTACGCCTAATATTGCTTTACGATATTCCACATCTTTCGTTTGTTGTCTGTATAAATTGCGTCTGTTCTGTGGACTGTTTAATCAATGGTAATATTTATACAGCATTCAATTAAAATCTAGCTGGAAGCTTTCATTTCAGTTTGCTGATGTAGAATTTCGTTTGTGAAATCTTAACGGGTTAGCTTGACTAATATATCAAAGCACATATGCGAGACTTGATGGCTCAGTAGCCAGTATCACATACTTTTAAAAATACTGGTGACGGTGCTATAAACGAATCAACGTCAAAAGCTGGTTTTCAATTTTGCCGGTGATTCAGCACGGTCTTTTGCCTACAACTGCACCAAATTTCTTCCTTCATCAAGGTTTTAGGACCTATCGGAAAGCATATTGCTAGGTCTACTTCAAGAGACCTAAACCAACCCTGTTGGTAGCTGCACAAAGCAACTAGAAGCAATTAGATCTTCATACACCGACTTGGTTGACCAAGTGTTCTCACGTCGCATGGTGAATTGTGCTCTATCGAATGCAAGCAAATCTCTTTGTTTGGCCGGATTTGTTCGTGTGCACCTGTTTGAACTTGCGGCATAACGTGACGTTGCGCGCCACGGAATTGACCTCAGTACTAACTGTGCAATGAGCGGTCGATTATTGAAGGACAATCTACCCTCCGCGGAATATAGACAGCTGGGCACTCTTACAGCCGGTTGGTTTGTATCGGTCACTGCGTCTGTAACCTTGGATGTTTTGACCTGTGTGAATTCTCGTGCACTTTGATAGGTGGTATATGCCCTAAAATCCTAGTCTGTTTCCTCGGCGGTTTGTCGATAACTGTTTGATTCCTCCTGATCACTGAAAAAAAACGGTGAAATTTGTCCCCTATTTTCTTATCCTTGTCCACATAAATTAGTTTTCACAAGCCCTAAAACCGAGTGACCAATCAGTAAAAATGCCCGTTACCTCAGTTAAAACAAGAAACTCAAAGAAGAGACAGGAAGCCATTGAAATGCGGCGATAGTCACCTGACGACTCGTTCGTGTCAAGGTGTGTAATTACTTTTTCCAAAACCAAGCAGTAACAAGCACATCCGTTTCCGCTACCAACCCGAGTTAACTGTCCAACAAAAAGCAGACCTGACTGCACATCCCAAGGAGCCAGGTTGATCCATTACACTGATAAACGTCACGCTGTAACCAATACCATACTAAAAGAAATGTGATGATGGCGATCCCGGAGTGCAACATACCGGCTAAGTCGGTTATACATAAAGTTCCACCTATCTTCTGCATTCAACGGTAGGGCATCGAAAGCTACACTGATCTCCTTATACAACTGCTGTTAAATACCAACTTGAATAAAATCCCTTTTGTATTCTTGACTACTCTTATAACAGCTGAAAGATAATCGTTTAAGCACCCTCAAAAATTCTTAGTCATTAGATGCACTCGATGAATCGCACAGTGAATTATATGAACCGATGGGAGAACAATTTTTGAATGGGCACAGTACATGTGATTACTTCTGCCGGAACGCGTTCGGCTCCCTTTCTGACTGTAGACTTCGGTCTATAAATCACCTCAACAGATGGGTTATTGGGTATACAAAATATAGTGGTAATAGGTGCTCAAGCGCACCGTCTCACTATACCTGCAGATATTTTCGCTCGTCTAGTCCGCTTTTACGTAAGATATAGTAGATTGTGGCTAACCCAATATCCGAGCACTCTTGAAGGGGCGAATTCGTTACTGGGTTAAACGTGTAGTACAAGAATCATACTCAGTTAAGGGTTATGCAACAGCAAGTCTGAGGAGTGAGAGAAATGCTGCACTTCTGCATCGTTCGTTACGATTTGACGTCATAAACACCCATGATATATAGCGAACAGTAAATTATTTCTTCTTATTTGCGCCTCCCTAAAAATGCATTGGTAGAAATATGCATTCAAGTGACAGTATTTTAGGATTGTTATAATGAGACAGAACGAGGCAAAAACAGGTTTTAAAATTCAAGTGCTTCCTAGTTATCATATGCCTGCATTTTAGTCTAGGAATTGTCGCAACAGCATAGTAAACTAAATAACTCTAATAAGTTTTGAATTCTCGAAAAGTTATGGCCTGATTTTACGTGGTCTCTGGATAAATTTCAACTTGGCAACATGCATTTGTTTTGTCATTTTGAACTAAGATGTTCAACGTTTTCGGGCTTGATTCACAATGCTTTTCCTTCTGGTTTAGACACACATATACAATTAAAATTCACTAAGTCACACATAACATAAAATATTGTTATATGGTGAAAGTTGCCAATTAACTATTGGAACGCCTTGTCTGTATGGCTGTATCGTAGTTTAGATTGCCTTTAATTCTATTGGTTCAATATATTACTTTGGCGTTTTTTTCTACCAGTAAGCTTAAATTATCTTTCCTATTATTCTGAGATTAATGCGCTTCTCTAATCATAGGTTCTTTTTCTTGTTTGCATGAATAAAATACAATGGTCTTATGGATACTACTGCCATTAGACGTAATTTTAAACTGTTGTGAAACAACTTGCAGTAAAGGAAAAATATTTTCGCTAAACTGTAATGCATGCAGCAATTGGCGCAATATATCGCTGGTCGGTCAGGTGCCTAGTATATGTATGTATTATACGAAATATAACTTGAAATCAAGTATATTTTATTTCTACCTTTTTAATCAGATCTTCTAACTACATTCAAATGCGAGGTTTGGGATTAAAAATTCTTTCATTTATTCTCATATTATCAGATTATATTCTGATACGTTTTGGCTTACATGTAACCAAGCGGCTGAATATGATTACGCAACTGCTCTGTTAAAATGTTTACTATCAATTTAATTTCTCTAGTGAACCCTTCAATGCTACTTCTGTCTGCAATTTTTCAGACATTAAATGTAAGTTTGGAGGAACAAATCAGTGGTCATTATTTGCTTTGGAAATTCGGTGGGTAGCTACTGCTATTGCGGCACATGTTTTTTTGAATATCAGTTAGCTGGTTATCTCCATATCATTGTAAATAGTCCAGCGCAGTGGGAACTTTCTGTGAAAGGCCGCGAAATACACACATATGAATGTTTTTATAACCTGGCATGGAGAGCCAGGGTAAACCGAGGTTAGTTAAAAACTGAAAAATCAATACACAGCCAATAAGCTTTAACAAAAGTTTAACCGTGTCTTTCAAATTACACTGCCTTTGTTGATCACGCCGCTATCGGGGCCTAAGTGTAATTATATTCCCCCATAAATATGTTTCTGAAGCTGATTTTCATGCGCGAGTAACACTCCGCTGGTACAGACAAGCTATACACAAAAGCCCTGGAAATGTATGCCATGTGCTTAGGTGGACCGTTATAAATATTATTCCAACCTTTAATTTACTTTAATAAGTTTTAAGCAATTTGGACTCAAAAGATCGTCACTCGAACCTAGATCCCGAGAATTTTCGGCTAGCAAATCTGCTCCTGTAAATCACCAAAAAATAGAGACCATTGAGACTACGGCTATCATAGGATACTTGAAGAGTAACGAACATACAGTTCCGGAAAAACAACACGGATTTCGCCAAAATCGCCTATGAAAAACTGAACATTCATAGCTCTGCATGTAGGACAGCAAGTGGAGACGTTGGTTATAACGTATAATCTACCTATATGTATTTCTGATATGTATTCCACCGTCTAAACCATCGCGTTCTACGCCAAAATTTTTATAAGTATTTTAATATTGATTTTGTCCTAGTTTGGAAAAATAACTTGTCTTTCCAAATTCTATTAAGTTAAGTGTGGCATTTCAGTGTGGAATGTAACCTAACAATTCGAATTCCATTGTTGCGTATCCTAAGGATTTATATTATTGTCCAGACTATCCCTGGCCATCATTAATTACCACGCGGGATCGCCACATTTAAATGCTCTAGTATTTGCTGATGGTTTGAAGATTTGACACGATATCACTAAACTGTATGATCACCCAACGCTACAAAATGAGATGGACAATGGACATGGACAATGGCCAACGCTCGGCAGTTTATTGCCACAAAATCCAATGTTCTGAACCTACGCCAAAAGAGTACTCACAACAAAATGGTATAAGTCACAAATTTGAAGGCACAATTCTCATGTGAACTCGCTGAGTCAGAGCAATATCACATTGAATGTTAAACGTATAACGAAATGGCTTTATAAATGCAAACTAGCATTTTTGTCTCCTGCGTCCTGTTGTCGCTAAGATTGACATCACAACCTTTCAGCAAGAGTTTGTAGCTGCAAGCGACATATGCAATTAAGCGATTATCACGCTAGTAAGGGATAGGTGAAAAGGGTTAATTTGTGTTTGTCATATATGAACTTGTACTTCTGAATGTTTGATGAGATTAACACACCATGCATAGAGTGGCTTGGGTTGCTGAATACTGTCGACGCAGGCCACTTGCAATAACTAATATGTGTTGACGAAATTACATATAAACAAAGTCAGCTTTCATAGAGCAGTACATCGGCACATATGTTTTAACGATCGAATAAAACCATCTGATAGCAGAAGAGTAGTAGGGGGAGTTGAGTGGTATAGGTAGAAATTCGTCACATCTAGACTCACTCAGGCATCCGCCACACGCCTGGAAAAGCATTGTACGCGCGTTTCATCCTTTCGGGAATCATCAGCAGTGCGCATTCCATCTCAAAGCTGATGATTCCCGAAAGGATGAAACGCGCGTACAGTGCTTTTCCGGGCGGGTGGGGACTGTCTGAGTGAGTCTAGATGTGACGAATTTCTACCTAAAACCTTCTGGAATGGTTACTCAGTAGACCGGAAATAGCTTAATATGTCTAATGTGGAAAACCCCAGCGAAAAACGAAATATTGGGGCCAGACAACGTTTGCATAGGGGAATAGTAGAACAATGATTTCCTAATGTTTTTGAACGTTCGTTTAATTTGTGATCATGAAAATCATAGCTAAGCTTGACACTCAGATACATATATGGTTTGGTTCTCGATATGCTTGAGCAGATGCTGAAACGTTTTCCTTCTGTGCAATAAATCATTAACAGAATTGCAGTTTTCTACACTAAGTGTCTGTTGGCTGCCTTTCGACCAAAGCTTGAGATGGTTAAGTACATTCGTAATCTTGATTGATGCCCAACGAAATCTCATCTGTCTTATTTCTTATGGTCGCCTCCCAGTGACTGGCTTGAGATGACATAAATGACAATTCACATTGATACAGAAACGCTCATTCATTAACACGTGCTTTTATTTAGGGCTGGAAGCTCCTGCCGCCACGTCGAGTAACCGTAGGGCGGCTGGTAAAATATCCCTCAGTAAACGGAGGAAAAGTAAATGGATGTCAATGTTGAGTATACCTTTCGACAACCTTTCTTATTTTACGTCACGAAATGCGTTGCTATATTCCATGCTAGTGTACGTGATGGTAATTTGAACACAGGCACTGCGCATAGTGGAGTTTAAAAAAGATAAGTATTAGGTCTTTTGATGTAACTTATGCTTACATACGAATTTCAATCCTACAGGCTGTTTATTTTTCAATTCAATTATGGTTCTAATGTAAACTTCCTTGTAGCCATTCTCCTTCAACACTAGGGGAACACAAGCTAATTCGTTTGGAAACATATCTTCTGAGTAGTTGTATTTAGCTCAACTTACTATGCCAAGTATCAAGCTCCGGTTGGACCTAAGTGGTCTAAAACTATAGAAATATGGGTGTTGCACATTCCATATGAATCTCCTTTACACGGGGCGATGCAGCGCACATACATTCATTATTTTCATAGTGTGATTATTTTCTACCTTTTCGTAAGTAAACATGCTGTTTGGGTGGTCTCAGGTACACATGTTTGTTGGATATTTGGGACTTCAGGATACTTGATGCGAAACAAAGATATCGCTTGCGAACAACTATATGAAACGAAGCATGCGATCGTTCGCCTTAACTTGCCCTATTCTGGTGCACGGATAAAACATTAATAAAGAATAGCCATATTGGGGTAACCATTGCAAACCCATCAAACTGCCGATAGGTATTCCCGTTTCAGAGAAACTGAACGTTGTAAATGCATCGGCGAAACAATTTATTTATGACCAAAATGTGTAAAACCGCATTCATGTGGTTTGCATAAACATATACACACATGTAATATATAGTCGAAAATAGCAGGTTATTGAACATTGAAGTAAAGTCAACGGAGCACATGTATAGCTTCGTTTTAGTTACATCAAGTCCGGTACCGACAAATTCAAAACCATATCCCAGACTGTGTAAAGCAATTCGATTTGGTATAGTTGAAATAATCGCAAGCATTCCCCAAAATACCGAATGTTACGGTAAGCGTTGCACCTGAGTTTTTAACAGTTTATAGAGCCTCGGATTAACCGTACCTACCGGTAGCAGTTTTTCATAAATGGCCCCGTTAAAATAGCCATAGTCTCTATGCTTATGAAATATTTGGAAGGTTAATTTTGAATCGGATTTATATTGTCTTTTCAAAAGTGTTCATTAGAAAGTTAGTTTTATCTGCCAGAATTTTTCATTTTAATTTTTTTTATTTTTCTCAACTACACTAATTTATTTATTGTCACAGTACCATGTTGTTATCTGACCGAATAAACACAATCTCCCCGCTGAGGACCAAGCGGTGTGGGATGGAGAGGTAGCCCTAAGCGACAAAGTGTAAATGTTTGAGTGCGCCATCCAACCGTTTTTTAGATACTGTTGGCGTTGGTGCAAAGGCGACCAATTCTGGGAGAGCATTCTACGGGCGACAGATAAGAATAGAAAAGACATTTATGCGGCACTCCAGACGGCTATACTGTACAGTGAGTTTCAATGAGCGACCCTCAACTTTGTATTAACGCTGAGTCGCTTTAAAGGGCGGAACACATGATGTGGGTCTCGCAGAATCAATTATGCCATAATCAGCTTGCCTCATAATCTACATTAGCATTCATTGAATACCCACCCAATGTTGCTGACTCTACCGGTTTGAAAAATTGCGTAATATAACTACGTTTTTAGATGCACGAAATTGTTGCTGCTTCAGCGAAATAAGTTAATGCTGTAGCCGTGGGTGCCAAACTTGAATTGAGTATTCGGCATGGGGCGATCGTACACACTGAGCAGTTGTCGAAATATAGAGCTGTTTATTTGTCCAGACGCTCAGCGTAACAGCCTGAAGTGTTGATTCCCAATCTTCGAGGAGATTTCGGATTGCCTCGAACAAGCCAAATAATCTTGAACCAGGACACCTAAGTAAGGTTCTACAGCTGGTTAGTGCAATACATTCGTTCCCAGCCGGTATAATTAGCTGCTCTAATGTCGGACGGAAAGTATCTTACTTTTGCTGAAGTTAAGATTCAGTAACGTTTGGCTTGACTATCTATCTATCCTATCTATATATCTACCTATCTAGTTCATTCTGAAGCAGACGCTAGTCGGCGTCAGCCTGGATCCTGCTCCAGATTGTGTCATCGTCGGCAATCATTAGGAAGTTTGTGTCGATTCCCTGTTCAAGCTCATTAATAATCACCAAAAACAAAAGGAAAACTTGAACTGAGACATGCGGCACACTACACTCGACTTGTATGTGGTCCGATAGAGAGTTGCTAACTCTGAACACTAATTGCTGTTGAAGTGGAAAGTTGGCAATCCAACTTAAAAGAAAGTCGTTAATCCTTTAACGCCGGAGCTTGGAGAGTAGCATCCGGTGGTCTAGGCGATCGAACGCCTTGGAAAAATCCACATAGATCACATCAGCTCCTTCTGAAGCTTCAGCTGATTCCGTCCAACTACTGCGTGCGATTAGTAAATTAGTTAGGCATGACCGCTGTCGACGGAAACCATACTGTTTGGGCGTGCAGATGTTACAGTTTTCCAGTTAGCCCACCAGTGCATCGGCAACTATAGATTCAATCAAGTTGGAGAGCATAGAATGAGGGGATACTGGGCAGTAGTAGGAGAGAGCAGTTCTGCTTCCACCTTTGTAAATTAAAGTTATTATTCCAATCTTCCACGTAGCGGGAACTAGATTTTGGTCTAAGAACAGATTGCCATTTGGCTTGCTGCTGCTTCCATTGCCTCTGAACTACTTGCAAACTATTACACAGGCACTTTAATGGTCTTCGTAAGGTTATGCGGGAAGTCCAGCACTTGTCACAGCTGATGGATGCACGCGGTCAGCTTGGGAAGCAGCTGATCTCAAACGACTCCATTACTCCCAAACTTTAGAGCAAGTTATATGCTAAAATATTATATTGCTAAATATTAATCCACTGTGGGGTTTATACAGCATCATTCTTACTGCGGAAGCCATGCTGAAGAATGGTTGTCCTTGCGTATACACAGTTCTCCTGGGGTCGACATCATTAAAACCAAGGCCCTGCAAGAATTCGCCGGTGATCTATCAGAAGCAATGAACGATTCCATCAGCAATGTCTAAAGGTGAACCGTATTCTACCAGTATGGAATTGTCAGTTAGTCGCTCCTATCCATAAGGGTTGGAGCCGCACTGACCCTACCAATTACCTTCCAATAACGCTACTTCCGTACTACGCAGTTTTATAGAAACAATGATTTCAGATGCTATGATGCAGTGGCTGCAAAGCCATAACATAACGGCCGCAGAACAAAATGGCTTTCATCAAAGGCTACCAAGCTACAATTTGGGCGTGCTGGTTGCACAGAAGCCGTTGATGATGGAGTAGCAATCGTTATCATCTACCCGGACTTCTCAAAAACATATGGTCACTTTTATCATCGGATTCTCCATCAAAAGCTGCAGTACTACGGATTTGGCCACCCAATCCCGAGTTGGAGAAGCAATTTTCTATGCTAATGTCGGTTTTGGGGTCAAAGTCAGAAAATCTCTCTCCGATGCAATCGATTCAGTTTGTGTCGTACCAAAAGCCTCTTTGCATTTGTCTCATCTATTCTTTGTCTTCCTAAACGAGCTTGCGACCTAAATTGCTTCCAATTTACAACCGTTCGCAAATAATATGCACGTATGTTGAACGATCAGAGGACCGAACGACCACAAACGACTCTGGTGTTAACTTGAAAATATTTGTATTGGTAAGATTTCACCTACTGTAATTCAACGTAGACAAATTTCGCATTGTGAAATTACGCCGTGGAGCAGATTACACCTATGCGCTTGGAGCATCCCATTTTTTAGAAATGTGACATTGGTGTGCTCGTACAGAGTGACGTCAACTGTTCAACACAGGCTGTGTAGCTGCGAAAAGCGGTAATCAGCAAGCCGGCCTACTGCGATGGTCATTTGGAAGATTTGACCATCAATATTTTCCAGGAGGCACAATTACTACTTCGACCATACGTTGCATACACCATCCAAGTTTTCAAAGCTTGATTAAAGTTTGACCCGGAGGAGTTAGACAAACCACAACGAAGAGTAACAAAGAACATAAAGTGCCTGCGAAATCACTGCCACAACCAAGGGCTGAATTAGCTGAGAGGATATAGCTGAATCTACCGAACCCTGTGAGGCAATCTCATATAGGCAAATTAAATAATGAGTGACCCAATCAACTAACCCGCCACTTTCTGAAACGTAGCCACAACATACAGCACAGAGTTAAATATTTGAAATTGAGGGTACAATATAGCTCTCTTGCGTGTTGACGGAAATACTTCTCCTTCGATTTTTCCAACACTGCAAGGTTCCATCAAAATTAGTTGTATCCTCCATCAATTTGCTCAATTTCAGAAAACGATGGTATACTGTCCCCAGCTGCCAGGGCTACATTGCATAAACAACTCTGTTATGTATTAAGTTAATCCTGCCATTCTACCTAATCAAAAGATCGTATGGACCAAAAGAGACAGCGCATTATTGAGGGATGAACTTTTTAATTGTCTCACGCCTTACGTCAACGATAACTCTACTCCATGTATTTATTTTGCTCACACACGATTTTTGTTTTACACTTACGTTATTTACCTAAGCACTTATCATAATAGACGCGCGGTAGCTGCCTCAACTCTATGTTAATTTCACTGTAATCAACCCATCCATCCTGCAGGATGTGTCAAGCACGTGATAAATCATTGCACATTGTACGTTGTTCCTTGACAGGTTGCTGGTTACAATGCGCATTACAGCCTGCATTTGTGCCTTCAAAGGCTAGTAGTTGTTACGTATTCTAGGAATGCTATGCATCTTATACCAGAAGAGAAACGCATTTTACACTTAAAAGTAAAACTGGTGTATTAACTAACTTATTGCAGATGATCAAAGTGTGACAAACAGAACTAAACCCACACAAAGCCGCACCTGACGGTGGTGTTGTCGAATAACCTAACGTTATGGCAGATGTCTTTAGGGCATAAGTTGATGGATATTTCAGCAGCGAAAATAGTAATATCTTAGTGGTTGACTTCAACATCGAAGTTATTAAACGTTTGATTAACTTCCTTCGGCTATTTCATAACCCTAGTTTTGATGGTATCTCCTCCACCGTGATGATGATATGATGGTACTAGTACTGCATATTTCCCTAGTCCTTACAGTCTGACCAGTGTCGTGAAAGGTCAAATTAATCTGTTTTCTTAATGTGATAGAAACCTCCGCTTAAGACAGATATTCGTAAGTATCGTACCATTATTCACACCACGAATATATTCTTTCTAATGGAGATAATAGTAAAGGAACAAGTCACTTCTTTCCTCTTCTCGCACAGACTTTTTTCACCTTCACGGCTTTTTGCTGACTGTATCTTGTTTAGCATGTCAAACTGATTACCTGAGTACCCTTACCGGAGCGATTGACTGGAGTCATTAATGCGTCGTCTTAAAGTTTGACATGGAGATAACTTTCGACTAGGTTCTACACAAAATATTATTACCCAAAATAATTAGTTTGGACATAGCAACTCCGTTTCTATCTTGGGTAAAAATCCACTGTCAAGATGAATGTGTTCATGTCCAAGCCCCAACTAGTTAATAGTGGCGTAAAGCACCGCCGCGTATTATGTCCTCTTCCTTTCATGTCGTACATAAACCATCATATAAGAATGTCGTACGTTTGCAGTGCTCATAATTTTTTGCAGCTTACTTGGACGTAGTATTCTCGTTTCATTCATCCCAAAATATTATTGAGATGGCAAATTGTAAATGTAGAATACAAGCCATAAAGCCTGGGGCTGCAAAGTGGCAGGCACCTTTCTCCACTTTTATATGCAACATAAAGAATTATGGATGCCCTTCTGATGGAAAATGTTCTTAATTTATCGCGATCACATTCAGTCTGGTAATATGTTAGAGGTGTAAAACAGAGGTAATCCAGCTCCTTAAATTTCAGTGAACACGCAAACTACAGTGTTGCTGAAACAATGCAATTATCTTGATATATTAGTCAGTTTCTGCAAGTGAAATAGAGAGATCGTAACACAAATAACATTAATGTAAGTCACTTGTTAAAATAATGGTGCCTTACGTTCACCACTATAATACATAGAAGTTGAAAATCATATAAAGGGTTCGAAGCACTTTTATGAAGGAGTCCTTGGTTACTCCAAAGTTTTTCTTATGAAGATATATATAATTGTAATAGTAGCCTTTATTCATATCTTGAGTACATTTAAATGCTTGTTTCCTTCAATTGAATTGTTTGGCTTATAGGACTTATGGCGAAACTTCGTTCAAAAAAGATATTTGCAAACGATAGACCTGAATATATAATTGTAGCAACTCAATTCAAGAACACAGCTTTAATCTTCTACGGTTTAGCCTGATCTAGAGTAGCTAGCTAGTTTTATACCATGTAAAAATAGCTTGAGCGTATACAACAATATCTGATTTCAGCTATGAATTAAACAACAGGTGGCTTCACGCAACGAACAAAAGACGGTGTTTATTATACCATCGAACATTTGTAACAAAATGTATTGCTAGAACGCAAGTTGGTTAGGCCCCACATGCTGATCTCACGTAGTACGTTGACGCCTTCACCAAGATTGAATGAAAAATATCGGATTTAAAAATAGTGTGCATAATTAATTAAACTAATTATTACTTGAGTTTTATAGATATAATTTGCAGCGCATCGGAAAACTAACATGTTCTCAGTGAAAAGTCAAAATATCGGATAAGGTAGATCACGTTGATTCATAAGAAATATAATCTTGGTCCACGTGGCGATTGTTCGTAAGATTTAGACTAATTAAGTTTTGGCCAATTATAAGCTGGCGTACATTTAGCCGACATTATGTCTGATACTGAGCACAAACGATTGCGGGTAAAATAAACAGATGAATCATTGCTGCCCAATCATTTATGCATATTTGACAATGAAAGCCGCAAACTAGTTTCTGCGTAGTTAAAATATCATAGTCCAAAGCAGCTAGCTCAAATATAATTAAAGCTCCTCAGCCATTCCTACTATGGTCTTTCATGGACGCTGCCTCACCAGCTTAAGATGAAAAACCATTTTTCTATAACTGTCAGACGAAAATTGGAAACAGCATCTCCCATATGTGATATCCTGGTATTGAATACTGAATATTGGGAAAAAGCAACGAGTAGAAACGCCTCTCTATAACTACAACTAATATTTTTCAAGCAAATTTACCTATTACGTTAATCATTCTTGTAATCCTAAGTCGGTAAATGCTCCTCCCGGAGAATTTTAAAAGCCATCACTGACTTTTCTTTGACTATGTCTGCAGGCAGGTTGGTCCAAATATTCACCACCCTCCGCTCGAAACAGATCTGATGAGGGACCCGCTTCAAATCCGGTACGACAAGCTTGTACCAGTGTCCTCGTGAGATGTTTGGTGTGTGCAGATGAACCAACAGTTTCAACATGTGGTAATCACCCATATGTAATATTCGGTGCGTCATGATAAGGTAAACCCGCATTCGACGATGAGACAGTGTGTACAACCCTGGTCTCTTGCACCGGACTTCATATTGCACAACTTGTAAACCGGGGGTCAGTCTTGTGGCAACAAGCTCCACCCGCTTAATCCTTTGGACCTCGTCCCGGGTGAGCGGACATTAGGCGAGTTAGCTGTACTCTAGCATTGGCCTGATGACAAAAAGAAGAGGCAGGTAGCAACCTTCTCCGATCAAGGGCAGGAGCTGCGTTTGAGAGCCAGCGCATGCTCAGTCCGTTTTGGTAAAGCTTGTTAGTGTTTTCAAAAGATTTCAAATACCAACTTAAGAGTACGCCTAGAATTTTCACGGTGTGTGATGGGTATAACTGTTGGCCGTCCAGATTTTAGCGTCGGTCATTACCATCCTTGAGCTGGCTCAAGAATACCTACTTGACCAGTTGATCAGAATATTGCCCTTTGCTGACTACATAAAGAGGCCATACAAAGTCACGCTAAAGCAAGTCGCTTTCGCTGTGCTCCTTAATTATATTCCATATCTTAAGTTCCTCTACTAACGATGCGCAAGGTGAATTCAGAAGCTATGTCACATCAATAAATGGATCAGGAACGAAATGGGACCAATGACTATGGCCTGCCAGAGGTCAGTGATAAATGGATACCACTCAGTCAGGTGGCTGTTAAACTGCACAATCCACATCCGACCAATAATTAAGTCACTGATCCACTGATGCAGAGGGCCACTAGCACCCCCTCAAGTTTAGCTTCCGAAGAAGGGTCCCATGGTGCAACTTGTCAAAAGCTTTACTGAAATCGATGTAAATGACATCAACCGACTTCCCTTGGTTTGGTGCTTGCAGCCATTCGTGTCTCGAGAGCAACAGATTTGTAATGCAGGACCGACCTTTCATGGAACCGTGCTGCGCGGGCGTTAATATGCTTTCCGAATCGAAATGCTGCAGAAAAGCACGCTTCAGCATCTTCTCGAACTTCTTAGCTAAAACAGATGTCAGGCGTTTGGCCGGTAGTCATCCACCTTGCTCGGGTCGCCGCCTTTCTTAATCGGTTTCACCACTGAGTATTTCCCGTCGCTCGTCTATTAACCGGCGGACATAGACTTGTTGAACAGCTTAGTCAAAGAACGCCATATGATGGCCAACAGCGCTTTGAGGGTATACGGATGGAGCCCATCAGACCCGGCAAACTTGGTACCGTCAAAAATGTGGAACAATTTGCGCACATCTTCCAGGCTGAAAACATTGCTGTCCGGCTCTCTAGGGGGATTTGATTCAAACATGATACGGCGCTGGCTTATCTGCAACATCGGAAGCGAAGTGCACCTCCAATGCGTAAACAAGCTCAGCATTGGAAACTAGGGCTTAACCTTCCGAGCCCTCCAACACAAGCAGATCACCTAGCGGCATGATGCGTCGCTTCACGTAGTCCAAAATCCTCTTAGGAACTGCTTTTGCTGCGGTTGCAACGTGCCCTTCGAACCTTCGGCGTTTTCCTGTTTTTGCGCACTTTCAGGCATTTTGGTGCCTTATGTAGGCTTCTTAATATTTTGCAGGGCCAGATTGCAGCAATTTTTTTCGGTAGCCAGCGTCGATGTTGAGGCAGTTTGTCATACTTCTATTCAAATCAGTGTGGCTTGACTAGTCCAGCGTTCCGATATTGAGGGGTACAAATCGGACGCACAATGCTATTACTCCCGCTATTTTGTTAGAACAATAGGCCTCAACTGATGAATCTTGTGGTAGCGGCCATCTATTCATGCTGGCAGATCGATTGCGGCCTATAAAGCCTGCGTTCCAGTATTTGAGGCCTGGCTCCAGCGGAGGAGCAAACGGCAGTGGCGACTGTAAGCTCACAATAACCATCGAGTGGTAATTATCTGCCAGGGACAGTAGTACTTTGACCTTACGCAATTGTTGCTCTCAGCTGGTCAGCAACAGGTTCCGCTACCATGGAGTTGAGTGCGCAATAACGTGCGTCACTTGATTGATGTGCTGTGTGGCCCCATTTCTAGACATCCTCCCAGCTAACTTCGTCTCGAGGTCGCAATGACCAGAGAGGAGCTTGATCTCAGGACACGGTATTCAAGGAAGTTTGAAATCGCCCATGAGCAGGAATTGTGGAGGACTCGTGTGGTTGCGCACATGGAGCCATCAGTCCAAGTTGTGGCTCAGTGGACTGCGATTCATCACACCCACGGAAAATTCGTCGAGTCTACGGGTGGATCAAACCCCATAATCTGCTCACATAAGGCCATCACAGCTTCTGTAGACGCTCACGAGTCGCCCGCACAAGGTAGACCGTATGTATAGCAGTAATCTTATACTGTCAGTTGATAGCCTATCGCAGTGGAAGCAGGAATACTCACTGATTTTGATTTCTTGGGAAGTTATCCCCGAATTTAACCAAGTTTCATCTAGGTTCAATACGTCGGTTTGCCTATAGACAACGAAGTGGCAAACATCGTCACGTTTATGTGTTAGACTACAAACATCTGCAAAGAGTACAAGCAGTCCGCCGTAGGAACCGTCGGGCGTATTTGAAGCATCATAGACCTGTTTAGCTGGATTCGGGGAAATATCTGCCCAAATATTCGAACATTTACAATGCGGTGCTTTGTTTCCCCCGCATTCCGTGAATCACTTTAGTTTAATCACGGCAGACTTGCGTATTTCTCGGTCTGCTGTATCCGTGGTTGCACGTACCTGGAGCTTCAAACTCTAAAGTCTACTGATGCGCGATGACATCAAGCACGGAACAGCTTCGTCAGCAAAATTGACCTCCGCTGGTAGAAATTTCCTCTGCTTTTTCCCAACCGGGCAACTTGCTACACTTTCAGTCCGTATTTACGGTCCTCGAGCTGCCTATCAGCCTGACTCTGCAGAAACTCGACTTCGTGTTCGCCAAGAACCTGAGCGCTGGGTTCCGACGATTCTGGTGTTTGGAAGACCATCAAGTTGTGACGCCTGATGTCCTTGGACCACTTTTCAGTTATTTTAGGCTATTGTGTTTGAGTTTGCCAGAGTTCAATATTACCTGTCTTGTCACAAATTAGATTTGCAGTGTCCGTCGAGGGAGCAGCAGGTGGTTAAGAGGAACTCATCGGCAGCCTTGGAGTTCACTCAACAGAGCTGGTGCTAGGCGTACAACTACTTGTTAAAGTGCCATTTGCTCAGAACCTACACAGCTGCGGTCTTGGAACGCCTCACTTTACCGATCCACTGATTTGTTTTCCTAGGGGTCTTGGGCAGCAGTTCGCACGAGTATTTTTAAATATAATGATAAAAAGTCGTGCTAATCTAGCGGATAATGCGAAACTTGTCCACAGGAAGTTCAATACACGAAATGTAAAAATTCACCTAGCAAATGCCACGAGAAACTACGTTTGTATGATGACCAACTTTCTTAGACAATTTCAGCAAAGATAATGTCACACCATTTTTAAATTTAGCAGCGACCGATAATAAAGCATATGGGAAATATACAATCACTGGACGTAGATATGGACAGGGCACGCATTATTGATAAATAGTTTCGGAACCACTGACATTAAATTACACAAAATAGAAAGATAAACAATTCTTCCCTGATTTAAACAACTAAGAAAACAAACCTAAGGGAGACGCGAGAGGTAAGGCTGTATAGAAAGACAGAAATATCCCAGCAACCGGACAAAGGTATATCACTGGATAATGCAAAATCACAAAGGATACTGAATTAGATGATTTAGTACAAAACTACAAGATGTGACAAAGGAAAACGGGATATCCTGGCCTGGGAACAGAGCGATTTATTGTTAACTCTGCAATTCCCTTTAATTGGCATAGATGCATACCAACACTGTTAGTGAAGCCATTACAACTTCAATAGAACAACCAAAGGACAAGAGGGACCACATTGGTCAAGATAACCATGTTTCCTTTAAACCGGTCGTACATTATATAGAAACTAGCGTTGCCATAATTTGTTTATCAAGCGCCTTATTACATTACTGCAAACAAGAGTACTCATCCAAAGAAAACCCATGAGCATACAAAGCAAGATAAAAGAAAACCAACCGTTATCTATTAGCAGCTAAAATCATCTAAGACCGTGGCGACAACGCTAACTGTTCGAATACGAAACACAGGCCGTTTCGAATGTGTCCCATCAACGATCGGTTTGCAACAGCAACCTGATGCGAAATTCGTGTCTCCTTATAACCAAGAATATGTACCTATTGGATAGTCCTAAGCAACTTAGGGTTCCATCCAAAATACTAGAAAATACAAGAAAATATGAGGAAATATAGCAAATTTACAATCTCAAATGCATCGACTGCTCTATTACGTTCGGCCTCTTCCGCTGCCAAATGATGCAATTTTGGCAACGGTTGGAATATAACTGCGGTCATCCTCCACATATTCATATCCTGAAGATACTAGTATTATGCTCTCAGTTTAATATCCAATCTGCATATGGGAGAATGCTAACACTCAGTCAAATACAACATGGTCCACCTGTATTTGTGGACTGAACGTGTAGTAAAGTAAAACGCTAAAGTGAATATGACCGCGGTTTATAAATGTCAGTACACAATTACAGCAGGTAGCTGAAATTTGGTTGGTTAGCGCAAGCCCAACAAGCCTTCACCGGAAGCATAACTTGCACTCAGTGATTACAGTCTTGTATGGTGTGAATGAGATACAGGTTTAATGAAAACTCGGCCAACTTATGATTAATATGCTTTCAACCAATTACTGCATATCTAAACCAAAGAGTATTTGATCTGATAATAATATTATACGTGAAACAACATTATCAGTTGGCCCAGCTATCCAAATATATGGACTAGGGGTAATGACATTAAACGCAACAAAAAATCCAGTATGAAATCTTGCTTGATTAACCCAGATATATACAAGAACCTGAACTTAATTAGTATTAGTATCTTTTGGGAATACATTGCTTGCGACTTATTTCTGGTTTATTCTGCTAATGTATTGCAATATACTACAGGTGCCAAGTAATAATCTGCACAGATTATTCGAACTGGGCAACATATTTTCTGTGATCTAGCAAACATCATTAACTTAACTGTTAATTTAGATATGGCATGACGAAAATAAATAGCACCATGCTGAGAAAAACAAATTAGGACGTGCGCAAATGTTAAATAGAAAAGAGGCATAATAAAACCTTAAACGCATTTCTCGACTTTTGCCAAGTATTCTACGGTAACCCAGAAGATAAAACAACTTTAGGAAGTCCAGATGCAGAGCGAAATCATATGTCCTAGTGTCACTATATTCTGTTGAAAAAGCAAAATATAAGAACAGGTTTTTAAGCATCGCCTAAAGCATCATAAGCCAAGTAATTTGAAAATAATAACACTTCAGTGGTTAACAAAACTTTCTTTGTCTGCACTATAATATCCTATATGGACTGTTAAGCTAACCGGTGGTGTGTACGCAGTCGATGGTAGAACAATGCTGCATTGTTACGCTAGTGAAACAAGGAGCCATCTACTTTATTTCATTTAAAATTTGTATGCAACTCACTGCGTTATTGCGGGGAAATTGTGACGACCAAATGCTAAGGGATAAAGCAAGCAGCATAAATATTCGGATAACTGTCGCTCACCATGCTATAGCTCCATTCACTAAAATATTTAAGCACATTTTTACAGTAAACCATGCCAAAATTATATGGGACTGCAGTGCGCTTTATTAAAAAGGAGCTGACACTTACCGGTGAAGATACGCAAGGTTGCTGTACATTTGTGCTAATTCTTCGGTTTGTTCTGGCTACACAAATTTGTAGCGCAAGTGTAAGTATTTGTTTAGGGCAGGTGATATCGCTTATGTTTTTTTAAGAACATTGGCGTTAAGTTTAAATTATATAGGGAATGCGCGCCACTGACGAGCTTCAATAGGGCGAATCGCGTCTGGCGCTTTTCCGGACTGGGCTCTGCTATGTAGCTTGTGAACTGTTGGGATAAATGCCTTATCAAATGTACAACTAAAATCCTGCTAATTATGAGAAACATGCGATTATTTATGTTGTGAAAAGCAAAACTACCTTTGGAGGCCGTAGATTATAATATAGAGAGCCATCCATTTCTTTAAATGAAATATGGCAATTACTAACCTGTTCACCCTTGTCAAATGCACTATCTCTGTAAAACGGGCTACATAATGTGTGTGGGAATGTGAGCAGCAAGACAAAACGGCACCCAGTGAAAGAAAACACGTGAATATCTTGCAACGCTTAACGCTTCAATCAGACCAATCAACTTTACCGTAGCGCTTCATCTCCTACCTTAGATCACATATGAAATTGGCTCATCAAGTCCACAATCTTGGCGGAGACTGGAACACACTAATAATTGGGATTACCACTAGAGTGAAAGGCTCCTAAAATTGCTTTTACCAAGCGAGACTCGTTTTGCCAGAGGTTAAGAGCGTAAACATGATCGCCCGAAAGGATTGTGGTTTAACATACCGCAAAGTAATTAATCCAAAACACGTGTGCTTCCAACGGTTGAGACATCATAACACTAATCACCTAAACCCTACCAGATTCCAATGTTAAGCACTACAACACCTGTCGTCTTTTCGAAGAAACTTTCATAGAAGTGGT
>OX104070.1:29194495-29231606 GCA_944474145.2 Dicrocoelium dendriticum
ATCACATTGTCGATCATTGTCTCCCACGAGCGCTATTTATACTAATATTTTATTTAGTTATCTTCCACTAACTTGATATTTCTCCGGTGATATGATCATTTATGAATGGCAACATTGCGCAGAAAAGTAGATTTTGTAAAATCTTTAGGGTTTAATTTGGTCCAACTACCTATTTTTAGTACACTAAGATTGACTAAAAGCGGGTCGGGATGGCGATTCGAACTATCATATTTAGTTGATACTGGTGACATTTTAGTACACCAGGCGTGCAGGTTCAATGTAAGCTTGCTTGATTGCGGTCGGGAGTCCGTCATATATATGCATTGGCATATTTCAACTATTTGGGTATATATTGACACTTGTCAATTCTCTTTAGCGCCAGGGGTTCATATTGGAATAGAGTGTAACCTGTTATGTAGGCGGTCTCTCTAATTCGACCGGCCGTTAACATTCCCAACTATTTCTCCCTACGCATGTATCCATCCATGGCTAGCATCTGATCAAAGCGACCACGTTTGGTCGGTCCTTTGAGTAGTTGACATATACAGGTTTGACTGGAATAATTGCATCAATATTACATCTGGTTTTATAATGGTAACCGTGATGTCGAATTCCCTTTTTTGTTTAATAAACAAAGTGGGCTGATAAAGCGCTATCCACCCAAGTTTTATGCTCGAACCACTTGTTCACACTGTAATCTAACCTCGGGTAAACTTTGGGTAAAAATATTGTTTGGTCATTTGGTTCCTGTTAGTTATTTTGATTTTTTTGTGTTTCTCCCCTTCGCTCCAAGGATCAAATGGAAATAAACAGTGCATTTGATATATCGGATGTGAGTGACCTGCAGGATAGCTGATGCTGTGCCATCATACGATTGATTGGTTACTTAGAGCGGCTGTTATTTACCACGGTGGGTGAAGTTCAGATGACGGGCGAAGCGCACCATAGTGACCCGTTTTGCATGAATACAAAAAATACATGCAATCACAATTTTCCGGTAGTATAAGGTTTTGTTCTTGATGTACTTTGCTTTAGATGTATGCCCGTTTGCACTTATAACGGATACAGATTAATGTATGTGGTTTATATTTCTGCTATTTGGTGGACTGCGTGGCTGCCTTCTTTGATAGACAACAGACATCGAATTTGATTGACTTCTTGCAACCTAAAAGGAATTTATGGTGAACTAGTCACATTTATTTCTTTAACTCAGCGCAAAAGTATGGTAGACCGGGTAAGCTACGCAATTATATGATCAACCTGACATTGAACGTCGATTTCTGCATTGCTGTCTGTGTGGTCAGACCACACACGATTTTGAGTAGAATTCGACAGGCTCAGCATAGTGTGTAATTTATGAAGCGATATTATTTCCGGTGTCACTGGGAACACCTAGGGTAATTGGTAATTTATATGATTCCTTACCAAATTAAACGAGAAAAACTTCCTAAGAGATGTTTGATAATGAGTGCACTACTTGCGTAACACAAATGACAAAAGGCAGCTTAATAAAATTGAGCAAGATGTCTCTGACAAATATCTGTTACATTGGCATTAGGTTGTTTCCATTTAAATGGTAAATGCATGAACTAATTCTGTATTAGGTTATATAGCACTGAATGCTTATTCCAAAAGCAAAACATATGTTGGCGTTAATGGTTCTAAACTGGTCAATTTTTATAATTTGGTTACTACTAACTCTGCTTTATAGGAATATTCGATTAAGACATGTTATTTACAAAACCGTTCTAGGGCTTCAAAAGGTTTTACCCGAAGATGGAATATTCTTTGTCCAGATAGGTTGATAAGTATATTCATTGTTGCTTTTAAGTAAGTACTGCTTGCCAATATTAATCAAAATGCTCATATGAGTAACTTAATGTTAGAATAATTGCGAACGTTGTTTACTTCAGCGCAGTTTGTAGTATTATAATGTGCAACCATGCATTTAGTTTCGTTATTTCACTACGATGGTTCCTTTGCTATTTACCGTGAAATTAGGATTTTCCTCAGATTTATTTGGTTTGTAAAATGCTATCAAAATAGCATATCGTTACAGCGTAGTCACTAGATAATTTATGTTAACTAAATTAATATTCGTCAAAAGGCAATTAAATAAGGCGTGATCAGGTTGCGAAAAGCAGCACCGGGTGACCGTTTCGGGCCATCGCAATTCATTATCGTCCGCATTCAACTCGATTTGATTGGGACCGGAAACCGTAAGTGTAATGCAAACAGCCATTTTGACAGGTAGATCAAGGTAATCTGTAGGCAAAGTACCAAAATGACGAAGTTACTCGATGTATTTAGAGCAAATCAGTTCGTTAATTAACTAATCCTGAAAAAAAGTAAAAGTTATTTCGGTGTATTTCAGGAAGCTTGACAGATGTGGCATTTTGTCTAGTTGTGGTGTGTCAGCATATACCCCAAATGTTTATAATTGCCTTTCTGATGAAAATTCAGTGAATGTTTTTGTTGCCAGCATGGATAATAGGTTGTGGACATTTAAACAGTTTGCGCTTGTGTGTCTATGTAAATTAATTCAAAATTTGTGCATAGTTTTATTACGCACGCTTTTGTTTCTGTCTCTTATAAAGATGGTCAAGAAAGCACGTCATAATTCGGCGTTGCGCATTAAAGACATTTTATCTTTGGTTTGGAATGGGGGCGGTTATTACATTACAGCTTTATAGATAGATATACTTTGGATTTTGTAGGAATTTGTATACAAATATAGAACAAGTACGCTAACTTAGCAGGATCAATTTCCCACAATTCCAAACCGTGATCTTTTGACATGAATGTCACGATAAACGAGCTCCAAAATTGACAGGCCAAACATTTATATTTACACCGTCACCTATAGGCAGAATTTAAAGTATTGTCATTATTGTTCTTGCTGCGCCTACTTGATTTCTAATACGTCTGTACCTCTGTATTGAAAAATTGCAAAATTTACGTAAACTTTGGTGCTTGTTGATTTATATCGCGTTTGCTGCTCCGGACTACTTAAGTAGTAGCAAACAGTAGTAAACACAAAATTTCCGGTTATATTAAGTAATAAATAATTTAAAAATAATGTGTCAGCTGTATGCCGTAACGGCGCTTCGCTGCCGCGCGACCACCATCAGTCGCGCGCGGGCTGAGCATACCGCGAGGACGCCCACCCCTACGCGGATTCGAACCGGTGACTTTACGTTTGCAAACCAAACGTGCAGACCACTCGGCTACCGGCCGACTACATTAAGCACTTCCACCGTACTACAAGTTGCCTCATCAACTTATTGCACAACTTTGCATTTGACTGGATAAATAATTTGAAATGTAGTTATTACACTTTCAATTAATGTTGCTTTACGAATAGTCATTGGGTAGCACCCCCGTGAATAAAAATCAAAGACTGCGCTGCGATTAGAATTCATTTAGATCAAAGTAAATATATTGATTCTAGAGTAAACTACGCTCCGTTGAGCGATCTCGGCTTAATCTTTCTTGGTTGGCTACCTCTAGCGTAATTAAAGCCCGGCTAGAGACAGTTAGTCGTGTAGGCTTATAAAGCATGTGCTGCTAAGGCAAGCAAGCATTGCTGCTCAACTGGCGAAGGACAGTCGATCAGGCATTTCCTTACATGTCCGTTCCGAATGCGTAAGCGAATAAAATAGCTGTCAGTACCATGTTCATACCACACCCCTGCATCCTAATTTTGAGCGCATTCGGTGTTAAAAGTCAGTTCGCTCGTCCGTTGCATCACATCTTTGTCCTCTGCGTCACCTCTACCTTCCTGCTGGTATTGTCTCCTGCTCGGCATTACAAACCTTGGCAGGCTCTGTCGCAGATGGTTGCAATTTCGCCGGTAAAAAGCATTTGCCATCTCTATTACGAAACTTCTTCATCCTACCCCCTATCCTACCACTTTACCAAAATCTTACTGTTCCGAGAGCCAGTTGTATCCCTACATCTGTGCCCAACTAAACTGGTGGTAACTCCATAGATCCGTACTCATAATACTGTTTCTAGCTAAGCATTCGTTTTTTATGGGGTCATGAATTATCACCGATGCTTGTGCTTCCGGTTAGAGCATGTGTTTCGCACGAGCAACAAATGTCTCGTTCTGCGGTTAAACAAAGTTTGTAAGTGCTTTCTATGATTTCCGGAGACGGGATGTCTTTTTGTTCTAGATGCTTGTATTAGGGGTCCTTGCTCTTTGCATCCTGCACCTATGCTTTGAGTTCCCCTTTCTATTAACTGTGGAAAAAGCTGGTAAGTAAATATTCATATTTCCACTATGTACTGAATGCTCGGAACTTTTCAGCAGTATATTGCGGTCTGTAATATGACAGCACTTACTCGGGTGTTCCGTTTCTTGAATAATAAACTCGCCGCTTGAATACCACCACCTGAACATAGATCAGTGACATTGAAACAATCTCAAAATAGTCACTGAACTAATCCACCATGATTAGATAATACTCACCGTCGTTCTTGAACAGGTCAAAAGTCACCTGCTGTCATGGCTTTTCCGAAACCTATGAAAACGCCATTGGTTTTTTGCTTTGTCCAACGCCCTGTGCAGGACAGGTTGGGCGGTTCGACACGTAGTCTCATATCTGACTAGCAATTAATGGCCAAAACCTCAGCTCACCTTCTTGTGCGACGCACGCGTGTACTCCCAAGTATGCACCTTGAATCATCACCAGCATGGTGCATTGTAGTGCATTGGGGATTATCTCATGCTTTTATTTGAAGATCGAACATCCTTCTACAGGGAGTTCATTACAAAAGTGGAAAAACTGTTATTCCGCAGGAAAACTCCTCTTACCCTATAGCCGTCCATCAATTACCATTCGTTCTGAAGGCTTGCAAAATGTATATTTTTCCTTGCAACGTCTCAGTTGTTGTAAACGCTCACCGTTGTCAGGGAGTTGTTCTTTCGCTTAAAGCGTGTCGATATGCACCCGAACTGCATTGGCATCCGAAAGACGGGCTTTCGGCCACAACTCTGCCGAAGTATATTTGTGTCACAGGTCGGTAGACGGTTTCCAAACGGATGAGCATCTTATGGAGAAGACACGACAAAACATGGGGTGACTATTTGGTGAATATTACCAATGGCTTTCCATATATATATATATATATATATATATATATATATATATATATATATTAGTCATTGAGGCGTCAACCGCATCCGTAACTGCGGGCAACTCTATCTACATTTATGCTTAATGAAGTTTAAGTATTTTTAAACTCCGACATTGAAACTGCGGTTTTTCCGTTTTTCATTTACAACTCTTCAATTCCATGCTGACTACTATCACATTTATCTCAAGAGGCCGATATGTATTAAATTAAGCGAGTATTAGAACAACTGCGAGCATTTATCCTTATTTATTAAGGGCTTCCTTTTGGTTTTTGCCGCAGTGCCAGTTTTAACCGGTGTACCTCAGTTTGCGTATAAACGTCATTATTTTGACAGTGTTGGTATATAGCGATGTAGGTGATTGACCATTCCGCATAACTGAATGACTCATTTCACGTCAGAAAGAATGCACTTTTCATTGCCCTGATCTATTCTGGATCAGCTTTCAATCCATTGAGCTCAAAACGTGTCCGTGAAATTCTACCTCTGATTTGCGTAGTTCTAATTTGTCACGTTTTAATTTTAATGTTTTATCGGCATATCTCCGTAGAAACTAGTAGATTCCGCAGTCGTGCACTACTGCAGTGAAACCGAATATCATCACTTCGTTTCCACACAAATGCTTCTTAGCAAGTCTTCTAGAGCTTGTAATAGCTGTTTTGGAACATTTTAGTAGAGACCTCTAAACTGATTAGTTAACGTAGCCATCGGGATCTCCCGAATGCTAACTGACATGAAAGCACAAAGTGAGCTGCAGCAAAAAGGTAAATTAAGTCACTGACTAGAATCCACACCCAGAATGGGCACAAAACAAGTACGATGACAATCGTGAGCCGACTGATGATTTCATACTTTGGATAATTGACAGTTAGCGTATCACTGCCCTTCGGATGAAATTTTGTACCGCTTCACGTTTTAGGACGTTGTTGTACATTGTTACACTGCACTACAGAATAGCAATTCTCGACCAAATGTTGTACTTGGCCCGTGTAACCGATCGGAATAGTATGTCATGTTTTTCAGTGATTAGCATCGCACTTAAGCTATTTTATCTCATTTACGTTGAGTGTTACTGAGGACAAGTTGCTGGATACCTGGCCGATGTTTCTAGTTAACTAAATTCAACTTATTTGATCGGCAGCGTCGCGCGAATATTTACTTTTGAGCATTTTATGCAGGTCTTTTCCCGGGCAATACTGTCCTTTATAATAAAAATAACCAAAAAGTATATATATATATTTCTCCTTAAGCAAGAAGTAGCCTCTATATTTGGCGCCGATCATGTATGTGAAAATAATGCCATGCTCTTGCACAAGCATATTTAATTTGTGGCGTGTGAAAACTACGCTATATATCTCCTCGGTGGGAGGAACAGTCTAACCGAATGTCGCAATTCTTGATGTGCGGAGGAGTCGCAATGAGCAGTACTTGTTTTTTGACAGTGCAAAACAGTTCTCCAAATAGTTTTGCAAGGGATGGTTAATTTAGCGATTAAAAGTTTCAACAAGGTTGAGAGGTTGTCACATAACAATAAGTGTATTTAAATTCAAAAATATAAGTGAAGGAATAAGGACATCCATGGAACCGCCTCATGGGGACCTGTTTCCTTTGGAATTATTACCTTGATCGGTTTTACCCACACTTTTATGCCTCATCCGGCATTCGCGGTCACATGCCGGAGCAGTCTGCAACATCGCGTACTTTGAGGGAAAGATAGAACATAGTTCAGCGAGTGGGTGAGACTTCATCTATCAAAATTTGGACACTGTTACTGTTTCGCTGTTGCATATGCCGATACATAAGTCCAGCGTCATGTTGCAATAATTTTCGCGTAATGTTCTCATCCCGCATATCCAGTATAACTAAATCTTTCACCGCCGAATAGCATAAGCACTCGCAAAAACGACATGGTCTTGCTAACAATTTTAGCTCCGTTACGTATTTGTTAATTGATTCACCTGGAATACTATTTTCCCCCAAAACAGGTAGCGTTGATAAGCTTCATTAGCCCTGCCTACATAGAGTTCACCAAAACTTTGTAGCAGATCTCTCAATCTGAGCTCTTTATCTCCTCCGCCCAATTTGACTACCTCCAGCATACGTCATGCTTCACTGCCAACCGCACGTGGGAACATCACCAACTAGTAATCAACCAGATAACTGTGCAAATGCGTCAGTGTGGCAAAATCCCTCAACTTGGCTTTTCATAAGCGCCAGTTTTCAGGAAGGGAACACATCCTCCCATGCAATGTAGTCGGCATCTGGATAGAGAGCTGCCAGCCAAAATAAAGTCGCGGCTTGCTCAAGGCTTTCTCCGTTCACCATTCTCCGAGAATTAAAAACGAAGACTTTGCTGCCAACGAGAATATATTTGGATCAGAATGCAACGTAGTATTTATAGGGTAATCTACGCTCAAACTCGGTTTGCTGTTTCTTGATTGGCTACGTCGTACGGAATCGAGCCGGACCATAAATACAGGGTCTTCTTT
Organism: Dicrocoelium dendriticum; assembly: GCA_944474145.2. NCBI lineage: Eukaryota > Metazoa > Platyhelminthes > Trematoda > Plagiorchiida > Dicrocoeliidae > Dicrocoelium > Dicrocoelium dendriticum. Next base: position 29,202,125 of record OX104070.1, read on the forward strand.
CCTGTCAGTTCTGAATGCGTAGACAAATTCAAGCTACTGCCATTAACATGCTCATGCCCCAACCAGCTTAATTCGATGTGTAGTAGATTTGGCGAATATTAAAAGAAAGAGAAATCCATGCATATTATTTGTCGCTTGGGAACCCAAGGTTTTTGCAGACCTGTAATTATAGTCGAGAAGGTTGTGAATCTCATGTAATTGTTATGTTGATTAGCGAATTGATATAATTTTCTCATGTTGTCCCCTTCGGAATAAATAGATATCCGTTTCTTTCTGTAGTGCATCCCTTCGACACGCCTTGTTGTTAATACGAGTCATTGTGGTCCATTAAAGCCCAGCCGTTATGATTACCTGGTCGAAAAAATAACCAGCCTTGAGTTAGACGAAAGTTCTTTGCTTTCTATTCAAAACACGGCGTCAGCAGTTCAAAACTTAGTAATTGCTCATTACATTCCTGAATGTAAGCGCGGCATTCGTGTTGAATGTGAGTATTTAGCACAAGATTCAGTGCATAACAAACCATGTATTTTCTACTATTCTCTTTTTATGGCCAATTCTACATATGCGGGTATCACGTTAATTTACCCGGTTGGGAATGATTATATCAGTAGCTTATGGATACAGAGCAGACGAGTAAATATAAAGCCCTATATCATGCGTATGTGTGAAAGTTGGCTCAAGGTATGTAGTTAGTTTTATGAGCATAAAATCACAATTCTGCAGTGCAATATAGTTTGAATCTAACTTTTTTGGTTTATTTGCTTGTTTTAACATTTGTCATAGTGATATATATATTGTGTGACAACATTAAATGACACGTACCACAAGCGCAATGAGAATCGCACGCGGTAAGGTTGTCAGAAAAAGTATGAACTCTTTAGCAAAGCCCTTAATATAATTTATTACCATAATGATTCTGAGCAGCAGCATTCCGGACAAACAATTTTCCGCATTTGAGTCCTAATTGTACATGACAAAAACGTTTTCCATGCGAGTACCCGTGTGCCGCTTCAAAGGAAAACATTTTCACACATTAGTCGTTGCGGTCACTTTACCCACATATTTCCGCTTGTCTGAGTTTTGTCACTAGACTATTCTCCTAAACCACTTTAAACAAATACGCGCTTGTTTCGGAGTATGTTTACCCGTATATATACCACTTTCATTCCACCCATCCATTCAAAGTTATCGGGCTTTGTTTTAAACAACGGATCTGTGCCGTGCTAAAATGTTTGCTTCGATGCTCCCAACCTCTTGATCCTCTTCTACACAGCTGGTTTTTAATTCTGTGTTAGTTACATACCCAGGTAAACCTCTTTGTTTGTAAGCACATAAGGAGCGGTCGGCTTGTATCCACATACTTTTTTCAGCGGGTTTCCTAGGTTTTTAATGTCATGCAAGCTTACGTAATAGCGCTGCCTAGCTATGGTTGAATCAGTGGATGGTCGGTTGGGTTTCAACTAAAGCGCGACAAACTAATAGCATTTAGTATAACTTTTGCTTAAATTAAACCAAAAGTTTCGTTTACATGAATATTATGAAAGTAATTAAGTTATTATATTTAGCCAAACTGTATAATGTGTATCTGTGTGTGGATTATTTGTTTTTCTGATGTTTGTGTTACTAAACGTATAAGGTTTGTAGCTGGTATGATTTCCAGTCCGAATTGGATCATGTCAAAATTATGGAAGGAAACATCCGTTTGACACACCATACTACTTATGAGAACCACTTCTATGAAAGTATCTTCGAAAAGACGACAGCTGTTGTAGTGCTTAACATTGGAATCTGGTAGGGTTTAGGTGATTAGTGTTATGATGTCTCAACCGTTGGAAGCACACGTGTTTTGGATTAATTACTTTGCGGTATGTTGAACCACAATCCTTTCGGGCGATCATGTTTACGCTCTTAACCTCTGGCAAAACGAGTCTCGCTTGGTAAAAGCAATTTTAGGAGCCTTTCACTCTAGTGGTAATCCCAATTATTAGTGTGTTCCAGTCTCCGCCAAGATTGTGGACTTGATGAGCCAATTTCATATGTGATCTAAGGTAGGAGATGAAGCGCTACGGTAAAGTTGATTGGTCTGATTGAAGCGTTAAGCGTTGCAAGATATTCACGTGTTTTCTTTCACTGGGTGCCGTTTTGTCTTGCTGCTCACATTCCCACACACATTATGTAGCCCGTTTTACAGAGATAGTGCATTTGACAAGGGTGAACAGGTTAGTAATTGCCATATTTCATTTAAAGAAATGGATGGCTCTCTATATTATAATCTACGGCCTCCAAAGGTAGTTTTGCTTTTCACAACATAAATAATCGCATGTTTCTCATAATTAGCAGGATTTTAGTTGTACATTTGATAAGGCTTTTATCCCAACAGTTCACAAGCTACATAGCAGAGCCCAGTCCGGAAAAGCGCCAGACGCGATTCGCCCTATTGAAGCTCGTCAGTGGCGCGCATTCCCTATATAATTTAAACTTAACGCCAATGTTCTTAAAAAAACATAAGCGATATCACCTGCCCTAAACAAATACTTACACTTGCGCTACAAATTTGTGTAGCCAGAACAAACCGAAGAATTAGCACAAATGTACAGCAACCTTGCGTATCTTCACCGGTAAGTGTCAGCTCCTTTTTAATAAAGCGCACTGCAGTCCCATATAATTTTGGCATGGTTTACTGTAAAAATGTGCTTAAATATTTTAGTGAATGGAGCTATAGCATGGTGAGCGACAGTTATCCGAATATTTATGCTGCTTGCTTTATCCCTTAGCATTTGGTCGTCACAATTTCCCCGCAATAACACAGTGAGTTGCATACAAATTTTAAATGAAATTAAATAGATGGCTCCTTGTTTCACTAGCGTAACAATGCAGCATTGTTCTACCATCGACTGCGTACACACCACCGGTTAGCTTAACAGTCCATATAGGATATTATAGTGCAGACAAAGAAAGTTTTGTTAACCACTGAAGTGTTATTATTTTCAAATTACTTGGCTTATGATGCTTTAGGCGATGCTTAAAAACCTGTTCTTATATTTTGCTTTTTCAACAGAATATAGTGACACTAGGACATATGATTTCGCTCTGCATCTGGACTTCCTAAAGTTGTTTTATCTTCTGGGTTACCGTAGAATACTTGGCAAAAGTCGAGAAATGCGTTTAAAGTTTTATTATGCCTCTTTTCTATTTAACATTTGCGCACGTCCTAATTTGTTTTTCTCAGCATGGTGCTATTTATTTTCGTCATGCCATATCTAAATTAACAGTTAAGTTAATGATGTTTGCTGATCACAGAAAATATGTTGCCCAGTTCGAATAATCTGTGCAGATTATTACTTGGCACCTGTAGTATATTGCAATACATTAGCAGAATAAACCAGAAATAAGTCGCAAGCAATGTATTCCCAAAAGATACTAATACTAATTAAGTTCAGGTTCTTGTATATATCTGGGTTAATCAAGCAAGATTTCATACTGGATTTTTTTGTTGCGTTTAATGTCATTACCCCTAGTCCATATATTTGGATAGCTGGGCCAACTGATAATGTTGTTTCACGTATAATATTATTATCAGATCAAATACTCTTTGGTTTAGATATGCAGTAATTGGTTGAAAGCATATTAATCATAAGTTGGCCGAGTTTTCATTAAACCTGTTTCTCATTCACACCATACAAGACTGTAATCACTGAGTGCAAAGTATGCTTCCGGTGAAGGCTTGTTGGGCTTGCGCTAACCAACCAAATTTCAGCTACCTGCTGTAATTGTGTACTGACATTTATAAACCGCGGTCATATTCACTTTAGCGTTTTACTTTACTACACGTTCAGTCCACAAATACAGGTGGACCATGTTGTATTTGGCTGAGTGTTAGCATTCTCCCATATGCAGATTGGATATTAAACTGAGAGCATAATACTAGTATCTTCAGGATATGAATATGTGGAGGATGACCGCAGTTATATTCCAACCGTTGCCAAAATTGCATCATTTGGCAGAGGAAGAGGCCGAACATAATAGAGCAGTCGATGAATTTGAGATTGTAAATTTGCTATATTTCCTCATATTTTCTTGTATTTTCTAGTATTTTGGATGGAACGCTAAGTTGCTTAGGACTATCCAATAGGTACATATTCTTGGTTATAAGGAGACACGAATTTCGCATCAGGTTGCTGTTGCAAATCGATCGTTGATGGGACACATTCGAAACGGCCTGTGTTTCGTATTCGAACAGTTAGCGTTGTCGCCACGGTCTTAGATGATTTTAGCTGCTAATAGATAACGGTTGGTTGTCTTTTATCTTGCTTTGTATGCTCATGGGTTTTCTTTGGATGAGTACTCTTGTTTGCAGTAATGTAATAAGGCGCTTGATAAACAAATTATGGCAACGCTAGCTTCTATATAATGTACGACCGATTTAAAGGAAACACGGTTATCTTGACCAGTGTGGTCACTCTTGTCCTTTGGTTGTTCTATTGAAGTTGTAATGGCTTCACTAACAGTGTTGGTATGCATCTATGCCAATTAAAGGGAATTGCAGAGTTAAAAATAAATCGCTCTGTTCCCAGGCCAGGATATCCCGTTTTCCTTTGTCACATCTTGTATTTTTGTACTAAATCATCTAATTCAGTATCCTTTGTGATTTTGCATTATCCAGTGATATACCTTTGTCCGGTTGCTGGGATATTTCTGTCTTTCTATACTGCCTTACCTCTCGCGTCTCCCTTAGGTTTGTTTTCTTAGTTGTTTAAATCAGGAAAGCATTGTTTATATTTCTATTTTGTGTAATTTAATGTCAGTGGTTCCGAAACTATTTATCAATAATGCGTGCCCTGTCCATATCTACGTCCAGTGATTGTATATTTCCCATATGCTTTATTATCGGTCGCTGCTAAATTTAAAATTGGTGTGACATTATCTTTGCTGAAATTGTCTAAGATGGTTGGTCATCATACAAACGTAGTTTCTCGTGGCATTTGCTAGGTGAATTTGTACATTTCGTGTATTGAACTTCCTGTGGACAAGTTTCGCATTATCCGCTAGATTAAGCACGACCTTTTTATCATTATATTTAAAAATGCTCGTGCGAACTGCTGCCCAAGACCCCTAGGAAAACAAATCAGTGGATCGGTAAAGTGAGGCGTTCCAAGACCGCAGCTGTGTAAGTTCTGAGCAAATGGCACTTTAACAAGTAGTTGTACGTCTACCACCAGCTCTGTTGAGCGAACTACAAGGTTGCCGAACAGCTCCTCTTTACCACCTGCTACTCCCTCGACGGACATTGCAACTCTAATTTGTGACAAGACAGGTAATGATGTACTCTGGCAAACTCAAACACAATAGCCTAAATAACTGAAAAGAGGTCCAAGGACATCAGGCATCACAACTTGATGGTCTTCCAAACACCAGGATCGTCGGAACCGAGCGCTCAGTTTCGTTGCGAACACGAAGTCGAGTTTCTGAAGAGTCAGGTTGATAGGCTGCTTGAGGACAGTAAAGATGGGCTGAAAGTGTAGCAAATTGCCCGGTTAGGAAAAAGCAGGGGAAATTTCTACCAGCGAAGGTCAAATTTGCTGACGAAGCTGCTCTGTGCTTGATGTCATCGCGCATCAGTAGACTTTAGATTTTGAAGCTCCAGGTACGTGCAGACATAGATATAGCAGACTGATAAATACTCAAGTCTGCCGTGATTGAACTAAAGTAGTTCACTGAATGTGGGGAAACAAAGCACCGCATTGTAAATGTCCGAATTTTTTGGCAGCAGTTTCCCCGAATCCGGCTGAACAGGTCTATAATGCTTCAAATACGCCCGACGGTTCCTACGGCGGACTGCTTGTACTCTTTGCAGATGTTTGTAGTCTAATGAATAAACGTGACGACGTTTGCCACTTCGTTGTCTATAGGCAACCAGACGTATTGGACCTAGATGAAACTTGGTTAAATTCGGGGATAACTTCCCAAGAAATCAAAATCAGCGAGTATTCCTGCTTCCACTGCGATAGGCTATCAATTGACCGTATAAGATTACTGCTATACATACGGTCTACCTTGTGCGGGCGACTGGTGAGCGTCTACAGAAGCTGTGATGGCCTTATGTGAGCAGATTATGGGGTTTGATCCACCCGTAGACTCGACGAATTTTCCGTGGGTGTGATGAATCGCAGTCCATTGAGCCACAACTTGGACTGGTGGCTCCATGTGCGCAACCACACGAGTCCTCCACAATTCCTGCTCATGGGTGATTTCAAACTTCCTTGAGTACCGTGTCCTGAGATCAAGCTCCTCTCTGGCCATTGCGACCTCCAGACGAAGTTAGCCGGCAGGATGTCTAGAAATGGGGCCACACAGCACATCAGTCAAGTGACGCACGTTATTGCGCACTTAACTCCAGGGTAGCTGAAATTGTTGCTGACCAGCTGAGAGCAACAAGTGCGTAAGGTTCAAGTCCTACTGTCCCTGGCAGCTAATTACCACTCGATGGTCATTGTGAGCTTACAGCCGCCACAGCCGTTTGTTCCTCCGCTAGAACCAGGCCTCAACTACTGGAACGCGGACTTTAAAGGCCGCAATCGATTTGCCAGCATGAAGAGATGGCGGCTACCACAAGGTTCATCAGTTGAGGCCTATGATTCTAACAAAATAGCAAGAGTAATATCATTGTGCATCCGATTTGAACCCCTCAAATATCGGAACGCTGGACTAGTCAAGCTACACTGATTTGAATAGAAGTATGACAAACTGCCTCAACATCGACGCTGGCTACCGAAAAAATTGCTGCAATCTGGCCCTGAAAAATATAACGAAGCCTTCACTAGGCACCAAAATGCCTGAACGTGCGAAAAAACTGGAAAACGCCAAAGGTTCGAAGGGCACGTTGCAACCGCAGCAAAAGCAGTTCCTAAGAGGATATTTGACTGCGTGAAGCGACGCATCACGCCGCCAGGTGATCTGCTTGTGTTGGAGGGCTCGGACGGCTAAGCCCTAGTTTCCAATGCTGAGCGTGTTTACGCATTGGCGGCGCACTTCGCTTCCGATGTTGCAGATAAGCCGGCGCCCGTATCATGTTTGACTCAAATCGCCCCTAGAGAGCTGGACAGCCTGTGTTGCAGCCTTGAAGATGTGCGCAAATTGATCCACATGTCTGACGGTACCAAGTTTGCCGGCTCTGATGGCCTCCATCCGTATACCTTCAAAGCACTGTCGGCCATCATATGGCGTTATTTGACTAAGCTGTTCAACAAGTCTATGTCCGCCGGTTAATAGACGAGCGACGGGAAATAATCAGTGGTGAAACTGATTAAGAAAGGCGGCGACCCGGGCAAGGTAGATGACTACCGGCCAAAGGCCTGACATCTGTTTTAGCTAAGAAGTTCGAAAAGATGCTGAAGCGTGCTTTTCTGCCGCATTTCGAGTCGGAATGCATCTTAATGCCTGCGCCACACGGTTTCATGAAAGGTCGGGCTTGCATTACAAATCTGCTGCTCTCGAGACACGAATGGCTGCAAGCACCGAACCAAGGGAAGTCGGTTGATGTCATTTACCTAGATTTCAGTAAAGCTTTTGACAGGTTGCACCATGGGACCCTTCTACTGAAGCTAAACTTGAGGATTGCTAGTGACCCTCTGCATCAGTGGATCAGTGACTTGCTTATTGGTCGGATGTGGAGGGTGCAGTTGAACAGCCACCTGACTGAGTGGTATCCCTTTAACAGTGACCTCTGGCAGGTCATAGTCATTGGTCCCATTTCGTTCTTGATCCATTTATTGATGTGACATAGCTTCTGAATTCACCCTGCGCATCGTTAGGAGAGGAACTTAAGATATGGAATATAATTAAGGCGCACGGTGACAGAGACTTGCTTTAGCGTGACTTTGTATGGCCTCTTTATGTAGTCAGCAAAGGACAATATTCTGATCAACTGTTCAAGTCGGTATTCCTGAGCCAGCTTAATGGTGGTAATGGCCGACGCTACAATCTGCCCGGCCAACAGTTATACCCAACGCAATCCGTGAAAATTCTAGGCGTACGCTTACATTGGTATTTTAAATCCTTTGAAAACACTAGCAAGCTTTACCGAAACGGACCGAGCATGTTCTGTACCTCAAACGCAGTTTCTGCCCTTGGTCGGAAAAGGTTGCTACCTGCCTTTTCTTTTTGTCATCAAGCCAATGCTAGAGTACAGCTAACACGCCTAATGTCCGCTCACCCGGGACGATGTCCAAAGGATTAACCGGGTGGAGCTTGTTGCCACAAGGCTGACCCACGGTTTACGAATTGTGCCATATGAAGTCCGGTGCAAGAGACCAGGGTTGTACACGCTGTCTCGTCATCGAATGCGGGTTTGCCTTATCATGACGCACCGAATATTACATATGGGTGATTACCACATGTTGAAACTGTTGGTTCATCTGCACACACCAAACATCTCACGAGGACACTGGTACAAGCTTGTCGTACCAGATTTGAAGTGGGTCCCTCATCAGATCTGTTTCGAGCGGTGGGTGGTGAATATTTGGAACAACCTGCCTGCAGACATAGTCAAAGAAAAGCCAGTGATGGCTTTTAAAAATCTCCGGGAGGAGCATTTGCCGACTTAGAATTACAAGAATGATTAACGTAATAGGTAAATATGCTTGAAAAATATTAGCTGTAGTTTTAGAGAGGCGTCTCTACTTGTTGCTTTTTCTTCCCAATATTCAGTATTCAATACCAATATATCACATATGGGAGATGCTGTTTCCCATTTTCGTCTAACATTTATCGAAAAATGGTTTTTCATCTTAAGCTGGTTAGGCAGCGTCCATGAAAGACAATAGTAGGAATGGCTGAGGAGCTTTAATTATATTTGAGCTAGCTGCTTTGGACTATGATATTTTAACTACGCAGGAACTGGTTTGCGGCTTTCATTGTCAAATATGCATAAATGATTGGGCAGCAATGATTCATCTGTTTATTTTACCCGCAATCGTTTGTGCTCAGTATCAGACATAATGTCGGCTAAATGTACGCCAGCTTCTAATTGGCCGAAACTTAATTAGTCTAAATCTTACGAACAATCGCCACGTGGACCAAGATTATATTTCTTATGAATCAACGTGATCTACCTTATCCGATGTTTAGACTTTTCACTGAGAACATGTTTGTTTTCCGATGCGTTGCAAATTATATCTATAAAACTCAAGTAATAATTAGTTTAATTAATTATGCACACTATTTTTAAATCTGATATTTTTCATTCAATCTTGATGATGGCGTCAACGTACTACGTGAGATCAGCATGTGGGACCTAGCCAACTTGTGTTCTAGCAACACATTTGTGTTACAAATGTTGGATGGTATAATAAACACCGTCTTTTGTTCTTTGCTTGAAGCCACATGTTGTTTAATTCATATCAACTTGGCATTATGATATCCTGGGTGGGCTACCTATAGCAATTATACATGCTGGACCTGGATATAAAGCAGTCAGAAATAAGAGGTTGCTGCCATCGCTTTACCTAACATGTTCGACGATTTGGTAAAAGTAGCGATAAAAGCTAACTTGTTACAAATGCGCAGTGTTTCACAAGCCGAAACTTGTTATTTACATGTAAGGACTTGTGTCCCAATGACTGTGCTACGTCACGTCCACCGGATAGCCATAAGTAGTTTCTCCCTGGCTTTATCACAGAATTAAAAGTGGGCGCGCAAGCGGTTAAAGCAAATGTTATCGATCAACTCACTTTTATGAACTAAGTGCAGTCGGTTGATAAGATGTTGGCAAGTATATTGCAATCAACGTACAAAGGTACGACTATCTCCGTGACAAAAATATAAGATTAATCTGTGATATCCTTGAATGAATTACAGTCAGAGCGGATTGTGAACTTGTTGTGTAGTACTGTGAAATATTAACTGACATAAACTGAAACAGGATACGAAATTTAAACTTGTGCGCGTGAGCTCCAGAACAAATCCTGCGACAGTCGTACTCTTTTCAGGCGGAAAATTGCATGGACCAGTTGTGCAAAAGGATACCATGGAAGGGAGATATTCTCAAAATGGATTATATACGTAACTGCATTTACACATGCAATTGCAGATCAAGAGTACCAAATTAAGCGACATCGATTAGCGAGTTAGGAAGTGGCATTATTGTTTATAGAGCATTAGAAACATTCGCTCTAATCAGGAGTTTCGACATACCACAGTAACTATTGATCCTCGCGATTTTAGTTACCTAGCTTCCCAATCGTGTCAATTCTAAATGATTATACTGCTGCCAATCTTCTTTCCCTGGAGGACTGATTGCTTACATTCGGTCTCCTTCTACTTCCAAATGTAAAATAGCTCAAGGTAATATATTTATCTCTTCATGCAGCAAATACTACATCTTATTTATCGTGATTGCGTCCGCTCGTGAAATTTTACGCCTTGAGAAGCTCGGTAGTATATAATTGGACAAAACACACGTACAATTTTGTAATTCCTACCGTCGTACATGCTACTGTTAAAGGAATAAAATATGAATAAAGCAAGCTGCAAGAAGAAACGAAACAGCTTACGTTGGTAAAATAATAATATATTTTTTTAGATTTAGCTGGTGGTTGGTTTCCTGACGACGCAGGGTGCAGCACCTTGCATGGAAGATAGTGTTCTACTACATTAACAAGTTGTTTGGCGACCTCTGGCTCCGGAATTTAATGCCACTATGGCCAGCCACAGGACGCCAGCGCCTACAGACTGACCATGGGCGGCTTGCGCCTTACAACCCACAGCTCTAACCACTCACCCCATGTGCAGCGTAAACTCGAAGTCATGAGACCCGGAGGCATGTGGATGGAAACATGTTACATCAATGGAGCCTGCCCACACTCATTCACAGACAAACGCAAGCTCGCTGTAGCTAATAATAAAACGCACACTGCGGTGGCTGGATCGTAGTCCGCTCCTGGAGCAAAAACGCAAGAGGTAGTGGGTATTATACAGGTAGGCACATTGTCAACATGCATATCAAGCGCAGCCACACCGGCGATAACAAGCAACGGCCAATCACTGGAAAAGACGAAATCAAATCAAATAAACTGAATAATACACATGGCTATGCCGACATAACTCTCCACTAAATGAGCATATGAAATAAATTGGTTACGAGCATATCCGCGATAAGTACAAGAGGTCAAAAGATATACTTTAAGAAATTGCCACAAAAGCGAAAATGTGTTCGAAGGTGACTAATTTAGTTTGAGAAACGTGTGCTAGTTTATAGATATTATAGATATAATTATGAAATAATAACGCATTAAAGCAAAATAGCAAGCTCTCCATCTGAAATAAAGAGACTCCGCATGCAGACAGCTCACTAGAAAGTTTAATGCTACGGACCTACAAACGCTGCGCAAGTTCTGCATATTTTCTCAGCAGGACTCGTCGTCCTTTCGGTATTTGTACCGAGTTGCCTTGCTTAATTCTCACTGCGCCTGCCTGACTCAGGCACTCGCGACCCCATGTGATACAGCCCTATGCGCTCCATGTCGATGGAGTTAAACCATTGGCGCCCGTCGCTTCCTTGATTGCCGCTTCTTCTCTGCATGCAGTATTGCTTTCACTTGCACCTCGGCAACGCTTTTTGTTATCAGCTTGCGCCATGCACGCCGATCAATTGCTTTCGAATCCCTTGACAAGCATTTAAGATTAGAACGTGAGAAGCTCACTTCGATCGTGTCCTGGTAAAGAAGCTTCGTTTTTCCCACATGCCGCTTCCCCAAACTCAGTTAAACAAATAATAGCTGCTTAGGTATCGGCGTCGATTCAATAGGCCACACATGGTCGAGCCACCTAAGGTGTCTCAGCAAAAGTATGCAGTCCATTGCATACATCTACTTCAGCGCAACACTTGCGTGTCCGCAACTCAGTCGGACCAAATGAGTCGTAGAATCCGCCGCAGACACCGTTGATGAAATCGCTCGATCTATCCCACATCCCGACGGTACATCGTCCAAGTTTTGTTGCCGTATAGAAGAACGGACAGCACCATGGATTTTGCCCCATCAGCTCCGTGCTAACGGTAAGATAAAGGCTATTTTGCACTAGGTACTCTAGCTTCCCAAATGTAGCCGCTGCCTTCGACACGGGGATACGCAGCTCACTGTGTAGCTGCTCGTCAGCCGACCACACTCAAAGGTAACAGAAGCAGGATATGGTTCCCAATACATCACCACCAATGCTGATTCGCGGCACCATTGTAGATTTCATCTTCCGTGAAAACTGCAAGATACAAATATAGTCTTGTATGTGTTGGTGGTGAGCTTGCCTTTGGACGCCGTGGAAGCCAAGGCACTAGTCATGTACTGCAACTCATCCGCGCTGTGTGCAAACAACGAACAATCGTCAGCGAACAGCAACCTACGGATAGTAGTCACACAGACTAGGGTTCTCTCACGAAAACGACGGATGTTCTGCAACCCACAAAATTGCGGTGCGTAAAACGAACAACACAGGCACAAACGCCAAGAAAACACAATATATAACTAAATGGAGATAAATATCTAACCTAGCAGGAGAAAAGAAACAGCGTTGCATGAAATCAGTGACAATATAAGTAAACCGACGTCCAGAGAACATGGGGATAGCCGCCAAGCAAAATTCACCGAGCTAAACTTCCAGCTCGGCTATCTCTACTTGACGAGTCTAAACCAAGACGAAACCGTAGTTCGTGACGTAGATGGATTGCAGATAGCCACCCGAAACCCTCCACTACGGTGCCGGTCCTGGTGACCATATTGGCGAAAACGAAATGCAAATATATTTGAGGCCAAGATTGAGCTTGCGTTTCGCATTTCAGAACACACGGCGAGTGCTCTAAATAGAGAAAATCAACTTATAACCTCTGTGTCAAGAACTGCCCGCGGAGCTCAATGGAATAATGATCACAGCGATATCCTCCCAGCACTATGCGCCGAGTTCCACTCTTTGCTCAACTATCTAAAATTTATGCGTCTAAACAAAGAAGAAAACGTCGGCCTGAAATACATAGATTGGAGAGAGCCACACCGAAACCCTCTACTTCTTTGACGGTTCTAGTTACCGTATTAGAAATAAGTAACTCAAATTCATGTAAGACCACAAGTAAGCTTCCTTGACGCAATCCAAGACACATAGCGCGTGCTCTAATACCCAAAAATCAAGTTCTAACCGCTGTGCCAAACACTGCTCGCGGAGCACAATAGCCTACGGATCAAAGCGAGAGCCGACAAGCAATATTAGCCCAGTTCACCTACCAGCGCAGCTATCACTACTTAAGAAGTCTAATCAAAGAAGAAACCATCGGTCGTGGAGTGCAGGAACGGGAGAGAGCCACAAAGAACCCTAAACTTCGGTGACGGTCCTAGTGACCGTATTGGCAGAAGCTAAATATAAAGTCAAACAAGGCAACGATTAAGATTGTGTGTCACAATCCAAGACACAATACGGAGGATGCAAAACTGGAAAATCATCATCTTACCGCTGTACCAAACACTGTTCGCGGAGCTTAATGGCCTATTGATCATCACGATAGCCGCTAAGCACTTTGCGCCGAGTTCCACTCTCAGCTCGGCTGTCTCAACCTGATGAGCGTTAGCAAAGATGAAACCGTCGGTCATGAAATACAAGCATAGCAGAGAGCCTTACCGAAATCCTTCATTCGGGTAACGGTCCAAGTGATCGTATTGGAAGAAACTGAATCCTGATTCAACAAAAAACCACGTCTGATATTACATATTGCTATCAAATACACACGGCGGGTGCTGTAAATAACGAAAATAAAATTTTGCTTTTTGTATCAAGCACTGCTCCTAGAGCTCAATGCGGATAATCGCCAAGCACTATGCGCCGAGTTGTACTCCCAATTTTGTTATCTCTACTTAATTAGTCTAAACGAAGACGAATGCGTAGGTCGTGCAAGGCAGTGATCAGAATACACTACACTGAAACTATCCAATTCGGTTAATGTCCTGGTAAAATTATTAGCCACCATTGTATTCAAATCAACGGAGGCCACGATTGAGATTTAGTGTCGCAGTCCAAGTCACACGGCTGGTGATCCAAAACCTAAAAATAAACATCTAACCGCTCTGCCAAAAATTGTGGGCGATGCTTCTTTGCCTAGTATTAAAGGCAACAGCCGCCAAGCAATACGCCCCGAGTTCCACAACCCAGCTCAGCTATCTCTTCATGATGAGTTTAAACAAAGAAGAAATTTTGGTCGTGGAATGCAGGGATTAGAGGGAGCTACACCGAACCCCTCCATTTCGGTGCCGGTCTTATTGACCGTATTCGCCCAAAGCTGAATTCAAAGTGAACCGAGGCCACTATTGAGATTGTGTGTCGCAAACAAAGACGAGCGGTGGATGCTCGGATTCCCGAAATTCGATTTAAAATTGCTGTGTCAAACTTTGCTCGCAAAGCGCACAGACTGGCGATGGCGATGACCGAAAAGCACTATGAACCGAATTTCACTACCAGCTCGGTATCTCTACCTGATGAGTCAAAACAAAGAATAAACCGTCGGTCGTGCAGTGCAGCGATAGAATCCAGTTCGACCGCCTCGTCACCAACAATATAATGAACAGTTACGCTAACCAACCGGGACTCCACTTGGCGTTGACCAAAAGCGGTGCTAATGTTAAATGTCGTCACGCACCCTTGAAACCCGATAAGTTATAGTAATGTTAGGTAACTCAGTAAAGTATCTGATCCATTATTTATTAAGGCTGATGTTCGGATAGTGCCAACGTGACCAGAAACAGGTACAGGCAACAAACTGTGCGATACAACAGAGCGTTTGACGTGGCTGAGAGCCAAACTGTTTCCTTCAGTGTTTGGTGTTCCAAAGTTGTTTCGATCAGCGTGGAGTAGCAGGTGGTGCAACAGATTACAATTGTTCGACCCACAATAAATTCGTGATCGATAACTTGTTAGGTTATAATTCGGTTTGAGACTGAGTTGATACAGTCGATGGGCGCAACAGAATTCAACAGGTTCTTGGTGGTTTAGCTTTCGATAATCATCGCGCTGATCTAAGTAGTGACGTCGTTCACAGGAAACACAGTTGGGGAATGTTCCTTCTGATGAAACCGTAGTGTTTGGGCAAGTGGCATATCCAAGAGGCTTCAAGCTGCTGCCTTTATCGGTGCTGATAGGTGTTCCGCAAAGGACAAGTGAGTATCGACTACGGTTGCGGTTTGATCCATGAAATCTGTCAGATCAATGAAGTTCGGTTCACTTTCAGTGTGGATAATTCTGGCAGCATATTCGGCCCATTTGAATTGCAAATTGTTGGACAGCATCCTTATGATAAAGCTGAGTGTTCTCGACGCGATCATATCGGATTCAGACCTCATTTGTTTTTACTTCAAGTATCTTGAAAGCAGCTCCACAACAAATGAAAAAAGCCGCAAAATAATTAGGCCATATAATTTTGACATCAGTTAATTGAATAGTATGAGCCTAGCAGTCATTTTGGGCCGTGCAAAGCGACTGCGCAGTGTACATTACTTCTTTAAAATTTTCACCGAGGTAGAGAATAATCAAATGTTGTTATCTTCATTGCCTTTACCACAACATTACTGTATAAAATATGAAAGCTTGATAATTGCATCTGAAGTAGTTCTGGAAACATTGGCTTCGAAGCATTACATAAATATCCACTAGCGGGCAGAATCTCCATGGAATGTGATCAGTTCGCGTTTTGGAAGACAGGTGGACGTGTTGGGTCCAAAGTCGCTGGATTTGCGATCCGGACACCGGTTATTGTCAAATTGTAAACCAGAGCAAAACGCAACGGCTTGGGATCGAACCCGTGCAACAACAGAATCCGAGGGATAATTAAATTGAGTTAAAGACGGAAATCGAGGACCCCTAATAACTGGCCAAGAAAAGAACGAACTGATAGAACTTCGGACGAGAGTTCACACGCGTCGGCCGAAATAAATCGTAATGGTTTACGGACTAGCGCATTCGACTCAAATTAAGGTTCTCAGTAGTCCTTAACATCAACCTTTTTCGCCTGCAGCATATGCATGCTCGCTAAAGACGACTCCAGCAGGTAAATACATGATGCAGCTATTTGAAGCTTCTCAGCATTTGGGGAGCCAACCTCATCAAGAGAATTACCAGGAACGATTGCACTATTCAACTTTTGTACCAACGATACGAAGCCTAAACTTAGTACATCGTAGGTAACCTAAAATAAAATCTACGAACAAACAACCCTAGATTTAATCAACGCTCTATGCAGAAGAATAAAACGAATTTTCATGTAACCGTAGTTATATAAGGCATTTCACACAGAGTAATCACATGACTTACGAATAGATTTTGTAATCGTAGTTTGAGGGCAGAATTTGTAAGGTGCGCTGCAAGTTATGAGTATTCGTGTAGTGTCAGAGTAACAGCAACATATAAATTGGCTTGAAACGTCAAGTAAATCTCAGTGATCGAGAGCGAAATGAGTAAATAAGCAATATGGTAACCGATTGAAGGACACAGTAAAGCAATATAAAAATGTACATAATAATTATGGAATAGAGATATCGTGTTCCTATGTAAGCAATTCAGGTTGGGTTATACATCAAAATTCCTTTTGGACTTTACAGATTTATGATATCGATGTCTTTTTATCATTTATAATATGATCAACCACAGAAACAGTGAATCTATGATGGATAAAATTACAGTAATCGGGTTAGAGGGATAATTCATTTCCAACTAAGTATCTGAATTAACCTTGCGGTTTAATTTCTGCTCTGTTGAAAAAAGATGCAAATTCATTAGGCTACATGCATGTCATATAAATATCGAAATTCGTCGCATAAATATACACAGGCCACTAATTTCCCAGGTAGTTCTTTGCGAACAAAAGAAAATATATAATGTTTATATGGGGATTTGTCCTGACTCGGTTTATGTGTATTGTAACTTTTTTGTACTCAGGGTACCAACGTACAGAAAAATGATTTTCTAATGCTGCAAAATTCGCACAAAGTTATTTAGGTCATATGAACTATGGTCCGTTTAAGAATATTAATATCCCGGAAACTTGAACTGTTTTATGTGAATGAGATAGGTTTAATCTAACAAATCTTGAAATAGAATGAACGATGTAATCAGTGCAATCCATGCAATTTATGAATGATCATTTGCTACGAGTTACAAAAAATACATGTACATGATGATACGTGATAAATGATCGTATTTGCGGTCAGTGGAAAACAACGTCTAAAAAGTTAATCGTGGATTTCATCTCACTCGTCGTAGCAAATCGATATAACCAAACCGCTGGAGAATGTGGCCAACGTGTAACGTCTTAAATATGTTATAATATTTCGACGCGCTATCAGGACAGGGTACATAATCTATCATTATCCCAGACGCTAATATTTAAAATATTATGTTTAGTTATGTGTTTATTTAGGGGAATCTTCTATCGTTATGCTCCAGTAGATAACCATTTTTTATGATATTCCCTTAAACCTTGCAGGCGGCATCAACGAGGATAGGTGAGTAGTTAACCCAATATTCTGGAGCACACTTTTATGAATAACAAAATACCAACATGCGGAATTAGGGTCTTACTAAACCGAATTTCAAGGGTGGTTACCGTCCAGACCCCGCCAACTGACACCCAGTTATTATCCTCCAGTTGCTTTCAAAGCTAATAAATTACAGCAATGCTGCGGCATTGATAGATCATTTAGCCTTGTAGAGAAGTAACAACACGGACTTCGTTATCATCGCTAAGGTACTAACAACCTGGTGATTGCGCATGGCACTTTGACTGAAAGAGCTGACATTACGACGGGCACAGATGTCTTCTACTATGATATTTCTAAAGCTTTCGACTAATCAGGTCACGGTTTACTTCTCCAAAAGTTTCACGTATACGGAATATGAAGCCTTGCGCCTGGATGGATCGGAATTTTCTCCTACAGTGAAGGATTTAGGTTCCAAATTGGGGATCATTATTTGCATCAATTGAGGTGGACGGTGGCGTTCCACAAGGGTCAGTTTTAGGATCGCGCATTTTATTGTTCTTCTATAACGACTACGCAATTTTGATCGTGAAAATTTTGCGATTTTCGCCGATGACATAAGGATATATCAACTGATCTTTTTCCAGAAAGATTGCCTTATGCGGTTACGAGACAGACCGCGCATTATAGTGAGCAAAGGCATGTTTACATCCGTTTAACTCGGACAAGTGCAAAACTGCACATGTAAGCCAGAGCCCATTACGCATATAAACATAAAAACCATATGTTACAAAGCGCCTAAAATGTTCGACTCCTAGTAGTGGGAATGTAAGACGAAATCGGCTGTTCAGCCCAGTAATTAATGCATCCAAAACAGCGATGTTAAGCGTTGGTTTCTTAAAAATTGCTTTTAGGTGGTTTTAACCTTCACATTCTCCCAAATGCTGAATGCGTTGATAAGACCTCATGCAGATATGCGATCCAGGCCTGCCATCATTGTCCAAAAAGCGATTTGTTGTACTAAGGGAGATATAGCGATTGGTAACCAAAAGGAGAAAGGAGTATAACATCCGCCAAACCATGTGCGACTGTAAGCCCTGGTAGTGTACAGCTGAAGTTATTTCCGAATAAGAAGCAGCCGCAATTTGGAGTACCATATATTGAAAACCCAGAGCCTGCATTCCGCCAGTTCTTTAAACGCTGCCGCAACAAAAAATAAAGCGGGTTATAATGGTAAACTGTCCGCTTGATTTTATTGTTTGGAATGCCGGCGGAATTAATTTATCTTCGGCTTTGTGGATTGCAAAATGCTTTTTTCAATTTTTGTGATTTCTGCCTCCAAGCTAATTTTTACTAAAGCAACTTAACGATGCCTTACACCATGCGCAATACTTGAGTTAATATAAGTTCATTGAGTGAAGGACAAGACACCTTCAAATTATGCGCTCAACAGTACCGTAAAATCTGCATAGACGAGTTTCCTTTTGTGTTAGGTTACATAATCTGATGAACACAAATGCGCGTTTTACTTTAGGGTAACCTCTTGTCTGAACTTACGTAATTGACAAACGCTAAATTGCGGAGACTTTCATGCCCATATATTATTATCGGTATTCATACTTTCTTACATTCTATTAGAGCAATACCGATATATTCCTTATGTAGCCCCTTTATTGGACAACAATGTTTTACATAACAGTGGCGCTGATGCGTGTACCGTAGTATCTCAAAGAGGTTTGTAGCAAGATATGTATGCAAATGCCTATGCAACTGACAATATTGGATCGCGATATTTCATCAAAAAATTTTTCATTTAGTTGCAATCAAAGGCTTAGATTTCGGCAAGGCCGGTTTCTAAGTAATAATATCAATAGAATCTGTTAAGTATATTGGTGGGCAAAGCTTATCCACAAGTATTAAGCTTTGTGACTCCATTAATATTGATGGACGGATTGCTGTCATTTTGAAGACACATTGTGTAATTGAACTGCCACGCGCAGTCACAATGTAGACCGCGATTCACCTTGAAGAAAAATATTGGTAATTCAACGTTTAAGGGGAAACCACCCAATTTTCTTTTTCGCGAAGATTTACTTATAGAGAGAGATGAACATCTTGGCCGCATAGGATATTGTAGCTTCCGTTGCATGAAAATGGAAAAATATACGCTGTTTGATAACCTGTTAAGTTTGGTCTCTGCTTCCAAGAACAATGTCGATCTGTGTATACATGCAGTAAATTGACACCGGTAATAGACAAGTAGCTTCCAGTGATCCCATAGGCAATGTTGGCTTGGCAAACGTTGTAATGATCGGGCTCTTGATTCTCCAAGTGCGGAATCGTAGAGGTAGTTGCTGAAATATTAGATTGTGAATTTTGTTTCCTTGGTATATGGATACAGTAATGAGTCGCGTGTTTTCCAATACATGTTGTTTACTTCACCCATTTTGGTGAAGTCGATGTGCCAAGTGGGTTATTTGGATCTGCCTAAACATAGTTAACATGACGGATTAAATAGACGCATAGCAACATCGGTAATTTATGACCATCTTATCCGCTAAAGATTATTATGAGCCCAAATGTAATACCAACGCTTTTGCGCGGTGATGCATCAGCACGTACTTTATTGTTTACTATCAAGCACAGCGAGGTTGTGAATCAATAGGAAGACAGCTGTACAATGTTTCGAACAGAAAGCATAATACCGAAAGTGAAACTACTGGTTTAACTCGAAAGAACTCTAAATTGCATGGGATGCTGAAATGGGTGTGTAGGATTTTTACCTTAGGATGTAATGAAGTACGGCTGTGTTTGCCTACCATAAGTAAATATGGCTGTAAACCGATCGAAAGAAACAGAGAGCCAGACGGCAGTATTTTCTCTTATATCGGACGTCCATAGTTACAATTTGCATAGCATGACATTTTGAAAGCTTGCATGCTGCGTACAACGGAAATCTGACAGCTATGGAAATGTTAGGTTTGATGCTTATGAAATGTTAGCAAATTTAGAATGCACAGTTATGGAAAGTAAATGATTCATTTTAGTTAGCCATTAAGGATACATTTAAGGTAGTTTTTACAACTGACCTCAATAATAAGTATAAATTCGTATTTGTTGCCGAGGTTAGCGTTATATGTAAGCACAAATGCTAGGTACTGTCAGTGGAGGATGTAATTGTTGAGTTTCCTACAAAAGCTGTTAAATGTTGTTAGCGTTTTTCTTGGTTTTATTTTTGTGACACACGTTATAAGATGCTATAATGTAAGCACATGCACTAGGTACAATACTTGCGCATGATTAAATTATTTCTGAGACATCAGTTTGGCAAGTTAAATATTTATGACAATGAATGCATAAAAACGATAAAACATTTAAACATTTGAGCATATTGCTCTAGATAAGTAATGCGGTTGGGTCCAAAATCCTTAATCTGTGCCAAGGAAAGCTGGCAATTACCTAACTAGAAGGTAAACAATATCAGGATATCATAGATCAAGTGTAACTTTTTATCTATTGCCAGAATAGGATGGATCAGTATGGTTAACATCCAACTTAATCAGCTTTTTGCCGAAATCTGTATACCTTGGAAGTATCAGAGTTAAGCTATTTTCGGTGAATATCAATGTAATTGGACAAGCGCGCAGAAACTTGAACACATTTCAAACTTGAATAAGTCGATTAGTTAGTGGGTACTTAGCGGAAAATTGGTGGCACACTTATGGGACATTTGGATCCCTAATTTTGGACTAATGCCATGAATAAGTAATTACCTTGCTTCATTGAATTCAAAAAGGGCCATAATAATACCTTGGTGATCTATCTTGCGAAACGCAAGAAGATAGTTTATATCGCGCGCAAAGGTTTTTAAATTGGGTGCTGGTGTTAGAGCATCCCATTAAAATCTTACATCGCCTACTCAGGTATGCGCTTACAAAACGATGTCGCAATTTCAATTTGAATTTAATCACGCAATAAAAAGAAAATTATAACTGAGAGCATATCATACGGAAATTATGATAACATAATACAGCGTGCTTATATGGTTGTACCCACAGTAACGGAATCAGCAAATATTAATATTAGCTCAAAATTTCATAACGAAGCCGATCAGAAACGTCTACGTTGCGGATGATTACAATTTTTGTATTTGCTTCCGAATAAAATTGCAAATTAATCAATATTATGTAATAACTGCGGATTAGGTGTACCAAATAACTGATTTCTAGAGCAGATGATAACGTCATCGATGATGTGTTTATTTATTGGATATCCGCATAAAGATAGTAAATAATACTAATTAAATACAAATACTTCCCCATCATTGTCCAGTCTACACTGCTTCCGCAATTTGCATTAACCACGTAACCTAATTTTTAGGATTTATAATGGACCTCGCGGAAACTTTTGATATATAGTTGTTTTATAATCTACCATGTTATTATAGTACTGTTTGCTTCCGGTGCACCGGCATGCTTTCGAAAACACAAAACTGTCGAGATTCACGTATACGTGTGTGTTTTGAAAAAGTTAGAATCGTCTAGCAACGACGTTTCTTAGCAAGGCTTGTTTGCAACTCGAAAGCAGTAGTTTCGAGGTAAATAATATTGAATTCTCTTGTTTATTTACACGGGCCATGAGGAACTTTGTTCTGCAGATTTACTGAACTTTTTGAAATGCTTCTATTTTTCACTTCACTACAAATAAATCGTAAGCTATATCGGAACCTTACGGATCCAGAAGAGAATCATACGACATCTTTAATCGGGCTCTTCATTGTTGTAACTTCACTCGGTCCTCTCCAGGGAACGGAAAACTTAGCCCCTTGTGCCATACACTCCTAGGCAGCAGATAAGGAAACGGAATAACGTATGTCAGGAACTCTATTTTTGGTCACCGTGATTCAAAACAGTATTTTTATAGACGTTAAGGCTAAGTATTTGGTTACTTTTTGACCAAAGGTTTGATAATATTTCTTTAGCTCAATCCATGATATTCGGCTATTGTCCCCTATGGTTCAATGACATTAGCTACTGTCTACGTGGGCAAGTCACTAGACGGCATGGGCCCGCTTCCCAGCAGGGGATCAAGGAACCCACATAAGTGACGAGACCCAATAGGGAAAAACGATCGTGTGATGTTTTTCTGTCTTAATAATTGAACACCTTGACTTATAACCTAAGATATGTGTACTGATCTCATAAAATCTTTCCGCTCTTGAATGTGCAACCAAAATGGTAAATGTATGGGAAGCATAGCATCAACACTTACCGTTGCGTCTATGCTTGAGCTGTTTTTCACACGGATTTCGAAGGTCAGTCGTGCTTCAATTAGTTCATTTTGTGCAATGGTTATAAAACATCAAAATATATGCCAGCTGCCATCCGCTCACGAACTGGATCTTTTGGAAATATAGACAGATATGATGTGGCCTAGTAACCTATAAAATAATTTGCCATTTACAGCCGGTCTCGCACCTTCAGAGATTAAACGATTAAGCCAGATGATAGGAAGTCACGCTAGCTAAATAGTGTAAAATGGACTTCAGATTGTGTTTTTACTATAATATTCATCTGCTTTAACATGCTTGTGCATTTCATTCAGATCGTTTTTATGTTGCAATAAAAGACAGGGTGGAAAAAATATTTTACGACAAACTTTCACGTTTCGTAGCTTTAACGCAACCTATCTGTACAGCGTTGGAACAACTGACAAGTATCGCACAGGTTTGCTCTGATGAACGAATTCATTTATCCCCCCGCAACGTTGAGCATAACATTTGTGAACATGTTGTAACTTACTCATACAATTTAATAGTAAAAATTTTAATAAGTATTCTCGTTTAATATATCAACATATATCTGCCTATTTACCTATGTTAACTTTACTTGAATGACTCGTTTCCTTTCTTCTTTTAAGACTGTGGATTGAAACATAGCTATTTGGGGACAAATGTATGTCAATAGTTTTGGTATTCCTAACACACAAGAGAAGTTTAAAGTTTAAAATTACACACTTCATGCGCTCCTATTATGGAAACGCCACCTCCCTGAACTGACCACAATTTAAACCACCGAAGACAATGAGACTCGATTCAGAGAAGTGCACATATTTTGACCAGTCTTCGAACCCGTGAGACATTCACCTTTCAGTTGGTCATTTTGCCTCAAATAACATTCTGGTTTTCCTCCAAACTCCGCATTCAAAACACATGCAAAAGTTTTACCTAGGAAACATTCAGTTTTATAGTCTAGCCTCCGCATCTACCAATATTCACTTTCAACATGTTCCGTTGGCATATTTACATAGTGTTATTTCGGTTGCCTCCAAAGTTTGAGTACGCAAACCGTTGGCACCATCGAGGTATAAAAGAAACGCTGGACTGCGCTCTAATGGCCTTGAGTCTTGTCGGTAAAACTGCTCAGCGAAAGGCCTATATTTTGTCTTGTTCTCTCCGGACTGGGAGCCCGATCAACTCGAGAGTAGTAACCGTGTGGTGCCTAAGCCTCACGGGTCGTACAACTTCGAATTTTGTTGGTTACTTTCTCGTGCGTGAAATAGTTCCAATCCACATTCGCTCGGCCGATTAGGAGAGTTGATAACAGATCATCAGAGCATGGCGTAAACAAGAGACCTTTACGACAGCTTCCTACTCATAAGAATGGTATGCAGTAATCAAATGATCAACGTAACCACAACTCTGTTCTTGAAATCACAAGATCAGCATCGTTTGTTGAAGCCATATAATGTAAAGTAAGTTGCCATTCAGTTGAT
Source organism: Dicrocoelium dendriticum (assembly GCA_944474145.2). Classification (NCBI taxonomy): domain Eukaryota; kingdom Metazoa; phylum Platyhelminthes; class Trematoda; order Plagiorchiida; family Dicrocoeliidae; genus Dicrocoelium; species Dicrocoelium dendriticum. The sequence continues at coordinate 29,226,397 of OX104070.1, forward strand.
TCATTCTGCACAAAGTTTAAACATAATTATTTACCGTTAGCTGGTTTTGTTCAAGGTTGTTGGTTTTCTTAGATCATAGGTAAGTGCTATACTTACAAACTTGTTAACACACCATAATCAATCTGAGATGCCCATAAACTCAAAAGATATATGTACATGACCAAACAGTTGATCGTTTCGTGCAATGGTATTTTTACTTCTTACCTGCAACATATAGTGAAAGATCAACGAAGCTCTCAGCTTACCGTGATGAATGCGACCGATAAAATATGTGATATATATCTGCCTGATATACTCTTAGATTTAAAGGAAACACCGATTTGGAAAACCTAAATTTTAACGCCTAAAATCATTTATTTAGATGAGAACTCACTGCCAAGATTCAAGTATGAATGTAGTGATTGAATTGATTTTGCACCTCTCACCTCACTGCGTACTACACGGTATTGCTGTACCTGCCATTTATTGGATATAATATAGAATAAACTTTGGTTTTTACTTATAAATTCTAAACGGCAGCTTAATAGAAACGTAGGTTGAATGGAAAGTTTCGAACGTTACACAGAAATCTGACAGTAAGCTACGCCAAATAACGTATTTATTATAATGCAACTCCTTTAGTTTATTTTTATTACACAAATTCTTATTTCCAAATTTATGACTATTATTTTAGCAGTTTCTTGAATTGAACAAGGTCTACAATTTGGTGAAAAAGAAGAAATTGGTCACGGTGCAGTGAACAATATTTAGCTCTCTTTGAATGTGGCTATCTTCAATCCACAAAAATATGCTCAATTCAACGTATGAAAATGCCAATTCATATGCTACAGTTACACATTCTGTGCAAGTGTTTAACGCCGCAAAGAAAGTACAAAAATTAACGTTTAAATCAAGGACACCTACAACCGCCACCACCACAAAATATATACCTAATAGCAGAGCTGCTAGGCATTTCGCAGAATCGAGCATATGAAATTCAGACTAACGGGGAATGCCATTTCAAATATTGTGCTAGTTGGTTACCACAAATGCTGACTTCTGATCAGAAGCGCATACGACAGGTTATGCCAAAAAGACGTTTTCCTTTTTTGAGGCAGATGCCGACGAATTCGTTGCACTTTTCATCACTTTGTCTGAGTTTTGTTGTCACCCATTATAGCCAGAACGAAAAGAAGAACCAAACCAAATGAGGTGCGAATTATCTGAGCCAAATAAAGCCAATTTTACAGAGTCATCCGGCAAGATCTTGGCATTAAATGTTTCTGATTTCCGAGATTGCATGATGATTGCTTTCCTTAAAAAGGTCAAATCATTAACGGAAAGACCTATTGTGAGCTTCGAATACCTCACCAAGAAAGGACTAGAGAAAGTACGTCAGGAATGCTGACGAGATGAGTCCTTTTCCACAACGACAATTTTTCAGGACACACCACACCCATTTCTCAGAAAACCATACACGACTGCGTCTTTCATCTTATTCCTACCTAGCTTATTCACTAAACCTGGCTCTTACAGCAAAATTGCTATTTACAAACCAGAACTTGTTTTAGATGGCAAAATTTTCTTAACCACAGTGACACCAGTTTAGCCGTAGACGTGTTTTTGGAGCAGGCGTCGAGAGGTTTCCTTTCCACTAAGATATACGCAATTCAGCACTCCTGAAGCAAATGCGTCACGCCTGAGGGTGAGTATATTGTGAAATAAAAGCTTCGACGACTCTGTTACGCATAAAGTTATTTTGTAGCGCATCGTTTTCATTCAACCCTAAAAAGCTAACACAAGATCGAGCTGCGGGATTCCATGAATTTCTTGTAAATTATGACAGGTAAAAATAAAATTAGCAAGTATCGCGAACCTGATTAGCTTAAGAAATAAATATGGCATTATCAAAGAGATTATTGCTTTGGCATTTAGTAGTTATTTTGGGAAGTAAAACACGCCGTTGTTTCTCCATGTGAATAAATGAACGAATAAAATTTAACTTAATATGTGCAATCAAAATAAAACCATGTGGTATATTTTTGCTGCCTTTACCTTTATGTTGAATTGGAAAAGCTATACTAGATTTTAAATAAATGTCAATATATAGTAATGCATATAGTCAAACATGTACTCTACTCTTCATCGTCTAACGTTCGAACCGGATAGCAAGCAACATGCTAACATTGTGGATACAGATGAACGGATTTGGCACCGCCTGCGCCAACACGTGGAAGTTTGGCGAACATGCATTCGGAAGAAGCTTTGTAAATTTGCTTTCTTAGGCTGGACAGCAAGATATATTCAAGTTTAAATTTGAAATCATTTCGCCATATGCTTTATACATTCTTGCGTTACTTGCAATCAAGAGGTTGTTTCGTGGGTGGATAAAAGTAAGAATAACTCTATTCTTTACGCTGTTTCCTAGCTCTAGTGGGTAAGCTGTCTTATGCAACGAGGGTGGACCCAATGTAATGGCACACGCGACATTTCCTGGGCACTTAGTCACTTCTCATCTATCCTGAAGTTTGATTAATACGTAATCAAGCAGAAGATCAAACACGATGAGTTGCTTTACCTAGTTGCACAGTCAAAGATTAAAAATGTTTTATTCATAACGGATGGTTAAAATGTAATCAATTTGAGCATTCTCTTCATCATTATACATGTTTGTTAGAGGTAGAAAACACATCAACGACGATGTTTTAGTATTGAAAGCAACAAGCGGGAAAGATTAAAACAATGTATTTTATAATCGAAGTAAAGTAAAATTTTTGTAAATAAATTAAGCTTGATAAAATACAATTGTAAATGTTGATGCACCTTCAAATTGCAATAACATAAATACGGCCACATGAATATATATGATACATTTTCTTTTTATGTTGTTTTACATCTGAATATAAACAAGCTTTAAATTCTCATCTAATGTTAGAAAGTCGAATGACAATACTTGCTTTCTGGAAGAACACAGCTGCTTAACCCTGAAACTAACAGTGGAAAACATAGTTATAGCTTGGTATATATGCACGTTGTTAATAAAATCAATATATATAATTTGTAGATTATGCAGACAAGTAAAAATATTCTGAAAACACTATTAGCATTTCAATACGTGTGCAGATATTTTTGGTTTCTAGGTGACTAGCCTGAGGCTGCACATGCTCCAGTTTTAGAAATATTCATTAGAAATTATAAGTTTTCTAATGTAATTTAACAAAAGGTGTGCGACTTGATTTGTATAACATTTGGCTCCACTAACTTTGTAAGGACTGGAAAAAACATCTTTTGTGTAGGGAACAATATTTGCATTAAATTTTGATTGCAAGTAACCGCATAGAAACATGGTCTTTATCTAATTCGCTAAGATTTGTTAGTTTAATTCAAAATTTTAATCGTCGACCAAAATAAAGCAAGTCTTTTGGAACGCAATCTAAACTATATTGAGCACATTAGCGTATCTAACTTTTACAAATGTAGTTTCATCTTCGAATAATTACAGAATAAGCGATGGTTGGGTTGTCGAGAATGAAATACTTCCACATAATTGCATAATCAATTTTAATTGTTGTACATAGACTCATCGTGCAATTGTGGTACTTTTGGCGTTTGTTTTTTTTTTTAATTGATGTGATGACACATAATAAAGTCATATTAAAACCATAGGTATACGCTATATATATGCATGCACTTAGTTCCAGGTAACCTTGCCGAGGCTCAATTTGTACGCAACTTAAAATATTGCAAGTTTGTTAAACCTGGATCTCCTAACATTTTACCAAAACAGATGGCGTGTTGAGAGATTAAAATTGGCCCTGAAGGTACATGCAGTGGCATTTGTACTAGGAGGTTTGGACTAATATCAATTGCAAATTGAGTGCTCCGTATTCGTAAAACTGTAAACAATCGGCTTATTTCTAGACAGTGCGATGCATGGTCTAACTGACTGGCCAGATCCTTTAGTAGAACGAAACGGCATAAAATGGTTAATTCTGCCTGTTTAATACCAGGAATCCCAAATGGGTTTTATAAGTGACCAGTAGTTTGAAGGTATCAGCAAGCTTCCCAACTGGGAACAGCATTTAATGCAGATATAACCAAAGTTAAAGTAAAGTAATAAGGCTATCCATGGAACTATCCCCAGGGGACCTGGATCCTTGCAGGATATTCCCTCTCTGGGTTTCTCCTTCACTTCCATGCTTCAAATGTCTGTGTGCCGGAGTGATAAAAGTGCATTTAAACAATCACTAGATCAACAAATCTTCTATAAGTGCTATTGTATGCATGTATTATCGAAGATGTAGACTCGGCCCGTTCCGATATGTGGATCATTCAGGTGTTTCACTTAGTGTTTACTCTCAGTTATTTAGGGGCAATATCTTCGTAAAGTAATCATCTTTTAGCTTGAATGCTGCAATATGTCATCTCCAGATATCAATCCATTAGGGACCAACAAAGTGATAATAACGAGTAATGGAGAATTATGAGGAATAAAAAGCCCAAAATAATAACTAACCTTATGCAGATAGACTAAACATATTTTCAAGGGACGCCTTGGTGAATTATTATGAAGGTACAGATTTTTGAAAAAAGAATTTTGTATTCCGGCCACGGATTTTTAAGGAATCGAAAAAGTAAAATTAACGCAAATGTAGCTGATGGCGTCTCTGCAGTTGCGAGTGATTTGTCCCAAAATACGTACAATGGAAACCATCAGATTTGGAAGAAGAGTAGTTCAGTTGTTAGTTCATTGGTTAGTTCAGTAATTCCATATAATCGGACGTAAAGAATATATGGGTTGCTGACAGCTCATTAGAGACAGAAAATGAAATAATGGATATGCAGAGGAGTACGGAAGGTTAGCGTGCAGAAGGTTTCGAGTGATGTTCAAAATAAAGCGCGTAAATAAATCTTCTTTAGCAAATGGCTACTCTTGTCTATTTCGTTCACATTTCACCCTTGCGTCCTCTAAAATCTAGCGTTATTCATTTGCAAACTCCTGATTTGTTTCACTTTTGCTATTGTCAAACAAACCTTAATAAATTTTCTGAATAGGTAAAATTTAGGACCTACTAAATGGAGTGTGGACAATTCATTTCAAGTAAAATTAGGTCGGACATAATCTTTACATATCTGAAATCAGATATTGTTGTATACGCTCAAGCTATTTTTACATGGTATAAAACTAGCTAGCTACTCCGGATCAGGCTGAACCGTAGAAGATTAAATCT
>OX104070.1:29231967-29259467 GCA_944474145.2 Dicrocoelium dendriticum
AGGCTAAATTTGTACGCAATTTGAAATGCTGCAAGTTTGTAAAAACTGGATCACCTAACATTTTAACAAAATAGATGGCATGTTGAGAGATTAAAATTGGCCCTGAAGGCACATGCAGTGGTATTTGTACTAGGAGGTTTGGACTAATATCAATTACAAATTGAGTGCTGCGTATTCGTAAAAAAGTAAATAATCGGTTTATTTTTAGACGGTGCGATGCATGGTCCAACTGATTGGCCAGATCCTTTAGTAGAACAAACGGCATAAAATGTTTAATTGTGCCTGTTTAATACCAGGGATCCCAAATGGGTTTTTTAAGTGACCGGTAGTTTGAAGTTATCAGCGAGCTTCCGAACTGGGAACAGCATTTAATGCAGGTATAGCCGAAAGTTAAAGTAAAGTAATAAGGCTATCCATGGAACTATCCTCAGGGGATCTGCTTCCTTGCCGGATATTCCCTCGCTGGGTTTCTCCTTCACTTCCATGCTTCAACTGTCTGTGTGCTTGTGTGGTAAAAGAGCATTTAAACAATCACTAGATCAACAAATCTTCTATAAGGGCTATTTTATGCATGTATTATCGAAGATGTAGACTCGGCCCGTTCCGACATTGGCTCATTCAGGTATTTCACTTAGTGTGTACTCTCAGTTATTTAGGGGCAATACCTTAGTAAAGTAATCATCTTTTAGCTTGAAAGCTGCAATATTTTATCTCCAGAGATCAAGCCATTCGGAAACAACGGTGTAATAATAAAGAATAATAGAGAATTATGAGGAATAAAAAGCCCAATATAATAACTACCCTTTTGCAGATAGACTATGCTTATTTTCAAGGGAAGCCTTGGTGCATAATTATGATGGTACTGATATTTGAAAAAAGAATTTTTATTCCGGCCACTGATTTGTAAGGAATCTAAACAGTAAAAATAATGCAAATGTAGCTGATGGTGTCTCTGCAGTTGCGAGTGATTTATCCCAAAAGACGAACAATGAAAACCATCAGAATGGAAGACGAAAAGTTCAGTTGTTAGTTCATTAGTTATTTCAGTAATTCCATATAATCGGACGCAAAGAATATATGGGTTGTTGATGGCTCATTAGATACAGAAAAAGAAATAATGGATATGCGGATGAGTACGGAAAGTTAGCGTAGGGAAGGTTTCGAGTGATGTGAAAAATAAAGCGCGTAAACCAAGCTTCTTCAGCAAATGGCTACTCTGGTCTATTTCGTTAAAATTTCATTCGTGCTTCCTCTAAAATCTATCGTCGTTCATTTGCAAACCCTTGATTTGTTTCACTTTTGCTAGTGTCAAACAAACCTTAATCAATTTTTTGAATATGTAAAAATCAGGACCGACTAAATGGAGTTTTGTGAATTCATTTCAAGCAAAATTAGGTCGAACACAAACTTTTAAATAGCTGAGATCAGATGCTGTTGAATACGCTCAAGCTATTTGTACATCGTATAAAACTAGCTAGCATACTCCAGATCAGGCTGAACCGTAGATGATTAAAGCTGTGTTCTTGAGTTGAGTTGCTACAATTTTATATTCGTTGTCTATCGTTGGCAAATCTCTTTTCCAAACGAAAGTTTTCCATAAGCCCTATATGCCAAACAATTGAATTGAAGGAAACAAGCATTTAAATGTACTCCAGATATAATAAAGGCTCCTGTTACAATTACATATATCTTCATAAGGAAAAATTTGGAGTAACCAAGGACTCCTTGATAAAAGTGCTTCGGACCCTTTATATGACCTTCAACTTCTATGTATTATAGTGTGAACGTAAGGCACCATTATTTTAACAAGTGAATACATATGTTATTTGTGTTGCGATCTGTCTATTTCACATGCAGAAACTGACTAATATATCCCGATAATTGCATTGCTTCAGCGACACTTTATTTGGCTTGTTCACTGAAATTTAAGGAGCTGGATTACCTCTGTTTTAAACCTCTAACATATTAACAGACTGGATGTGATAGCGATAAATTAAAAACATTTTCCCTCAGTATGGCATCCATAAGTTGTTATGTTGCATATAAATAGTGATAAATGTGCCTGGCACTTTGCAGCCCAGCGCTATATGGCTTGTAGACTACATTTACTATTTGCTATCTCAATAATGTTTTGGGATGATTGGAACGAGTATACTACGTCCAAGTAAGCTGCAAACAATTATGAGCATTAGAAGCGTACGACATTTATAAGATGGTTTATGTGCGATATGAAAAGAAGAGGATATAAAACGCTGCCGTGATTTACGCCACTAATAACAAGTTGGGGCTTGGACATGAACCCATTTTTCTTGACTGTGGATTTTTACCCAAGAAAGACGCGGAATTGCTATGTCCAAACTAATCAGTTTTGGTAATAATCTTTTGGGTAGAACCTAGTCTATACTCATCTCCATGTCAAACTATATGACTACGCATTTATGACTCTAGTCAATCGCTCCGGTAAGGGTATTGCAGTAATCACTATGACATGCTAAACAAGAAACAGTCAGCAAAAACCGCGAAGGTGAAAAGGGTCTGTGCGAGAGGAGGAAGAAGTGACTTGTTCCTTTAATTTTCTCTCCACTAACCAGGATAAAATTGTGGTGTGACTAACTGTACGATACTTACGAATATCTGTCTTAAGCGGAGGTTTCTATCACATTAAGACAACCGATTAATTCCATCTTTCACGACACTGGCCCAACTGTAAGGACAAGGAAAATATGCAGTACTAGTACCAGCATACCATCATTACGGTGTAGGAGATACTATAAAAAAGAGTTATGAAATAGCCAAAGTAAGTTAATCAAACGTTTATTAACTACAATTTTGAAGTCAACCACTAAGATATTACTATTTTCGCTGCTGAAATATCCAGCTACTTATGCCCTAAAGGCATCTGTCATAACGATAGGTTATTTGACAACAACGCCGTCTGGTGCGGCATTATGTGAGGTTAGTTTTGTTTGTCGCTCTTTGATCACCTGCAATAAGTTAAGTAATACACCAGTTTGCTTTTACTGTGTAAAATACATTTCTCTTCTTGTATAAGATGCATAGCATTCCTGGAATACGTATAAACTACCAGCTTTTGAAGGCAAAATTGCACGCTGTAATGCACATTGTAACCAGCAAGCTGTCAAGGAGCAATGTACAATGTGCAATGATTTATCACATGCTTGACACGTCCTGCAGGATGGATGGGTTAAATACAATGAAATTATGGTATAGATGAGGCATCTACCGCGAGTCTATTATGTTAACTGCGTAGGTAAATAATGTAAGTGTAAAACAAATATCGTGTAAGCATATATAAATACATGGCGTTGAGTGATCGTTGACGTAAGGCGTGAGAAAATTAAAATGTTCATCGCTCAATAATGCGCTGTCTCTTTTGGTCCATACGATCTTTACATCAGGTGGGAAGCTAGATTAACTTAATACATAATGGCGTTGTTTATGCAATGTAGCGCTGGCAGCTGGGGACTGTATACCATCGTTTTCTCAAATTGAACAAATTGAGGGAGGATACAACTAATTTTGATGGAACCTTACAGTGTTTGCAAACTCGAAGGAGAAGTAATTCCGTCGACACTCAAGACAGCTATATTGTTCCCTTCAATTTCAAAACTTTAACCCTGTGCTGCATGTTGTGGCTAAGTTTCAGCAAGTGGCGGGATAGTTGATTGGGTCACTCATTATTTAATTTGCCTATATGAGATCGCCTCGCAGGATTCAGTAGCTTCAGCTGTAATCTCCCAACTAATTCAGCCCTTGGTTGTAACATTGATTTCGCAGGCACTTTATATTCTTTGTTACTCTTCGTTGTGGTTTGTCTAACGCCTCCGGGTCAAGCTTTAACCAAGATTTCAATACTTGGATGGGTTATGCAACGTGAGGTCGCAAGTCGTAATTGTGCATCATTGGAAATATTGCCGGTAAATCTTCCAAATGACCGTCGCAGTAGGACGGCTTGCTGATTGCTTCTTTTCGCAGCTACACAGCCTGTGTTAAACGGTTGACGTCACTCTGTATGAGCACGCCAACGTCACGTTTCTGACAGTTTGTATGCTCCAAGCAAATACGTGTAATTTGCTCCATGGCGTAATTTCACAATGCGACATTTGTCTACATTGAATGACAGTGGGTGAAATCTTACCAATACAAATATTGTCAAGTTAGCACCAGAGTCGTTTGTGGTTGTTCGGTCCTCTGATCGTTCAACACACGTGCATATTATTTGCAAACAGCTGTAAATCGGAAGTAATTTAACTCGCTAGCTCGTTTAGGAACGCCAAGAATAGATGAGACTAATGCACAGAGGCTTTTGGTACGACATATATTAAATCGATTGCATCGTAGAGAGATTCCCTGGCTCTGACCCCCTACTGACGTTAGCATAGAAAATTGCTTCTCCAACTCGGAATTGGGTAGCCAATGCCGTAGTACTACAGCTTGTGATGGAAAATCGGATGATTAAAGCGACCAAATGTTTTTGAGAAGTCCGTTTAGGTGATAACGATTCCTACTCCATCATCAACGGCTTCAGTTCAACTAGTACGCCTAATTAGTAGCTTAGTAGTACATGGAAGCCTTTGATGAAAGCCTAATTTTTCTGCGGCTGTTATGTTATGGCTTTGTAGCCATTGCATCAGAGCATCTGAGATCATTGATTCCATAATTTTGCATAGTGCAGGAAGTAGCGTTATTGGAAGGTAATTGGTAGAGTCAGCGCGGCTACAACCCTTATGGATAGGAGCGACGAACCGACACTTCCATACTGGTAGAATATGGTTCACACTTAGACATCGCTGATGGAAAACGGGCATTGCTTCTGATATATCACCGGAGAATTATTGCAGGGTCTTCGTTTTAATGATGTCGACTCCAGGAGAACTGTGTATATGCAAGAATAAGTATTTTTCAACACGGCTTCCGCAGTAAGGGTGAAGCTGTATAAACCCCACAGTGGATTAATATTTAGCAATATAATATTTTAGCCCATAACCTGCTCTAAAGTTTGGGAGTAATGGAGTCGTTTGAGATCAGCTGCTTCCCAAGCTGACCGCGTGCATCCATCAGCTGTGACCAGTGGTGGACTTCCCGCATCACCTTACGAAGACCATTAAAGTGCCTGTGTAATAGTTTGCAAGTAGTTCAGAGGCAATGGAAGCAGCAGCAAGCCAAATGGCAGCTCTGTTCTTAGACCAAAATCAAGTTCCCGCTACGTGGAAGATTGGAATAATAACTTTAATTTACAAAGGTGGAAGCAGAACTGCTCTCTCCAACTACTGCCCAGTATCCCCTCTTTATATGCTCTCCAACTTCATTGAATCTATAGTTGCCGATGCACTGGTGGGCTAACTGGAAAACCGTAACATCTGCACGCCTAAACAGTATGGTTTCCGTCGACAGCGGTCATGCCTAACTAATTTACTAATCGCACGCAGTAGTTGGACGGAATCAGCTGAAGCTTCAGAAGGAGCTGATGTGATCTATGTGGATTTTTCCAAGGCGTTCGATCGTCTAGACCACCGGATACTACTCTCCAAGCTCCAGCATTACAGGATTAACGACTTTCTTTTAAGTTGGATTGCCAACTTTCCACTTCAACGGCAATTAGTGTTCAGAGTTAGCAACTCTCTATCGGACCACATACAAGTCGAGTGTAGTGTGCCGCATGGCTCAGTTCAAGTTTTCCTTTTGTTTTTGGTGTTTATTAATGAGCTTGAACAGGGAATCGACGCAAACTTCCTAATGTTTGCCGACGATAACACAATTTGGAGCAGGATCCAGGCTGACGCCGACTAGCGTCTGCTTCAGAATGAACTAGATAGGTAGATAGATAGATAGGATAGATAGATAGTCAAGCCAAACGTACTGAATCTTAACTTCAGCAAATGTAAGATACTTTCCGTCCGACATTAGAGCAGCTAATTATACCGGCTGGGAACGAATGTATTGCACCAACCAGCTGTCGAACCTTACTTAGGTGTCCTGGTTCAAGATTACTTGGCTTGTTCGAGGCAATCCGAAAACGCCTCGAAGATTGGGAATCAACACTTCAGGCTGTTGCGACGAGCGTCTGGACAAATAAACAACTCCATATTTCGACAAATGCTCAGTGTGTACGATCGCCCCATGCCGAATACTCAATTCAAGTTTGGCATCCACGGCTACAACATGAACTTATTTCGCTGAAGCAGCCACAATGTCGTGCATCTAAAAACGTAGTTATATTACGCAATTTTTCATACCGGTAGAGTCAGCAACATTGGGTGGGTATTCAATGAATGCTAATGTAGATTATGAGGCAAGCTGATTATGGCATAATTGATTCTGCGAGACCCACATCATGTGTTCCGCCCTTTACAGCGACTCAGCACTAATACAACGTTGAGGGTCGCTCATTGAAACTCACTGTACAGTATAGCCGTCTGGAGTGCCGCATACATTTCTTTTCTATTCTTATCTGTCGCCCGTAGAATGCTCTCCCAGAATTGGTCGCCTTTGCACCAACGCTAACAGTATCTAAAAAACGGTTGGATGACGCACTCAAACATTTACACTTTGTCGCTTAGTGCTACCTCTCCATCCCACACCTAGAGTTTTTCATGTATTCATTTGATGGTAACTGCGAGTGTTGTGAACGTAACTGGATTACAGAATTACGGCGGAGCATGTGATAAGTATTTATTTGCAAATTTAAAAAAAACTAACGGTTTTAGTGTAATTATCATTATTGTTACTTCGATACCCCACCACCTTTGAAACTAGACTTGGGAGGCAACGCTTCTTAGCCGGTATAAAAGCATTATTCATTATTAATTATGTACTGATGTTTTAACTTGTGCTCGTTGAGCAGTTGCAATCAGCATTCACTGTGTGCCATGAATGCAGGTAATATATCGGCATTCGTGTACTCCTTGTGAGATCGCCATAAACAATCCCTGAAGAACACATCTTAACTTTTCTGCGCCACAGCAATGACTTCCTTTATTGCACTTTTGTAAGTCTTATCTTCCGACACGTGCGCTGCCAGGGCGCTAAACGTCTTTGTATACTTTTCCCAAGCAACCTATGCAGGACATTCGGATAAGAAAGTACAGGAGGTATCCTTACCAAGAGGAAATAACACGCTGTACTGCTTGGCAGTATGCCTATTATCATCCACATATTCAGCGTGCACTGCATAGCATATATTTTCCACGAATAGAGTAACATAGCCAATGCAAACCAGTGGTGTGCTTCCTATTATCCCGCCGAACATTAGTCCTTCGTTAGTGAGCACAATATACAGTATTGATTGCTTGTTAACAGTTGCAACTCTGGTGGGATAGATTACGTGGTTGTAAGATAGTGGCTGTAAATTAGCTCTTACAAACGGGCTTCAAACTGCGCATCACCGGTTGCTGGTTTCCGTGTCGCGCACATTGTAGTCTCAAGCAAAAGAAATTTGGCTGTTGGACTTGTTGATTATAATTTTCCAAACAATGGTGTAGTTAGTTATCGATTTCAGAAATATAGTTTATTGAGTAGTAAATTACGCCTAGTAGGCATGTATCACTTTTTCCAAAACCATATCCTGCACCCAGAAGAATCAGGAACTAATATATCCAGGAGATCGATAACTCCACGTGGAAGTTTTACAGTATAACATAGAATCACACTACCACACCTTCCGGTTCTGTCGTTCGGAAACGGCGACAAACCGCGTAAAGTAATCTCATAATAGCTTATATATAGGTATGTATAAGCACGACGAAGTTACGCGGTTGTGTGGCATGGGATTTTTCTAGGTTCGGCCAACATACCAGTAATACCTTGGACGTTTGTGCACAAACGGGATTGGGCTATTGATGTTAGTATTGGCTTGACGGATGTCAGGTTTGCGTTTGTTTTAAACCAACCGTCAGGTGAACGGCCATTAATAGTTTTTGATTGTTTGCCTGTTTATGAATTCCAGTCAAGCTCTATGGCACTGCAGGGTTTTTCTGATCAGATGTTCCACACGTGCTTTCCTCTATCCTGTTGCGTGCCAAGTTTGTTGTTGCATCGATCTCTCTGCAGGACTGTGCAAACAAAGACGTTAAGGCGGTTGCAAGTTCCATCCACTTGCTGACGGTTCATGGTCGTGCGCCTGCTCCCTTGAGCCGGATCGCGTTTGGCAACCTGTTTCAAAACTTTGACTAGCTATTTACTGGTACTTGTGTCATTTCCGCGGAGAGTAATACTAATTTCATTAATCTTGAACCGCAGCCCTTATAGTTGGGCAATAGCGGAACTCCTACTAACCACCTGAAAATAGCATTGTCCAGAGACATGGCTTCGCGGATGTAGCAGCACTGCTGTCGGTCGAGTGCATGCGCTTCGAGAGCAGGATAATTCAGAAGCTCGGGAATAACATGAACAAACGAGGTTTTCATACTATTGCTATTAGAAATCCCGCCTCGGTTACTCGATTTGTTGAGCGATCCATCCAAGCAAGACCAGGAAATATGCACACCTCGCTCGGTAAGTAGCGAAGACGAACTGATGGGAGAAAGTCAGCCTCGGATTTATCTGCTGAGTTCATTGTTTCTCGAAACTTTCTACATTAAACTGAGTGCACTGATGTCGATTTACGCTTTACTCGTCTAAGCATATTGGTCTCAAAGCGAATACCAATCGCTTCGCATATGGAAATCCAATGTTTGTGATCGTCGATCAACTTGCTATCATTGTACCAGATTTGGGTCATGAACATCTTAGTGAACACGAGAGTTAACGAAAATGGTTTTATCAATCTACTGTCGGTTTTAGACTTATTGCTGGTTATATGGGCTGTATAGGGGACGCCACTGGATTTGGCGATTAAAGCTGCGTCACCTTACCTGTGCTCGGTACAGAAGACGGGTCGACATTTATCGCTTCCGTTGTGTTTATGGAGGCAAACTTTGCATACGCTTGTTTTCTGCACCGAATTGCCTCAGGCTCTGAGGTATCGGTGTCAACACTGAATCGCTACGTGAAGTATTCATGACGGCGTAATATTAGTCATGTCGAATGTGACTTGCCCAATCATGGTGAGAAGTGCCATCAGAGTATGTTGCGCAAATACTTTGGAGTGGTTTGCAAGACCGGCTTTACCCATTGGCCTAGGGACGGAGCACAGAGATGGTTGCTGGCGCACAGGACCGATTTTCATTGTTTCCAAGGATGACGCACTAAGATCCACCATCAGTCTAATTGCTTCGCTTAATGTTTCCAAATGCTGTTTTATGCACAAATGCAGGATGCGTAATTGGAATAATGTCACATAGCCAGCATTACCAAAGCACATCAGTCATTGCTGAACCCTTTTAATACTACCTGACGTGAGGCACTTCTCTTAGCGTGGAATGCAAATGTGCAGTTGAGACCTGCCCAAGCGGGTGCATTTTGATTCCCCTTATTTGTCGCTAGTGGGAGAATTGTCACTAGCATGCTGTAGCTAAATGCTTTTGGGCTGAATCCAAATGCTGTCCGCCACGTTTTGATGCGGTTGCACAAGGTTGGTTACTATTATGGAGCGAAAACATGTCTAGTCACTTTTAGGCTAGTAGGTCAATATCACACTTTGATGGTGGGCCGATCTCGCTAGCCCTTTTCTATCCGGTCGGTATATTGCGTCGGTTCCTATGTTGCAGTGCACGGTGATGTGGTTAACGGGTTTAAGTGGCTTGGTCTATTGATCGCAAAGCAAATATGCCTAGATGCTGAGTGGTGTTTGCTGCCGGGTGAAGGAATATTACCTATAGCTGATCCAGTGGAACGAGTAAGGGTTGCTTTGAAGGCCGTTGAACTGCTCTACCGAGCAAAGCCAAACAAGGAATTCGACGAATAGCCTTGTATAAGGTTTGAACTTGGGTAAATGAGGAGCATTCTTCAGGATCCGAATATAGAACAAATGACCTGGTTTGTCGCCTAATATCACCGAAAAATGGTTAGTGGATACGAGGAACACACGTCTCTCGAGACAAATCAAACATCTGAATGAAATACACTATGGTGCAATTTTTAGAATGTATTATGACAACAAATTTAGGTTGACCACGACCATACCCTCCACTAGGTGCACCAAAATTATGTTATCATTATAATACTGACCGTCAAGCGAGACCAAATGGCAGCACAAGGGAGCTGAAAACAAAATATCATACAGCCGACCACACGACTTATTAAGACACGATTAAATGAAGATTTGAAAGAAAAATCAGCCTGCATTCCACATGCGTATGTTTTGAAAGTAGAAAATTATGGTGGAGGTATATTTAAAAACATGAGTTCTGCTAAAGGAGCTAGTTCATTCTGTACTCTTTAAGCGAATGAAGGAGGACGAATAAAACAAATCAACAAAAGGCTTGCGCACTTGCGTTGGAGTCGCATAGCTTGATTTTCCGTAAGGTCTTGTATGCGCGTGCGCTTTGGATTACATTTTAATTATCTATTTCAATCACAGCAAATGATTTGTTTACTTTTTCACGGTGTCCCTTCCCTGCATGTATTATGATATGTTGCTTCGATTTTGCATGAATGCTTATTTGACTTTTTAGTGCTTCCCTTATGGTAAGAATCGATCGGATGTTTGTACTATGAAGCAACTTGAACTTCAGAATACTAGGTTTTCCGTCTAGCAGCAATCCGATGTTTATTGCGATGTTTTTGGAGGCGTTAACTGTCACAAAAAAACGCAATTATTCCTACGTGAAAAGCAACAGGCATATAGTTTTCGTTGCGTTGAATCCTTTGAAATTTTATGAGTATACGTTGTGCAATGGATGTGTGGCACAAGTAATAGTTTGCCGTAAGCTTGCTTTTAAATAATTTTGCATTACAGCGAATCTGCGTTGGAAGTCTCAAAGTCGACCGTCAATTCTACAAACGTCCATGAAATTACAATCCGTTTCTCAAGCTGTTTTCATTAGATAAGGTAAGTAAGGTTTATTTTCACAAAGAAAACCAATCCAGAAAGTTGTTATTTTTAAGATTTACGGGTAAAGCACTGAAGATTTTGTAAGTTGATGGATATTTAGAGATGATTTTATTAATTTGGATTTTTCTACCTGTCGTATCAAAATATGCGCACTATGGCTAGCTGCGAACCATCCTCTTAAAACATACCTCGAACTCACACGAACTGTAAGCAGACAAAAGTAGGGACAATATTTAAAAGTGAATTCTGCCGATGAATCCACTCTTTACAGTTACTCCCAGAAGTCTTGTCCTTTTATCCCCTTTTAGTAGGGACTAAGGGTCACGCCTTCATGTGAGAGGCGCGCGCATTAAATAGTTAACTGTCCAATAGCAAATTTTCATCCATCGTAAAATGTCCCCATCCGGTCACATGGGTGTGAAATACCGTAGTGATGGCCGTAGGCATACATCTGATTACAGGTGTACTTGTCGGTCTCGTCCATCGTGAGAACGCTAGATGGGTGCAGATGGTTGCGTTAAAGTTAAATAAGTTACGCCACAGGGAAAGTTCATCGACGATGCATACCGTGTTTCGGACTGTTTGAAAAGAATGAGGAGTGCAAATTCTAGACAGCAGTGCAGCATTACCGGACTGCGGCGGTAGAATTGTTGTGGCTCTTTGACAGTCCTAACTAACCTGAACAAGGAGTGTTCAGTGGGTGCTTAGTGTTGACGAAGCTAATGAACACAGGGCTATTGCAAGACTCTTGTAGATTAAAAGTTACTTTCTAACAACCCACTTTAGCAAAATAGGCAGTCTTTACAATAAGGCTTGCATGTATGCAATATGACTTTTTGAGAAAGGAACCTTGAATAGCTATGTCGCATATAGACTACTCGCTGCTGCATAGCCTATTCGCCGGTCACAGTCTTGGGCGTTAATTCCAACATATTCATCGATAAGACAATATTATTTTAGCATGGAACTGAGAAGCTGCATTTCTAGGCAATTCACCCAGATTCTCCGAATGCATATGTCGTGACGGATGGGGCTGAACAAGAAATGGTGGCCCATGTAACCATTGGTTTATTGCCTTCTTGAGCGACGTCGCGACTCCGCCTAAGGCTGTATCAGCCGGGTTCAACTTCGAGTGTACCTAACACCGCTGACTGGGGTAAGAGTATTGGTTTACCATGGTAATCCGTTTAACAACGTACGTCAGGGAACGTCCATTAACATTTCCAAGAACCTCCAAAACTGCTATCAAGTTTGTCCACAATGTTATGCTACAATGGAGTGCCATCTGATTTCTGGCTTTCGCTGACATGCGCACGCTCAATACGGCAGCAGTGAGCTCCCACCTTGGTATCGACATCGTTCTAATGGGAATGATAGGTGAGTTAACATTAATCTGAAAAATACTAACGTTGCTTCCATCAATCTAGCGACGCAAATATAGACCAGCACCGCAACTAATCTCAAACGTACCCAAAAAACAATGCAACTGTACAAAAGATACACTGCATGTGAATGGATTAATACAACATTCAACGGACATGCGGTTAATACCATTGGTGTTTGATAACGAATTTCTGATCCTCTGCGGGAAGAGGCCCAACCCAATCCAGCTTCCATTATACAAAACGCAGTAACAATACTTTTGTCAGAAGTAGCACGGTATCAGTGAAGCAGATAATATTATCGACTGAAGCTAAAAACGAGAAGATGGATCTTGGGGTCAAAATTTCTTTAAAAATTTCAGCTTAAATTTAGGTGGTCCTGGATGACGTTCCCGTGTAAAAGAAGCGCATTTGTAACACAATCATCCACAGTCAAATATCTTATTCCGGTAACCTTCAGTTTGATGTCAGGTAAATGCGTGTTAACCTCCTTTCGATTACTGACTCCTTTTGTCAAGTGAAAGCCTTAGTCAGACCAACAATTGTAAGGTTAATGACGCGTTCAGTTGCTTCGTGAATAGAATTGATGCAGACTAAACAATCGTCGACATAATAACAGTTTTTTGCTACTGTTTTAGCCTTTGTTTTTGATTCACAATAACTGTAATGGATAGATTGTCCTAATGTAGGGTTAGCACAGCTTGGTGACGAAGTAGCGCCCAACCGACTTACAGTCTTGCGGTATTTCAGAGGGGGTGAATAAAGATTGCGGTTCTTCCAGTACAGGAAACACAAACAATTCCGATCCTTACTATGGACCTTGACCTGATGAAACATTGCTTAATATCAGACGCGTCGGCGATTGGGTAGAACCTGGACCACAAAAGCTTTCCCACTAGACTGTTTGACATATCGGGATCAGTAGAAGTTATTTCTTGAGAGAATTTCCACGGTATGAAGCTTAACCATCGGAGACCACTCGCAATTTACCAGGTTTACGTGGATGTGAGACCGATTGGCGGGGTTTGTACCAGGGTTCCCATCTAATCTGCTGTTCCCATAATGGAGCGAGATAAGCATATCCGTTAAATATATACTCTTCTACTGCCTTGGTGTTTGTTTTGCGCGATGTGGCATACTTGCACAAACGCTTCTTCGACATGATAAGCCACATCAGTGCAAACTGCCGGTTATCTGTTAACCGACGTCTTCCGGCATCTCATGGTAACGCAATATTGTAGTGAGCGTTAACCTTTCTTTTAGAAGCTTTCATTAGTTTTACGCTCGTCCGTTATTCACAGACATGACTAGTCGTGTACTACATAGTCAGTCAAATTCCCTTCCATATATTTACTCTAGTGGTTGATGAAAATCAGCTATATCGCATCTAACTGAATATATCCTCAGTATGCGATCATCTATCTGTGATATAGATTGATCCCTCATAGTCTCGTGCTGTTTGTTCGGATCCGGTACGATCCAGCTCAATCTTATTTTAACAGCATACGGATCATCCGGATCCATGCGTCTCTGATCTGATGCTCATTGTAGGTATGACCTTACGCTTCCAATCAAAAGTGTAACGCTTCCGTCCAGCTCCGGTAACCGTAAATCGGAGAGATGGGACAAGTTAGAGAAATCGTTGTACCTGCTTCCCGTTTCAATTTTTTCAGGCAGACGACTGACTGTGCTTATTGAATCCAATTTGACCGCCTCGTCACCAACAATATAATGAACAGTTACGCTAACCAATCGGGACTCCAACTGGCATTTGCCAACAACGGTGCTAATGTTAAATGTCGTCACGGACCCTTGAACCCCGATAAGTTATAGTAATATTAAGTCAATCAATAAAGTATCTGATCCGTTATGTATTAAGGCTAATGTTCGAATAGTGTCAACGGCACCAGAAACAAGTACAGGCAACAAACTATGTGATACAACAGAGCGTTTGACGTGGTTGAGAGCAAAACTGTTTCCTTCAGTGTTTTGTGTTCCAAAGTTGTTTCGATCAGCGTGGAGTAGCAGGTGGTTCAACAGATTGCAATTGATCGACCCACAATAACTTCTTAATTGATAACTTGGTAGGTTATTATTCGGTTTGAGACCGAGTTGATACAGTCGATAGGCGCAACATGATTCAAGAGGTTCATTATGGTTGAGCTTTCGATAATCATCGCGCTGATCTAAATAGTGACGTCGTTCACAGGAAAAACCCAAGAAGATTCAGGCTTCTGTGTTTATCGGTGCTGACGGGTTTTCCGCAAAGAACAAGTAAGTATCGACTACGACTGCGGTTTGGTCCATGAAATCTGTCAGAGCAGTGAAGCTCGGTTCACTTTCAGTGTGGATAATTCTGGCGGCATGTTCGGCCCATTTGAATTGCAGATGATTGGGCAGCGTTTTTATGATAAAGCTGAGTGTATTCGACGCGTTCTTATCGGATTCATAACTCATTTGTTTTTACTTCAAGTAGTATGATAGCAGTTCCACAACAAAAGAGAAAAAGCCGCGAAATAATTAGGCGTGATATTTTCGACATCAGTTAAATGAATAGTATGAGTCCTAGCAATCATTTGGGGCAGTCAGAAGCGACTGTGCAAAATGTTCATTATTTCTTCAAAACATTCACCGAGGTAGAGAAGAAAGCAAATGTTGATATCTTCTTTGCCTTCACCACATCATTACTGTTTAATATATGAAAGATTGATAGTTGCATCGGAAGTAGTTCTGGAATCACTAGCTTTGAAGCATCACATAAAAATCCGCTAGCGGGCAGGATCTCCATGGAAAGTAATCAACTTGCGTTTTAGAAGAACGGAGGACGTGTTGGGTCCAACGTCGCTGGATTTGCGTTCCAGACACGGATTATTGTCAACTTGCAGGTTAGAGAAGAACGCAACCGATTGGGATCAAACGCGCACAACAACTGATTTCGAGGGACAAATAAATTGAGTTAGAGACGGACCTCGAGGACCTCTAATAACTAACCACGAAAAGAACGAGCTGATTGCAACTTCGGACGAGAGTTCACAAGCGTCGGCCGAAATAAATCGCAGTGTTTCACTGACTAGCGCATTCGACTCAAATTCAGGTTATCAGTAGTCCTTAACATCAACCGTTTTCGCCTGCAGCATACGCATGCTCGTTAAAGGCGACTCCAGCAGGCAAATACATGATTCAGTTATCTGAAGCTTCTCAGCATCAGTAAAGGCAACCTCATCAAGAGAATAACCAAGAATGATTGCACGATTCAAATTACGTACCAACGATACGAAGCCTATAATA
The DNA here is from genome assembly GCA_944474145.2 of Dicrocoelium dendriticum. NCBI lineage: Eukaryota > Metazoa > Platyhelminthes > Trematoda > Plagiorchiida > Dicrocoeliidae > Dicrocoelium > Dicrocoelium dendriticum. The sequence goes on from OX104070.1 coordinate 29,247,592, forward strand.
AGTACATCTTACGAAACCTAAATTACCAACTACGGTTAATAAACCCTAGATTTAATCAACCGTCTAAGCAGAAGAACAAAATGAATTATCCTGTAACCGTAGTTATATAAGGCATATCACACACAGTAATCACATGATTTACAAATAGATTTGCAATCGTAGTTTGAGGGCAGAATTTGTGAACTGCGCTGCAAGTTATGGGTATTTGTGTAGTGTCAGAGTAACAGCAAATTAAATTTGAGCTTGAAACGTCAAGGATATCTCAGTGATGGAGAGCGAAATGAGTAAATAAGCAATATGGTAACCGATTGAAGGACACAGTAAAGCAATGTAAAAATGTACATAATAATATGGAATAGAGATATCGTGTTCTCATGTAAGCAATCCATGTTGGGGTATACATCAAAGTTCCTTTTGGACTTTACAGGTTTATGTTATCCTGATTTCGATGTCTTTTTGATCATTTATGATATGATCAACCACAGTAACAGTGAACCTATGATGGATAAACGTACAGTAATTGGATTAGACGGATAATTCATTTCCAACTAGGTATTTGAATTAACGATGTATTTTAGTTTTTGCCCTGTTGAGAGAAGTTACATATGCATTAAACTCCATGCATGCCATTTAAATATGATCGAAATTCGTTGCATAAAATTACACAGGCCACTAATTTCCTCAGTATTGCTTTGCGAACAAAAGAAAATATATAATTTTTAAATGGGGTATTGTCATGATTCGGCTTATGTGTCTTGTAACTTGCTTAAATTCAGAGTACCAATGTACAGAAAAAGTGTTTTCTAATGCAGCAATATTTTGCACAAAATTATTTAGGTCATATGAACTATGGTCGGGTTAAGAATATTAAAATCCCGAAAACTTGAACTGTTTTATGTGAGTGAGATAGGTTTAATCTAACAAATCTTGAAATAGAATGATCGATGTAATCAGTGCAGGTAATGCACTTTATGAAATATCATTTGCTACGAGATACAAAAACTATATGTACATGATGATATGTGGTAACTGATCGGACATGCGGTGGAAAACAACGTCCAAAAAGTTAATCGTGCATTTCATCCCAATGGTCGTAGCAAATAGATTTGACCAAACCGCTGGAGAATTTGGCCAACATTCTAAGTCTTGAATATGCTATAATATTTCGACGCGCGATCAGGACACGTTACATAATCTATCATTCTCTCAGACGCAAATATTTAAAACATTACGTTTATTTATGTGTTTATTTAGGGGAATCTTCTATCGTTATGCTCCAATAGATACCCATTTTTATGATATTCCCAAAAACCTTGCCAGCGGCATCAACCAGGATAGGTGAGCAATTAACCCAATATTCTCGAGCGCACTTTTAAGAATAAGAAAATACAAACAAGCGGAATTAGTGTATTACTAAACCGAATTTCAAGGGTGGTTATCATTCAGACCTCGCCAACTCTCGCCCAGTTATTATCCTCCAGTTGATTTCAAAGCTAATGAATACCAGCAAAGCTGAAACATTGATAAGTCATTTAGTCTTGTAGAAAAAGTAGAAACATGGACTTCGTTATAATCGCCAAGTTACCACAAACCCGGTGGTTGCGTTTGGCACTTTGACTGAAAGAGGTGACAGTATGACGAGCACGGTTGTCTTCTACTATGATGTTTCTAAAGCTTTCAAATAATCAGATCACGGTTTACTTTTTCAAAAGCTTCAGGGATACGGATTTTGAAGCCTTGCGTCTGGATGGATCGGAAGTTTTCTCCCACAGTGGAGGATTTAGGTTCAAAATTAGTTATCATTATTTGCATCAACTGATGTGGACGGTGGTGTTCCACAAGGGTCAGTTTTAGGACCGCGCATTTTCTTGTTCTTCTATAACGACTTGGCAATTTTGGTTTTAAAAATTTTGCGATTTTTGCTAATAACATCAGGGTATATCAATTGATATGTTTCCAGAAATATAGCCTTATGCCGTAACGAGACAGACCGCGCATTATTATGAGGAAAAACTATCTATATCCGTTTAACTCGGACAAGTGCATAACTGCACATGTAAGCTAAAGCCCATTACGCATATAAACATAAAACCATACGTTGCAACGCGCCTAAAAAGTTCGAGTCCTATTAGTGAGAATGCAAGAAGAAATCGGTTGTACAACGCTGTAATTAATGCACCCAAAACGGGCAAGTAAACTGCTGGTCTGTTACAAACTGCTTTCGGGTGGTTTAAACCTTCACCTTCCCCCAAATCCTGCAAGCGTTTGTGAGACCTCATGCATAGTATGCGATCCAGTTCTGCCAACATTGGCCAAAAAGCGATTTGTTGCACTAGGGGAGACATAACGACGGGTATCAAAAAGGAGAATGGAGTATAGCACCAGCCAAACCATATGCGACTGTAAGCCCTGGTAGTGTACAGCTGTTATTTCCAAATTAGAAGCAACCGCAATTTGTAGTACCATATATTGAAAACACAGGGTTTGCATTCCGCCAGTTCTTTAAACGTTGCCGCAACAAAAAATAAAGCCGGTTATAAGGATAAACTGTCCGCTTGATTTTGTTGTTTGGAATGCAGGCGGGATAAATTTATCTTCGGCTTTGTGGATTGCGAAATGCTTTTCAATTTTGTGATTTCTGCCTTCACGCTGTTTTTTACTAAAGCGACTTAACGATGCCTGACATCAAGCGCAATACTTGAGTTAATATATGTTCATTGAGTGAAAGATAAGACGCATCTAAATTTTGCGCTCAACAGCGCCGTGAAATCTGAATAGACGAGTTTCTTTTTGTGTTAAGTTACATAATTTGCTGAACACATGCGCGTTTTACTTTGGGATGACCTCTTGTCTGAACTTTCGTAATTAACAAAAGCTAAATTTCGCAGCTTTTCATGCCCAAATATTTTTATCGGTATTAGTACATTCTAGCATTTTTATTAGAGCAATACCGATATATTCCTTATGTAGCCCCTTTATTGAACAATAATGATTTTACATAACAGTGGGGGTGATGCGCCTACCGTAGTATCTCAAAGAGGTTTGTGGCAAGATATGTATGCAAATGCCTATGCAAATGACAATTTAAATCGCGATATATCATCAATAAAATTTTTCATTTAGTAGCAATCAAATGTTTAGGTTCTGGCAAGGCCGGTTCCTAAATAGTAATATCAATCGAATCTGTTAAGTATACTGGTAGGCAAAGCATATCCACAAGTGTTAAACATTATGACTCCATTAATATTGATGGAAGGATTGTAGATATTTTGAAGACACATTGTGTAATTGGACTGTCACGCGCAGCCAAAATGTAGACCGCGATTCACCTTGAAGCAAAAATGGGTTCTGCAACGTTTTAGCGGAAAACAACTAATTTTCCTTTTCGCGAAGGTTTACTTTTAGAGAGAGATGAAATTCTTGACCGCATAGGATAGTGTAGCTTCCGTTGCATGAAAATGGAAAAATATACGCTGATTGATAACCTGTTAAGTTTGGTCTCTCCTTCCAAGAACAATATCGATCTCGGTATACATGCCGAAAAGTTGACCCCGGAAAGAGACAAGTTGCCTCCATTGATCCCACAGGAAATGTTGGCTTGACAAACGTTGTAATGATCGGGCACTTTATTCTCTAAGTGCGGAATCGCGGAAGTATTTGCTGAAATCTTAGATTGTGTATTATTTCTTTGGTATATGGATACAATAATGCGCCGCGTGTTTTCGAATACATGTTGTTCACTTCACCCATTTTGGTGAAGTCGATGTACCAAGTGGATTATTTGGATTTGCCTAAACATACTGTAACATGACCGATTACATAGATGCATTGCAACACCGGTAACTTATGACCATATTATCCGCTAAAGATTATTATGAGCCCAAATGTAATACCAACTCTTTTGCGAGGTAATGCAACAGCACGTTCTTTATTATTTACCATCAAGCACAGCGAGGTGGTGAATCAAGAGGAAGACAGCTGTACAAGTTTTCGAACAGAAAGCATACTGAGGAAGGTGAAACTACTGGTTTAACTCTGCAGAACTCTAAATTGCATGGGATGCTGAAAAAGGAATGTAGGATTTTTACCTTAGGATGTAATAATGTACAGCTGTTTTCCTACCATAAGTAACTATGGCTGCAAACCGAGCAAAAGAAACGGAGAGACATAAAGAAGTATTTTCTCTTCTATCGGACGTCCATAGTTACATTTTGTATAGCATGACAATTTGATATGTTGCATGCTGAGAACAACGGAAATCTGACAGCCATGGAAATGTTTGGATTGTTGCTTATGACATGTTAGCAAATTTAGAATGCACAGTTATGGAAAGTAAATGCTTCGTTGTAGTTAGCGATTAAGGATATTTTCTTAGGGTAGTTTTTACCACTAACCCCACTAATAAGTATAAACTCATATATGTAGCCAGGATTTACATTATATGTAGGTGCTAAGGTTAGAGGCTGTCAGTTGTGGATGTAACTGTTGAGTTTCCTACAAAGGATTATAAATGTTGATAGCGCTTTTATTCATTTTGTTTATGTGAAACGCGTTAGAAGACGCTACAGTGTAAGCACATGCACTAAGTACAATACTTGCGCATGATTAAATTATCAGTTTGTTAAGTTGTATACTTATGACAAGGAGTAAATAAAAAACGATAATACTTTTAAAACATTTGAACATATTGCTCCGAATAAGTAATGCGGTTGGGTCCAAAGTCCTTAATCTATGACAAAGAAAGCTGGTAATCAACTAAATAGAAGGTAAGCGATTTTAGGATATCATAGAGCAAGTGCAAGTTTTTATCCATTGCCAGAATAGGCTGGCCGAGTATGGTTAACATCCACCTTAATAAGTTCTTTGCCGAAATCTGTTTACATCCGAAGTATCGAAGTTCAGCTAGTTTTGCAGTGTGTCAATGTAATTGGACAAGCGCGCAGGCACTTGAACGCATTTCGAACTTGAATAGGTCGGTTAGTTAGTGCGTATTTGCGGGAAATTGGTGGCACACTTATGGGACAGTTGGATCCCTTATTTTAGACCAATGCCATGAATAAGTAATTACCTTGCTTCATTGAATTCAAAAGGGTCCATAATAAAACCTTAGTGATCCATCTTGCGTAACGCAAGAAGATAGTTTATGTAGCGCGCAAAATGCTTGAAATTGTGTGCTGGTGTTAGAGCAATTCATTGTTTATCTTACATCGAGTACTCATGTATGAACTTACAAAGGATTGGTACCCCAGCAAGATGTCGCAATTTCAATTTGAATTTAATCACACAATAAAAAGAAAATGCAAACTGAGAGCACATCAAACAGGAACTATGAAAGGTAACATAATACAACCTGCTTATATGGTTGTACCCACAGTAACGGAAACAGCGCATCTTATCATTAGCTCAAAATTGCATAACAAAGCTGCGCAGAAACGTTTACTTTGCTTATGATTAAAATTTTTGTATTTGCTGCCGAATAAAATTGCAAGTTTCCCAAGATTAGATAATAAATGCGAATTAAGTGTACCAAATAAGTGATTTCTAGGACAGATCATAACGCCATTGATGATGTGTGTATTTACCGGATATCCGCGTAAATTTTAGTAAAAAATGCTAATTAAATATAACTAAGGCTTCCCTAACCTTGTAAAGCCTACACTGCTTCGGCAATTTGCATTAACCACGTAACATAATTTTTAGGATTTATACTGACCCTAAGGATACTGGTGTTATAAGTACATAGTTGTTTTATAATCTACCGTGTTATTATATTACTTTTTGCTTCCTGTGCACCAGCGTGTTTTCAAACACACTAGCTGTCGACATTCACGAATGCGTGTGTGTTTTGGAAAATTTATAAGAAAGGTCTAGAAATGAAGTTTCTTCGCAAGACTTGTTTGTAACTAGAAATAAGTGTTGTCGGAGTAAAGGATGTTTAATTTTCTTGTTTATTTTCACGGGACATGAGGAACCTTGTTCTGCAGATTTAATGAATTTGTTGAGATGCCTTCATTTTTCACTCTACTACAAAGAAAGCGTAAGCCATATCGGAAATTTACTGATCCAGTAGAGCATTAAACGACTTTTGATTGATCGTGCTCTTCAATGTTGTAACTACACTCGGTCCTCTCCAGGGAACGGAAAACATAGCTCCCTTTGCCATACACTCCTAGGCAGCAGATAAGGAGACGGAATAACGAATGTCAGGAACTGTATTGCAGATCACTGTGAATCAAAACCGTTTTTATAGATGTTAGGGCTAAGTATTTGGTTACTTATTAACCAAAAGTTTGGTAATATTTCTTTAGTTCAATCCATGATATTCGGCTTTAATCCCCGATGGTTCAATTATATTAGCTGCTGGCTATGAGGGCAAGTCACTAGACGGCATGGGCTCGTTTCCCAGCAGGGGATCAAGGGAACCCAAACAAGTGACGAGACGCAATAGAGAAAAACAATCGTGTGATGGATTGGAAAGTCAATTTGCAGTACACGTTGTGTGGATGGATTGCGACGCGCAATCTCAAAGTGGACCGCGATTCCCATTGATTTTCTGTGTTGATAATTGAACAGCTTGACTTATAACCTAAGAATTGTGTACTGATCTCATAAACTCTTTTTGCTCTTGAATTTGCAACCAATATGGCAAAATGTATTGGAAGGATAGAGTCAACACTTACCGTTGCATCCATGCCTGAGCTGTTTTTCACAAATATTTAGAAGGTCAATCGTGTTTTAATTTTATCATTTTGTGCAATGGCTAAACAACATCAAAAATATGTGCCAGCTGTCATCCGTTTATGAAGTGGATCGTTTGGAAATACAGACAGAAATGACGTGGCCTTGTAAACTATAAAATAATTGCCATTTGCATCCGATTTCGCACCTTTCAAGATTAAGCGATTAAACCAGATGATAGGAAGTCACGTTCGCTAAATAGTGCAAAATGGACTAAAGATTGTGTTTTTACTATAATATTTATCTGCATTAACATGCTTGTGCATTACATTCAGCTCCTTTTTATGTTGCCATAAAAGACAACCTTCTAAAATATATTTTACGACAAACGTTCGCGTTTGGTATCTTTAACGCAACGTATCTGTACAGCTTTGGATCAACTGACAATTACTGCATAGGTTTGCTCTGATGAATGAATTCATTTATCCCCCCGCACAGTTGAGTCTAAAAATTGTGGACACGTAATACAATTACTCACACAAATTGGCAGTGAAATTATTAATAAGTATTCTCGTTTAATATATCAATATATACCTGCCTAGTTGCATATGTTAACTTTACTTGGATGACCCGTTTCCTTCCTTCTTTTAAGACTGTGGATTGAAACATATCTATTTAAAGATGCATGTATGTCAATAATTTTTGTATTCCTAACACCAAAGACAAGTTTAAAGTTTAAAGTTACTTCATGCGCTTCTGTTATGGAAACGCAACCTCCCCAAAATGATCACAAGATTAAACCACCGAAGACAATGAGACTCGATTCAGACAACTACACATATTTTGATCAGTCTTCGGACTCGTGAGACATTCACGTTTCAGTTGGTCATTTTGCCTCAAATAACATTCTTGTTTCCCGCCAACCTCCGCAATCATAACACAAGCAAACTTTTTCACCTAAGAAACATCCATTTATATAGTCTAGCCTCCGAATCTACTAATGTTCACTTTTCAACATGTTCTGTTAGCATATTTACATAGTGTCAATTCAGTTGCCTACAAAGGTTGAGCACACAAACCGTTGACAACATCGAGGTAGAAAAGAAACGCTGGACTGCGCTCTAATGGCTTTGAGTCTTGTCGGTAACATTGCTCAGATAGAGGCATATCTTTATTCTTCTTCTCTCCGGTTTGGGTAGCTGTGTGTAAAATCGCGTTCGGACTGGGAGCTAGATCAACTCGCGCGTAGTAACCGTGTGGTGCCTAAGCGTCACGGGTCATACAACTTCGAATTTTGTTGGTTACTATCTCATGCGTGAAATAGTTCCAATCCACATTCGATCGGCAGGTTAGGAGAGTTGATAACAGTTCCTCAGATCATGGCGTAAACAAAAGACCTTTTTGACAGCTTCCTACTTCTAAAGATGGTATGCAGTAATCAAATGATCAACGTAACCACAACTCTGTTCTTGAAAACACAAGATCAGCAACGTTTGTTGAAGCCATATTATGTAAGTTGCCATTCAGTTGAGCCATTCTGTACAAACGTTAAACATAATTATTCACCGTTAGCGGGTTTTGTTCAAGGTTGCTGGTTTTCCTAGATCATAGGTAAGTACTAAACTTGCAAACTTGTTAATACACCATAATCAATCTGAGATGCCCATATACTCGAAAGATATATGTACATGACCAAACAGGTGATCGTTTTGCGCAATAGTATTTTAACTTCTTAACTGCAACATATAGTGCAAGTTCAAGGAAGCTCTGAGCTTACCGTGATGAATGCGACCGATGAAATATGTGATATGTCTCTGTCTGATATGCTCTTAGTATTATTTGAAACACCGATTTGGAAAACCTAAATTGTAACGCGTAAAATTATTTGTTTGCACGGGAACTCACTGTCGAGATTCAAGTATGAATGCAGTGATTGAATTGATTTTGCACATCTCACCTCACTGCGTACTACTTGGTATTGCAGTTTCTGCAATTTATTGGATATAATATAGAATAAACTTCGGTTTTCACTTGTATATTCTAATCGGCAGCTTAATAAAACGTAGGTTAAATGGAAGGTTTCCATCCTTACACAGAAATCTGACAGCCAGCTACGCCAAATAAAGTTTTTATTAGAATGCAACTCCTTTAGTTAATTATATTACACACATTCTTAATTCCAAATATAAGACTACTATTTTAGCAATTTCTTGAAGTGAACAAAATTTACAAATTGGTGAAAATGAAGAAATTTGGGCATGGTGTAGTGAACAATATTTAGCTCCCTCTGAATGTGGCTATCTGCAATCCAACGAAATATGCTCAATTCAACGTGTGAAAATGCCACTTCATATGCTACAGTTAAACATTCGTTGCAAGCTTAACGCCGCCAACAGAGTACAAATGTTAGCGTTTAGATCACAGACACCTACAACGGCCACCACTAGAAAATATGTACCTAATAGCAGAGCTGCTAGGCATTTAGTAGAATCCAGCATATGCTATTCAGACTAAGGAGGTATGCCATTTCAAATATTGTGCTAGTTGGTTACGATTAATGCTGACTTCTGATCGGAAGCGTATGCGACAGGTTATGCCAAAGAAACACTTTCCCTTTTCGAGGCAGATGCCGACGAATTCGTTGCATTTTCATCATTTTGTCTAAGTTATGATGTCACCAATTATAGCCAGAATGAATAGAAGAACCAAGCCAAATGAGGTGCAAATTATCTGAGCCAATTGATGCCAATTTTACGACGTCATCCGACAAGTTACTGGCATCCAATGTTTCTGATTTCCGAGATTGCATGATGATTGATTTCCTTTAAAAAGGTCATATAATCAACGGAAATAATTATTATGAGCTTCGAAAACCTCTCAAAGAAATGACTCGATAAAAAGCACCAGGAATGCTGACGAGATGACTTATATTCCACAATTGCAATGTTTCAGCACACTCTACACCCATTTCTCAGAAAACCACGCACGATTGCGTCTTTCATCTTATTCCTACCTAGCTTATTCACTAAACCTGACTCTTACAGCAAAATTGCTATTTACAAAACAGAAATTGTTTTAGATGGAAAAATTTTCTTAACGACGGTGCCATAAGTTTGGCCGTAGATTTGTCTTTGGTGCAAGCATCGGGAGGTTTCTTTTCCACTAGGATATACGCAATTCAGCACTTCTGAAGCAAATGCCTGAGGGTGAGTATATTTTGAAATAAAAGCATCGACGTCTCCGTTTCGCATAAAGTTATTTTGTGACGCATCGTTTTCATTGAACCCTAAGAAGCTAACACAAGATCGGACTGCGGGATTCTATGAATTTCTTGTCAATTTTGACACGCAATAATAAAACTAGCAAGTTTCGAGAATCAGGTTTGCTTGAAAAATAAATATGGCATTATCAATTAGATTATTGCGTTAGCATTGAATAGTTATTTTGGAAGTTAAACACGCCGTCTTTTCTCCACGTGAATAAAAAAACGAATAAAATTTAAATTAAAACGTGCAACCAAAATAAAACTATGTGGTGTATTTTTTTGCCTACAGCTTTATGTTGTATTCGCAAACTTATATATGATATTACATAAGTCTCAATATATAGTAATGCATGCAGTCAAACATGTACCATACTCTTCATCGTTTAAAGTTCGAAGCTGATAGTAAGCAGTATGCTAACGTTGTGGATACAGATAAATGGATTAGGCACCGCTTGCGACAACACGTGTAAGTTTGGCGAACATGCATTCGGAAGAAGGTTTGTAAATTTGATTTTTCAGGCTGGACAGCAACGTATATTAAAGATTATATTTGAAATCATTTCGCCATATGCATTTACTTTCTTGCGTTACTTGCAATTAAGCGGTTGTTTCGTAGGTGGATAAAAGTTAGAATAAATATATGCTATACGCTGTTTTCTTGCTCTAGTGGGTAAGCTGTCATGCAACCAGGGTGGAGCCAATGTACTGGCACACCCGATATTTCTTTGGCACTTAGTCTCTTCTCATTTATAATGGAGTTTGATAAATAGGTAATCCAGCAGAATATCGAATACGACGTGATGCTTTACCTAGTCGCACAGTCAAAGATTCGTAATCTTTTATTCATAACGAATAGTTAAAATGTATTCCCTGTTAGCATCCTCTTCATCATTATACAAATTATCTAGTGGTGGAAAACACCTCAGCAACGGTGCCGTAATATTGAGAGCAACAAGCGGGATAGATTAAATGGCATGGTCTATAATCGGAGAACAGTAAAAGGTTGGTAAATTAACTAAAGCGTGATAACATTCAATAGTAAAGGCTGATGCATCTTTATTTTGCAAAAACATAAATACGGCCACATGAATATATGTGATACGTTGTCTTTGTATATTTTTCTACTTCTGAATTTATCTAGCTGTAAATTCTCATCTAAGTTTCGAAATTACCTCTATTTTTGCTCGTCGAATGACATTACCTTGCTTTCTGGAAAACACACCTGCTTAACCTTGAAACTAACAGAGTGAAGGACGTAATTGTAGCTTGGTATATATTTATTTGTTATTAAAGTCAACATATATACATTGAAGATTATGCACATGTAAAATGTTCTGAAAATACTGTTAGCATTTCAATACGTGAGCAGGTATTGTTACTTTCTAGGTAACTAGCCTGACACTGCACAAGCTCCAGTTTTAGAAATATTCATTAAAAATTATAAGAGTTTTCTAATGTAGCTTAACAAATGATGTGCGACTTTAAATATATAAAATGTAGGTCCATTAACTTTGTAAGGACTGGAAGAAAACATATTTTGTGTGGGAAAATATGTTTACATTAAATTTCGATTGCAAGTTGCCAGCAATTGCACAGAAACATGATATTTACCTAATTCGTTAAGATTTGCTAGATAATTTAAAAGTTCACTTTCGAAGAACATAAAGCAAGGATCTTGAGAACGCAGTCTAAATTATGTTGAGCATATTACGCATACCTAACTTTTACAAAAGCAGTTTCATCTTCGAATATGTACAGAATAAGCGATGGATGAGTTGTCGAGAATGAAATACTTTCACATAATTGCATAATCAATTGTAATTGTTGTGCTATTGTGGTACTTTGGCGTTTGTTTTGTTTTATTAATTGATTTGATGACACTTAATAAAAGTTAGATTAAAACAATACATATACGCTATATATATGCCCATGC